>JASVER010000016.1:14127468-14418299 GCA_030449065.1 Oceanodroma leucorhoa | reverse complement strand
CSGSMRTGTGCCCAGGTGGCCAAGAAGGCCAATGGCATCCTGGCCTGTATCAGGAATAGTGTGGCCAGCAGGAGTAGGGAGGTGATGGTGCCCCTGTACTCGGCACTGGTGAGGCCGCACCTCGAATCCTGTGTTCAGTTTTGGGTCCCTCACTACAAGAAGGACATTGAGGTGCTGAAGCATGTCCAGAGAAGGTCAATGAAGCTGGTGAAGGGTCTGGAGACCAAGTCTTATGAGGAGCTGCTGAGGGAGCTGGGGTTGTTTAGCCTGGAGAAGAGGAGGCTGAGGGGAGACTTTATCGCTCTCCACAACTACCWGAAAGGAGGCTGCAGAGAGGCGGATGCCGGGCTCTTCTCCCAAGTAACAAGCGATAGGACAAGAGGAAATGGCTTCAGGTTGCACCAGGATAGGTTTATACTGGATATTAGGAAAAATTTCTTCACTGAAAGTGTAGTCAAGCATTGGAACAGACTGCCCAGGGAAGTGGTGGAGTCACCATCCCTGGAGGCATTCAAAATATGTGTAGATGTGGCGCTTTGGGAAATGGTTTAGTGGGCATGGTGTTGTTGGGTTGATGGTTGGACTCGATGATCTTAGAGGTCTTTTCCAACCTTAATGATTCTATGATTCTATGACTCTATAACAAAATGAATCCATCCCATCACCCCTATGGGTCCACTGATATCCAGCTACTGATATCCTGAGACTTACCTTCTACAGAAAATCTAAAATTCAGTCCTTTTCCAACATCTCTATGGCTGAGCTGGGCTAAGGGATATTTCAGGTCCTCCTTTGATGGCGCTGCTCTGAACAAATCACTAGTCTGTCTTACCCTTCTTGCCTTACAGTATTTTGAATTTTCGGAACAGATGTCCTTACTTCGACGTGTCTCAAAGTATGATGTTACGATTCAGTTCCTCCATTATGTTAGGTAGGATAAAACCGTGCAGCAGTGGTATGGACCCAGCTCCTGCTGGCTGGAGTTAAGTGCTAGAAACAACTCTTTATCAATGTCATATCTGAACATTTAAAAAAGTCCCCCAAGCATCTGACCAATATACTTCCAGTTAAAAAAAGTGAGGTCTTTTAACAAACATATCACTGTGATATTRTAAAACCAGTCTTATTGTTATATACATTTCCAAGAGCTCTTCAGCCCGTCGATTAATCTTTGACATCTAGTTTTTCTTTCTCATAACATACTAATCTTATGTTTGTCAAGCAGACTTTAAAAAAATTAAAAAAGAAAGTAAAACCCAGACACTAGGAATCACGACATAGTCCAGATCGCATACCAAGGAAGGGCTTGTGGTTTTCCAGAGAACAGCAATCCAAGAATTTTTAGAAGAATTCATGGCCCATTTTGAAGTACTCAGTACAGACAACTAAAAGCCATCTTCCAGAATTGCTTTGTTCCTTTTTAACCAAAGACCACATTTTCTGGAGCTCTCAAGGTGCAAAAATTGCCTATTTGGTGCTTCCACCTGTCTGTTCAATAAATTGTGCTTTTTGAAAAGTTTAAAGCAACTGAAAGCCACCTTTCAAAGCCAGGAAAAATGAGGAAAGCCCACTACTAGGGATTGCTGTTACAAGCCTTCAGTGAGTGCTCTGAGTCATGTTTTAAATTAATTCCACTTTAATTACAAATCAATAGTAAATATCATATGTGGGAAAAATGTATAGGAATAGGTTGGCTATGCTCACAGCTTTGACATAATTAAGCTGGTCAGAACAGTGATTTCTTTTTGTAATGAAAATGTTTAATTTTAGGAATTTTTATGGTCAAGTATTGTCTTGATCAGAACACCACGTCATGTTTTGGTCTTTAACACTGCTGAAATTCCACTGACTCCACAGGGGTTTTTGTCAATATTCAATCCCCTTTGTGATCAGGTCAATATAAATTTTGTCTTTAGACTTCAACAGCTGCCAACCTGTAAAAGCCTGATGCACTGTACAGTATTTGGGTTAATTTTGCCTTGCCACCATCGTAATTTTCAGGTTTATGACAGGTCAGCATGAACACGCCCTCCTTGTTTCAGCTTTGCACCATTTAATGTTGGAATTGGCGTTGAAAACAAAGTAAAAGTCAAGAAGCTGGATGCAGCTGCAGAGGCGCAGCAGGAAAGCAAGCTTGGCAGAGCTGCTGTGTCCCGTGCATGGAGGGGGAGGCTGGGCCACGACCCGGCCCTGCGGGGCTGGCCCGACGGGGGCAGACCTGGGGAGTAGCCCTGACTCAGTGCCCGGTCAAAACTCTGAGCCATGTGAGGAAAGAAGACAGAAAAACAAAAAACAAAAAGTGAAGGAAGCTTTCCATTCCAAATTTTTCATGGATAAAATAGGGATTCCAGTGGAACTGTAATTCAGTAACCGCAGAGAAAGCTCATGAATGTTAAGAGTCAACTTCCAAGCTTTTGCTTTGCAGAACAGATGGGAAAGCTTACTTGTAGTTGCACAGAAGAAACACCAAACCTGCAAATTATGTCAGGGAAAGATAAATGACCCTCTCAGATGTAGCAGTATCCCAGCAATGCTGGTGCAATGCTAGTGCAGTGCTGCTCTTGTGGAAGAGATAAAGTAGATGTATTTTATCCTAGATCTTAATTGGGCAGTTTAGCAACTTTTGAAATATAAAATACCATTTGGGCTGAATTATTTTATAGTTATTCTCTTCAAGATAACTTGAAGCAGCTACAAAAAAAGGAATAATTTCATCTCAGCATCATTATGCATGTACTTATACACTAAACAACATTTCCATGCACAGAAATTTAAAAAATAAAGCTAAAAATCATGATTATGGGTTAAATGAAGTAAACAGATTCTAAAATTTCATACCTGAGGCTTCATCTGCACAGTAATTTATTGCATAGATACACTTTTACTTCTGAAAGCAGAAGTAATTAGTGTCGCTACAGGGAGCATATGTAGTTATTAGTTAGACAATGATTTTATTAGAAGCACCAAAGCTCTTGTTCTTTATATTTCAGCTAGTCTAAGATAGCCTGTTTAACTCTGAATTTTCGTCAGACTTACCACTACTGACTTCCTACTGAAGACAGTAAAACAAAAGGAAATATAAATAGAGTATTCTAAAACAGAAAATGTTTGAACATTTCTTGAGAAGGGAGATGGATTTTCTAGCTACATTCACTATTTTATTGGAAGAAATGGGAAAAAAGATTTTGTGTGGGATCTACAGATTACAAGCTTCAAATATTTAATAATAGATATCTGCAGCTTTGGAAATCAAATATATTTTTATGACACATTTGCAAATAGGATTTCCAGACGACATTTGGACAGATTGCTTGCTCAAATGAAAGAGGCATAGTGAAAGTCTAATTTGGCTAGTCTAGAAAGAAAGGCTTATTCTTTTCACTGCTGTTTATTTGTCACAAAATGAAAGCTGGGAAAATTTCTTTTTTTGATCCAGGAAGTTTTCCATTTGGAGTGGTTTGGTGTCGTAATGACACAGCCATATTTTTCTATCGTGTATTCCATAAAATGTTTTACTTTGTAAGAAATTTCTGTTAAAAAGAAAAGGGTTGATGATTGAAAAATTTTGGCAAGAAACATGACAATGTAGTAACATTATTTATTGTGCAATTTATAATAGGAATATCTAAACTTGTAGCTGATTTAACTTAATTTCGCATAAGCACTTCCTCTCAGCTAATATGTGAAGTGTCAGATATCTAGAACTCTTTGAGGATTTGTTAATAGTTTTTCAATGAGATTTTTTCCTAGATAAAAAAAATCACTGAAAAATATTATTATTTACAGCCTTGATTAGGTGTTTCCTCTGCAATAGACAAATACTCAGAAATGCAACAGCAAATACAAAATGTACTATTTGCTAGGCTTATGCTGCATAAGAATCAGTGTTAATTGATTGTCTCCAGCCTCCTTCCTGTTATATAGTTGCTAGGTTAACTGCTAGATAGCAATGTAAGCAATGAAGAAGCTTTGCATTAGCAGTGGGAAAATCAGTGCTGTTCAATCTCTTTCTGCACCTTCAGGAAGCATCTTTTCCCACTGAGCTGATTTCCTAACACATGTTAAACATACTTCTGAAAATAACCTCTGAAAAAAGATCGTAGGGATGGTAGTATCGATATTATTGCATCCACAAATTTTAATTGTGGTTCTTGGTCTGAGAGATCCGCATAATTGACACTGTCTGGTCTGCCAAAAATATCACATTATGAATGAGATATTGGGAATGTCCAGATAAACCCTTAGACTGTAGTCCCAAACCATAAACCTGATCTGGGAAAATTTAACAGGACCAGCACCAAACAGTTACGATCGGAGAGCCAAGGCTAGTTTCCTATTTTCCCTCGAATCCATAGTTCCCTTTCCTAGAACAAAGACGTCGTATTTAGCAAAATATTTGGGAGCTCAGAGCACAGCAGCTTCCCAGTCTTCTCCCAAGCCTTTTGCACACCGAGCGTCAGGTCAGCTACCCACGCTCGGGGGGCAGTGCCCGGCGCAGCGTTCACCTGCAGTTATTGCTCTTCTCAGCCCACCTCTGCCAGGCTTTGGTTTCTGTGCAAAAAGGAAATGCAGTCTGCTATTCAAGGAAACAGCCAGAAAGGAAGATCAGTGAATGATAGAAGTGAACTTCTGCATCCAGGACAATTTGGAYCTTTCACTTATCCTTCAACTTTTTCCTTGCTGTACCTGACAAACATTTTTTTTCTAGTTAAGCAGTATGCATGGCGAATTTTGTGGAAATCCTCTGGCTTAGAACTCCAATAGTTGCTGGGATTGTGTTTTTTGCAGGTGAACAGAAAGCAGATCCTCTACAAGGTTGCCAGTACAACAGGGGAAAGAAAGTACTGCAGCTAAGCTATGGCAGAGAAAGATCATTAGGAGATCAACTTTAAAATCAGAACAGCTATTCTATTGTGTGATTTCTGACACCTACTCAGTTTGATATTCCCCTATACAGGCACATAAGTTTGCCAGACAGGCAGCTGGTATAAGGAATGATTTGTGTGGAAATACAAACAAATTCTGCTCGACTCATTCTATATGCTTATTTTCCTTTGATCCTTTACTGTATATTATTTTACATCAGTCACCACTAAAGCCACTCTGGTTACCATCATTGAAGGAGTACACAAGTGTGTTTATTATTTAAGTTCCTATAATCTGTGTAAGTAAAAACGCATAATGAAAAAATGACCTGTGACATAAAATAATAAGATGGAAGGCAAAATGAGCAACATTCAGTGCAGCTTTTGGAGCAAAATATTTAAAACTAAATTAAAAACTAATGAATAAAGAGATACTAGAAGAAACTCTGGTACCAAAATCACAACAAATAGGGTAGGAAAAGCTGGACGTATTTGGGCATTATAAAGCCTGTGTGATATTGGGTACCTCTATAACACTTCATCAGTTCCAAGACAACAGATAAAAGATCGATCCTGGGTCACATCCCATCATAGCACAGCAGTGACTGAAGAGACATTATTAGGTCTGAGAATAAGAAACTTAAAAAAAAAAAGTCTAAGACAACTGGGACCATTTGACTGCTGCCTTATCTGGGGATAATGCTGACCCCCATGTCACAGCGAGAACAAAGAGAGTGACAGATACATAGAAGAAAGAAGAGCGTCAAGGTGTAAAACTTAGGAAGAAAAAAAAAGAATTGCCATGGTAAAAGCTCTAATTTAAGACTTATTTTTATATCACCCAAATGAATGTATGTTTTGAGGACTGAATTTCAGAGATGAGAGGAGAACTGCAGTGACACTGCAGTGTGTGAGGAAGAACAGTCTCTATTCCTGATTAGCATCTCAGCATCCCACTGTCCTCCCTTATTGTTGTGTCTCCAGACAAATGAGCTACAGAAAAATCTCAGACAAGAATGTTGTTTTATTGAAAAACTCACTCCTTTCTTCCTACTCCGCATCCTTTCCTTCTGTCCTCCTTCACCAGTCTCTTTTTGTTTTTCAGTTAGAAAATGCAGGGCCTCTGCTTCAAATGACATTCGGTTTTGAAAATTTGTAATATTTAACGGCAACTTAAAAGAAAACAAAAATATGTATGTTTTCAAATGGATCACAAAGGAGAGGTCTTTGTCAGGCACTATTATCTGCAACCTTGCACTAGACTGAAGGCTGAAAGAAGAGACAAGCTTTGTGTTTAAACAAATTTATTTTCTTCACTATTCTGTCTTCCACCCGGGACACATGTATGATACAGAGTGCATACACACATGCAGTGGGAGGTGACAACAATTGTTATTTTGTTCTTAGAATCAGCAGTATAAAAATCATGAAATACGTGTAAGTAATACATTCGGGCTTCAATGCTTGCTTTTTAATCTAGAAAGAACTGAATGCCAATTAAATGGAAGTGCAGCTATTGCTTTGTTTCCCAACTTTCTAATGGTCTTACAAAATTTGTTGCTGCCCTTGTTGGCTTAAAAATTGGATCAAGAATGAAAAAACCCGCAGTGTTACCATGACCTTTAGCAGGCATAACTGCTGAATTTCTCATCAATAATGTATCCAGGAAAAAAAAGATCTCTTCATTAACCTAAGCTACAGCAATTTAAGTGCATATAAAAAGGAAAAAAGGTACAGTGAAAAGTCCAACACTATCAATTATGGGTTTTTTTAATATGATAAGTCAAAACGTAACAAAATTGTTCAACAGTGATAAATAGCTACCATTAGCATACAAAATGACTGTAAGACAATCCTTTACAGTTAAAAGTAATTAGCACAGTTCTGACACTTTCAGATAGAGAAGCTGATGAAAACTCAATTTCCCAGCATTTTGATTCCTATTTTCAAGCCCCCATCCTAAAAATACTTTGAAAAAGACTTGATTCCATGTACATGGCTAATACAGCGGTGTCGGGTTTTAGTCCCAGTAGGTAGCTCAGCCCCACACAGCTGCTCACTCACTCCCCCTCCCAGTGGGAGAATCAGAAGGGTAAAAGTGAGAAAACTCATGGGTTGAGATAAAGATAGTTTAATAAAAAGTAAAAAAGAACAAACAAGGAAAAAAAACCCAATAAAAAAACAAAACCAAGAAAAACAAGTGATGCAAAAAACCCCCAATTGCTCACCACCAGCCAGCTGACGCCCAGCCAGTCCCCGATCAACGGCTGCCCCGGCCAGCCTTCCTCCCTCCCTCCTGCTGAGCATGACGCCATATGGCATGGAATATCCCTTTGGTCAGTTGGGGTCAGCTGTCCCGGCTGTGTCCCCTCCCAACCTCTTGTGCACCCCCAGCCTGCTCACTGGTGGTGGGATGGGGTGAGAAACAGAAATAAAAGGCCTTGACTCTGTGTAAGCACCGCTCAGCAATAATTAAAACATCCCTGTGTTATCAACACTGGTTTGGTCACAAATCCAGAAGCTATCATGAAGAAAATTAACTCTATCCCAGTGAAAACCAGTACGTATATACAGGCTGTCTGTATCATAAGATGCTTTAATAAATCCCTGCTTATAATCTATAAGGGTTACAATTTCCTTTTCCCTAAAGGTAGTTGTCCCCATTTTCTCTTCACTTACAAAGTCCTGTTCAGGAGTAACTTTACAGAAGACCATGGTACAGAATGCAAAGCAAGATAAAATTGGTGTATGATCACTTCAGGTGTCTTTGTTTCTCTGAAGATAAAAAAAAAAAAAAGGTAATATCTAACCAAAATGTAGCTCTAATCCTTTTCCTGTGAAAAGAGAAGTTAGCCTCTATCTTGCACTCCAAGGGCAGCAATAGCGATACAGAGGACATGAGCGTGGGCAGAGAGGTCTAAGAGACAATGTGTGTCTAAGCTCAGACAGCAGCTTGCAGGGCTGCTATTATTTTCATTCATTTGGGGCTTCATTTTATAACCCTGATCAATGGGAAACTCTGTTCTTACATGCGAAAGCCCCTTGGGTTACCGAGGCTGCCTGCAGGAGTGAGGAAGCTTGTGCTGCCTTTGAGGGAGGTGTTCAGTACCGGGGCCTCTGGAAGGACTGGGTCCCCAGCCACAAAGGGGACTCGGTTTGGGCTGGGGCAGGGTATCCACTGTCTGAATTACAGTCATTTTGTATGCTAATGGTAGCTATTTATCACTGTTGAACAATTTTGTCACGTTTTGACTTACCATATTTGTGCTGGACGAACCTCCCCTTTTAGCTGCCTTTTAGTATTAGCAAAATAAAAAAGCAAAGCAACATAAAGACAATTTCTTGTCTTTCAGTAATCTGTTTTCCCCCAGGATGGGTGTGGAATAACCCCTGGTGGCATTGTCTGCTTAAAGAGGCACATGCAAAATATGTGTGTCTGTGCTGATATGAGGGTACCACTCCAAAACTAGGAAAAATTGAACTGTTCACTAGGACGGTGAATTTTTTATTTACTTGTTCTGTTCCTGGAATACACTCAAGTGCACATTATTGGGTTTTCCATCTACATATAAACTGTGTGTCTCCCCTTTCATAATTTCATTCAGAGGTGCTCACTCTAATTGGTAAGCACAGTAAATTATAGGGATACAGAGGAGAGGGTGGATGCATTTCCATTCTTCAAGGGACTGAAATAGCAGAGGCCAGCTCTGGTTAGAAGAGCTGCAGATAGATCCAGACCTCCTGTTAAAGGCACATTAAATTGTTCCAAGGGGACAGGAAGATTTTTTAATGAGCTAGTCAAGTTGCTGCAAAGTTGTCATTAAAAACAACGAGGGATACTGCTTTGCCAGTTGGCTAATATGACTGACTGGATTATTGTTGTTTACTGAATTTTGAAACATTTAAAGACAAGTTCCTCAGGGTTGGTTCTTTTTTTAAAAAAATTCCTTTACAATGTAAAATAATGTAATAGAGTGATTGAAAGCGTCACACAAGGAGAGAAATGAAATTTGTCTTATTACAGTATCTAAATAAGAATGGCTGCAGCATATGTATGAAAATCCAGGAGTCAAATCATAAATTCATATCAGTATTGTAAATGTCTTAGTCCTAAAAGGTAGACACTTACAAGTGAAATATGTCTGTTGTTTGGCAGCAAAATGCTTCAGTGCTACTAAACAGGTAGCAAAAAAAACAGGCAGTCTTAAACCAAACAATGTAAATATTTCCACTGACTTCAATGGGATCAGACTCCTGCTATTACAGTTTGTTCTAGGACATATAGAACAAAGATCTAGGACAATGAACAATATTATATCATGTAGAAATAATGGATGGTATAGTAAATGAAATCTGGGACAATCTGTGGATAGCACAGCATGCTAAAAAGAACTTCCACTCTGTGACTTGTAATCGTCTCAAGTGATGACACTGAGGGAGCTGGCGGAGGAGCTTGCCAAGCCACTCTCCATCATTTATCACCCGTCCTGGTTAACAGGGGAGGTCCCGAACAATTGGAGGCTTGCCAATGTGACGCCCATCTACAAGAAGGGCCGGAAGGAGGATCCGGGGAACTACAGGCCTGTCAGCCTGACCTCGGTGCCGGGGAAGATCATGGAGTGGCTCATCTTGAGGGCGCTCACCAGGCAGGTGCGGGACAACCAGGGGATCGGGCCCAGCCAGCACGGGTTCATGAAAGGCAGGTCCTGCTTGACCAACCTGATCTCCTTCTATGACCAGGTGACCCGCCTAGTGGATGAGGGGAAGGCTGTGGATGTGGTCTGCCTGGACTTTAGTAAAGCCTTTGACACTGTCTCCCACAGCATTCTCCTGGAGAAGCTGGTGGCTCGTGGCTAGGATGGGTGTACTCTTTGCTGGGTAAAAATCTGGCTGGACGGCCGAGCCCAGAGAGTTGTGGTGAACGGAGTCAAATTCGGTTGGCGGCCGGTCACAAGCGGTGTTCCCCAGGGCTCTGTTTTGGGGCAGGTCTTGTTTAATATCTTTATCAATGATCTGGACGAGGGGATCGAGTGCTCCCTCAGTAAGTTTGCAGATAACACCAAGCTGGGCAGCAGCGCTGATCTGCCTGAGGGTAGGAAGGCTCTGCAGAGGGATCTGGACAGGCTGGATCGATGGGCCGAGGCCAGTTGTATGAGGTTCATCAAGGCCACGTGCCGGGTCCTGCACTTGGGTCACAACAACCCCAGGCAACGCTACAGGCTTGGGGAAGAGTGGCTGGAAAGCTGCCCGGCGGAAAAGGACCTGGGGGTGCTGGTTGACAGCCGGCTGAACATGAGCCGGCAGTGTGCCCAGGGGGCCAAGAAGGCCAATGGCATCCTGGCCTGTATCAGGAATAGTGTGGCCAGCAGGAGTGGGGAGGTGATGGTGCCCCTGTACTTGGCACTGGTGAGGCCGCACCTCAAATCCTGTGTTCAGTTTTGGGCCCCTCACTACAAGAAGGACACTGAGGTGCTGAAGCATGTCCAGAGAAGGTCAATGAAGCTGGTGAAGGGTCTGGAGAACAAGTCTTATGAGGAGCTGCTGAGGGAGCTGGGGTTGTTTAGCCTGGAGAAGAGGCTGAGAGGAGACCTTATTGCTCTCTACAACTACCTGAAAGGAGGCTGCAGAGAGGCGGATGCCGGGCTCTTCTCCCAAGTAACAAGCGATAGGACGAGAGGAAATGGCCTCCAGTTGCACCAGGGTAGGTTTAGATTGGATATTAGGAAAAATTTCTTCACCGAAAGTGTAGTCAGGCATTGGAACAGGCTGCCCAGGGAAGTGGTGGAGTCACCATCCCTGGAGGCGTTCAAAAAACATGTGGATGTGGCACTTTGGGACATGGTTTAGTGGGCATGGATGCTGGGCTGATGGTTGGAGTCGATGATCTTAGAGGTCTTTTCCAACCTTAATGATTCTATGATTCTATGTTTCTATGATAACAACCTTAATTTTTTCTGTTTCTTTGAAGCATAGTAACTTTAGTGCCATATAGGAGCACCAATTTATTGTAGTGCAGAGAGTGGATTAATGACACTTCCTGAATCTCTTCCAGAAGCAAAAGGACCTTTTCTTAGAGGCAGCCCATCTACACATTGATTCAACATGCATGACAAAATGCAGAGATGTGTATTTATAGAGGTATCAAGGCTTGGAGAAAAGTTATAAATAATAGCCTCCAGTGGTTCAGGTAACTCATCATGATATCTCACTATATATTGAATTCCATCCCTGCACAATGAATAGGAACTATTAGACATCATTGTTTTAAATGAAGCCAGCTGGCGTTACTGCAAAAGATAATTAGCTTTTACCACATAATTGTTCTTAATTTCCAAAAATATACACAGTGATTTGAACATTTTGGTGTGATTTATAAAATACCCTATCAAGGTTTGGGGTTGGGTTTGATTTATAAAGTTGGTTCCTAAAGAGTTTTTCTTCTCTCCAGAATGACTCTACTCTTTAGGTAAAGCATGTCTAATAATAGAAAATATTTTGATAGCTATATAGAGGTAGTATTAGGAATGGCCCTGGTCACAAGGGGCACCAGATTTGCTAGTAACAGCCTTGTATGTCTGAGTTTTGGAATGAGCTGGGAGGAGCTGGAGATGCATTTGGAAAGTCAGCTTATTAAAAACCCTCCTCAGTGTGCTCTGTCCTTTGTGGCATTCCGCTGTGGGCACTAAGCCAACGCAGTGCAAATGCATCAACCTAAATGACTGGTTGTCTTAAATATACTCTGATTTTTTGACCTTCATATTTGCTTTTGTAGCTTTGTAGCTTTTCTAGTCTTTGTATTAGATTTAGTGTGTTTATAACAAGACTTAGATACTTAAGTATCTTTGAGGACCTTGTGGAAGAGGTGTTGATAAACACTGGGATTTCTTTTCTTCTATAATCTCACCATGGATATTTTATTTATAATACAGAAACAGTCTACAGAACTTACACAGCTTCAGAACCATGTGTGAGATACTGCAGAGCTACAAAAAATGAGATAGTCTTGTAGAAAATATATCATTAGAGTTCCCAAACTTGAAAAGATGGTGACTAACAGTACTCAGGATGTTTGTTCCCATTTCTCTTACAGAGAATAAAATTAAGCATGGCCTTTGTTGTCGGGAAGAGGCAGAAGATGAGAGCTATATGCTTTCTCAGTTGATGATGCTGGAAGAATTTCGAGATACAGATGAAAACTGGCAGCAGATAAATGGAAGGACAGTTTTCCGAACAAATGAAAGGCTATCTGTTTTGATTTCATGCAGAATACGGTTGAGGGAGTTCATGCATCTATTCTGCATTGGGATGCTCCATCTAGTACTTGGCCCAAAGCAAGCTTGTCCTCGAGAATGAATTATCTAATTGCTGCTGCAATTTAGGGAGACCCAATGTTGTTTCTCAGGTGAATACTGAAGAGAGGGTTTGGGTTAAACCCCAGCGATTGTGGTGGGAATGCTCTGGGGATCTGGTGCTCTGATTAGCCAGGACGTCACCACCGCAACCGCCCTCTCTTGCAGCCAGTGCAACAGCAGCACATTTCTGATAAACTGAAAACAGCCTCACCTCCACTTACACCCCTTCTTAAAAAATAGTAATAATATTTATTCAGAATTGAATGAAGATTTGGTCGAAGCTTTTGCTTCACCTTTTCTGACAGTAGCTGCATTACAGAGAAGACAAGAGCATATCACCAGCTGTAGGCAGCTAACTAGCTCCCTGTATGCTCAAGAGGTTAGTGGCTTTGGGATGGCAGGGCTGGAGTCCAGACCTGGCTCATGAGATGCCTGCATGATGGATCTGGTAAATGAATCTGTCTGTAAGCACGCATCTTTATTATACTAGGCACCAGCTTATTTAATTTGTGAAATCCTACTGAATCACAAACCCAGACAGTGTGACAAAATTCATAGCACTACATTCATTTCTGGCATTATTTCCTTTATTAAATTTATTGTGACTGATGGCTATTTTCTGCATGACTGTAGTCATATATGAAGATATATGAAGTTATTTTCACTCATGGATATGTCTCCATAGTGCGTTGGCTCATTGCAAGCAAAACAACTGTAAAATAAAATTATTCATAGATACAGAAGACCCATTTAGCAAAGATCTGTCTGGAAAGAGGATCCTTGTGTGATATTTTTTGTCAGTTAGCAAAAACAAGCTTGGATGGATTTCCAATAGTATGGAGTTCAGTAGGAGGCATTTTGTGAAAGGAATGGGTACTATGATAATAGAATCTATCTTCTTGTTACTGGTTCTCATTTTCCTCCCCTCGCTTCATCGTTCCAAATGTTCCCTTTTGTGCAATTTTCTACTCATGCTAACTAAAAACATAAGTTTCATAAGTTTCCATATTTAATACTGTGGATACTGAAAGACAATTCATCTGAATAGTCAGAAAACTACCAGCTGTTATAAGCCTACACACGTCTTTATCTACTTTTTGCAGTCTCCTTTGATTTTTAATTGTGCAATTTGAACTATCTGGTTTCACCATTAAGTATCTATTTGCTTTGTTTCTTGAGTGACCTACAGGTGTTTTTTTCCCCTAGAGGTGTACTCTGAAAGTTAGGTTTAACAAACATATCTTTTGGGTATGAATGTAATTTGATAGTTCGCTATCAAATCTTCAAGACCTTAGGGAGTTTGTGTGCTCAGAAATGAGCCTCTGAAATATTAAGAAGAGACTAATGCCTAAGTATAATAAAAAGAGAGCTTCAGTTAAGAAAGAAACAATCCCTCTACTCTCTTGATATTCAAGTTACTGAATCAAGTGGAGAGAAAGTTACAGATTAATCAAATTAATATTTTCACTCAGTCCAGGGTGGTGAAACCATTTCTGAGAAAATTTCCAGATTGTTTTTTAAAAGGGCATTAAGTCAGAGACTATTTCCTTTTTATCTATATRAAACAGAAGTTACCCAAAGTCCAGAAGGGTCAAAATTGTAAAAAGTTTGGCAACGGATTATTGCCTACATTGCAAGCATCTTTAAAACTTTTGCTGATTTGCTGAAAAAAGGTTCATACATTATTGTATGGACATTTGGTCGTCTAAGAATTTCAAGGTGGTGAAACCCTATTAGCTAGATATGCAAGAGAAGGTAATTAAACAACTGCTGATCCTCAGTACCCAGTCTATCTATTTATGCTGTATTAAAACAAATGGAGTATGTGTTTGCTATTCATCCAAAGTCTACTGATTATGTAATATATGTTTTTCATAAAAAGTCACGATAATTTTCAAAGTGAATTTAATTTATCTGACATTGGATTATAAACAGGATGTGCAAAATACCTCATTATACCTTTTGGACACAATGTCTAGCTGGTTTTTATCAATGCAATATTTTTGAAAATGAAGGCATTAATTTGATATCCCTTTGTTTTTTAGTGGTTTTCATCTGCACTTGGTGGTGGAAATGGGAAACATTCCTAAGAGCTGTTCATATGTTACGTTAATATATAACATAGTATGTTGCCGTGCACCCATCTCAGTGCATGTACTTATTATATATAGTATGTGATTCTGTCATTCTTTCTCACAACTATTATCTTACTGCCTGATCTTTTTCCAGTGGAAGCAATGGGAATTCTGCTGTTGACCCTGGGCAAAGCAGCAATCAAGTCCTCGCTCAGCAAGCAGTCCTACTGATTTCACTCAAATAACTTGCAGGTCATGGTACTACTCAGCACGTGTCAGAATGATAGAATAAAGCCATAGGTCCATTTTTTGCATAACAGAGTACAATGAAGCATAGAAAAAAAGGTATCTGAACCTCTCTCCTCAGACTATCTTGACATCAAGTTCATTTCTATCATGGATACAGAGCTTTTCACTGTGAAATATGTTTGTCCTAGTATAATATATTAATATTTTTATTCTACAAATACAAGACCAGCAGTGGGAGAACTGCTACCTGTTCTTAGGGCAAACTTAAGCCATACTCAAATGGCACAAGGTCATCATCCTTTGTGGTCATTCTTTATGCGTGCTTATATCTTTTATATATTTCATACTTTTTTTCCTATCTCTGAAATTTCTTCTTCTTCATTACCTGTACTCTCATTTGCTTCTTGTTTCCAACTTCCTGTTCTTTGGCATCTTTTGTTTTCCTTTCCCTTTCATCAATTACATTCTTCATTTCCACTCTTTTTGTTGTTATTTTTCTTACTCCTGCATTCTCCACCCCCGCGCTCTTGTTTGTTGAATCTTTCTCTTCTTAGACACCATTTCATTTTCTGCTTCTGTTCTCTGAGAAGTCAGTCTTCTCCTTTTTGCTGATTGCTTTTTCCATCCCAATTGCTGCACCTTTAAATTTGCTGTTCACTTTCTCAGGTTGCACTAAGTTTTATCTGGTCCACTTTTCTATTTTCCCTCCAATTCCACCTTTCCACTTCGCCCTCATTTAGTCTGTTCTAGCTGTTGTTCATGGTCTACCTTATTCTAACTTATTTTGCACTCCCACTACCACTTTATTTCACTTGGTCCTCTGGCATCTTGCTCTGTTTCCCAGAGGAACACAAAAGGTGAACCTGTCATTAAAATGGCGCAACAGAGGCAGACGAGTGTTGATTAATTCCCTCCCACCTCCTTTCCATTCTTCTGCAGTTTATCTGCTTGGAGCTTGAGAGGTTGGACAGCAAAGTGGGAAGATAGGAAATTACATTTTGAAGTGTGATCACTAATGTTCTTCAGACCACATAGTTACTAGAGTCTTGATTGCTCTTCTAATGGGGAAGTAGAACTCTCTAACAGAGAGATTGGTGCTGATAGGTTTTCCTGAAAATCTAGCCAAGACTAACATTCAGGTTTAGTTACTATGAAAATACTGTCAGAATATGCACATACATAAAATGACCCTACCTCCAAAGAATTTACAATGAAGAAAACCACCCCAAAAGCTAAACTAAAAGACTGGGGAATAAAATGGACATACGAGTTGAATGATTATTTGCATTACGTTCTTATCCAGGCTTTAGCTAGAAAGCTTATTGTTTCATGATTTTCCACAGTGAAAATTTGTTCAAATGAAATTTATCAGTTCCAAGAAGCCCATGTTAATTTTATGTCAATAACTGAGTTTTGGATAATTACCCAAATTGGATCAAAATATTAACTGTTTCAGGATTCTCCCTCCCTGGTAGAGAATTCTTTGGTACAGTTTCTACACAGATGGTCAAGCTGGAGCAGTCTGAGTTCACACAAAACAGTTTCTCGAGAACAACTGTGGAACAGGGAGCAAAATATTCCTTTGCAAAGCAGGCCCACTAATAGATTTTGTGTTCACTTGAACAACTGAACTCGTGGAAGATGTCAGTGGTGACCACTGGGTATCCTAATTCAGGAAAAAGAAGCAGTCTGAGAGCCCGCTCCCTGCTCTCTTATATGTCAGAAGTAGTTTTGTGAAAACATGAGGCTTCTCTCTTATCCCTGAGCCCACATTTCAACATTGCTCATGCACTGTGAAGCCCTCTGGAAAATTTTGGTTGGGGAACAGATATTTCTGCTAAGGCTATAATCCTCGCATGCCAGAGTTGCTGAAAACCACCATTTGGGATAGTGTGCCAATTATTTTCCAGGTGCCATGGCAACAAAGTAGAAGAGGAGCCCGCTCCTCCTTTGGCCCCGAATCCCTGAAAGCATGATCCTTCAGGCTACCTTGGGGCTGACTTGGGAGATCCAAGCAGAATGCAAATGTGTTGAAGCAAACTACTCTCTAAAAAGCAGCAAGGGAAGAGATGACTATTTTCTATTACTTACGCGTTTAGCAACATCCAAAGTTTTAGTTTTGCATGGAATACTCTGCTGAATTTAGGCATAAATTGGTGCTCTGGCAATGTAAACATTACTGTGTTTACCTTTCACTCCAAGCCATGCCGTGCTCCACTATGTGTTACTTTGCAGCACATTTAATTTCCACAACTGTATCAATCAAATTCCTTACAAACTGGGGTTATTTGCCAGTCAAAAGCTTAGGACTTTTATATATGAGTCAAGAATTCATTGGTGCATGAGCTAAAGCTGTTTTAATTAGCTTACTAAAGGTGGTTTATTTTGCTTTGTTGTGTTCTCAACTCTGGATTCTGCCTCATATCAACAGGTGTAGTCAAAACATAATACTTTTTTCAGAAATACAGATTCACTAATGGCAGGTGCCATTAGCTCGCATCTTCTGATTGCCTGCCACAGACCACAGAATCTCCCCATGCTGGCTCTGGCTCGAGCTCTGTAATTGTTTTTGACTAAATCACATCTTCTGGGAAGGCATGTGGGACTGTAAAGGTAAATTCAGTGCCAAATTATGTAGTAGATTAAAGGTATGAGTCTTTCACCTCCTGAGGCATAATTTAGGCTTTGATTCTGAAATAAGAAATGCACCAAATAAATGCATTTATAAATTGTTGGAGAGAGTGGTATGCATGACAGGCAGGCAGGATAGTGCACAAGTTTCATGGACTCTGGATTTAGAATTTCATTGCCTTTAACTGAGTAACAGACAAGCTTAGAAAGATGTTCAAAGCAGCTCACATATCACCAAGCTGTTTTATAAGAGTGAGGCTAACTTTGTAGCAAGAAACTCTACAAACTAATTTTTCAGTTTGGCAATGGAATTGAGGGAAAATAAAAATTCATACCAGGCAGAGAATCATTCTTTTGTTCTATATACTGGTGGGATATACACCAGTCTCCATTAACATGAGTCAGTGCAGTACATGCTCCCAGGTGGATACATTTCCTCCTTCTTTCTCCATTATAGGGATAAATTATATAGCTTTAGTTTAGTTCTCATTGTTGCATATCCAAGATATTCATAGGCAATAAGGGTCTATACTTTATTAAATATTACTAAATATTGTTTATTAACATCCAAAAATACTGCAAGAAGTCAAAGAGTTCCATCTTCTGAAGAGACTCTGTGTTACCCAGGGTTTTTAAAGTCTTCCCATTGTTTCTGACATATTTTTTCCTGAACTTTAATAGAGAAGACTTTCTCTGCTAAATGAAGGGTTTTGTCCTTTAGGTGGTTTTTATGACCAGTTACATAGGTAGTCTGCTGCATACTTCCCATCACTCGGTTAACGTTGTTTTGCTCACACATCAAGCAAGCATCCTCCCAGGCTGGCGCGTTGTGTTGGCAGTCTGTGGACACAAACATCTGGAAGCTCTCCTGACTTCTAAGTGAAATCAGCATAGCATTAATAAACAGAAACAAAGACAGCGAAGGCAAAAAGGGACAAGATAACACCCAACCCTTGCTTTAGTTACTTTATGTCCAAATATAGGTGATTGACAAATGTGGGTTGTGGTTTGGTTTTTGTGTGTTTTTGTTGTTGGTGGTGGTGTTGGTTTTGTTTTTTGTTTGTTTGGGTTTTTCTGGGGTTTTTTTTGTGGTTTTTTTTCCCTAGCTGTATTGTATGTGGTGAATGGTAGCTATAATGAAGGAAAATTATTAACGGTAAGATTATCTTGCTGGATTTTGTCACCCAGTTGGGATGTAAGAGGAGGGTCTTGGTTTAGTGAGTGAGCTGCTGTGCATTCGGACATCCTCTGGTAGCACTTGGTATATTCCAGACTTTTGGCCAGGGAGGGAGACCTACTTTTAGATATATCTTTTGGTGCTTTTTAAAATAGTGCAGAATCTCTTTTGTTTCCATCTTTTGCCCCAGACTCTTTCCAGTATAATCCCTGTTTTACTTGGGAATGCAAATACCCATGTAGAGTTTTGCAGATAGTCAGGATGGTGACAGCAACATGATCTAATTTGGGGTGTTTCAGCTGGAGTACTCAGTCCTGGATAAAAGCATTCATACCTTTTAATCGCTCATGCAATGGTTCAACTTAGTTTGCATGATCAAGAGTCCCTGAGCAGGCTGAAAATTACAGCCTGCAAGACGTAGTAGTTGAGAAAAATGCCACTTCTATTGCTTAGCACATCATTATTTCAGTGCTTTGAATTCTTTTTCAAAAAAAGCAAAGGGACTTGCAAAGGCTATTTTCTCAGTTTGCGTGTTTGATCAAACGCTGATTTTCAGAAATTGCAATTTACTCAGGAAAAAGCAAAAGTGAACATTTAATTTTTCATTTATAGCAGATAGGTATAATCCTCTCTTAGGGAAATGTTCTTAAATATTTTAGACTTCAACCTGCTCATAATTTCACCCAAACGTGTAGTAAAAGAATAAAAACAATAATTATCAGGGGGAAGCTACTCTTGGTTTATGTTCTCTGTGTTTCCTGGCATACTGGTGGTTTCTCTAGGCTGGTTCTGCCTCACCTTTATTTCCAGAGTTTCTATTTGTAAAAGGGCTTTTGGAGTCACAGTTTTGGGTGCTGCCACCTTCTTATAGGCACTAGACCAGCAAGGGAAGGGGAAAGTAGAATAGAAACTGTTCCAGCATACTACAGTTTCTGAAAGGCCTGAAACAAACAGTTTGCAGCAGACATGAACTGAAGGGTGCTTTACAAGGTTGTGCTACAACATCTTGGGTTTGGATCTTTCTGGACCTGTAATACGCCAGAGCTGTTCCTTCAGAAGAAGGTTTCTGCAACATGTCTGAGCTCCCAGAAATAGTTTGCATCCCAACATTTGTTACCTTGTAATCCTTAGAAAGTATTGCATAAGGATTCACTTACATACAAGCAAGTTTTCACTCATCCTTTACTTGGCATTTTCGTGCCATTCCTCTATGCCAGCAAAAAGAGTCCATCAGACTTAAGTTCCATCTCAGTATTAGAAAAACAGAAGATTAGATGGAGATATTTGAAAAGGTACCATAACTCATATATGTGCAATGATACATCTATCCGAGTTCTGCAAACCAAGAAAGATTTGCTGTGCCTAATTTTAAAAGTATGACCTATGTAAAATTTAACTTATTTGTGAAAGCTGTGAATAATGCTTAATCTCCATATTGTTTCAGCTTTTTTTTTTTCTTTTTCCCCAACACCTTTAGTTTGAGCCTCATTCAGTTCCAGTAAGAAAACATTCAACAAATCCTTGCGTGAATTCTTAAGTCATGGGAGTTTGGGATAAATCTGTAAGATTTTTGTTTTGTTTGACCTCAAAATTCTGTCACTTAGAATCCATGAAATTGATGAAGTCTGATAACTTTACCATAAACCTGGCAACATCTGATGATTTTCAAGAAGTCCCAGTTGATGGCAGAACTTGTCTGTTCATAAGTTTTACCTTTCGTACATACCTCCTTTTCTTTTCTAAGTCTTTTCAGAGGCAAGACTTCYATTCAGAACTCTAGAAAATCAAAATCAAAACAGAATATTAAGTACACGGCTCTAAAGTCAGTGTCATGATTTAAATGCAAATCTGAACATCTGAAAATATGAAACCTGAACATTTTGAAATGTCACCTTTTTTGTTTGTTTGATTCTGTTCAAGGAAAGGAGAAAATTCTGGTTGGAAGTCTTGTTAAATTTGACAGAAAACTTTTTGTTGGTTCATTGCTATGAGCACCACACTGGTCTAATTCCTCATAATTACAGTGGGAAAAAACATGCTTCATTGCAGAAAGTGCTGGAGGTGGATGATAAGTTAACAGTTTAACTTCCAGAGACAAAGGCGGCATCAGTAAGTGGAGCATGGGCTACTGCAGCTCACGGCAGACTCAGCGAGGTGAAGTTTACAGCGCATCCTTTGTCCTTTGCCCAAGGGCTTGTTCTGAGGATGTAGAAAGCAATATGATGACAAACCATCAATGGGCTGGACAGTGTCTCCATTACAATCTACTTTTAAGGACTGCAGGTCCCACTTTTTGTCCAAAACCAGTTTGTCACATATGCATTAACCAGAGCAAGAAGTTGAACTTTGGTTTCCTGTATTGCTGGTGAGTGATGTAACTGCTAGATAACAGAGTAAATCACACTTGCCCCATTTAGACCAATGAATATTTAGTTTATTGGTATAAAGTAGATCAGCTTCAATAAAAGAAGCTAAGAGAGAGATAAAACTTCTGCCAAAATAACCCTGAGGGTGACTAATTAACGGAATTATTAACTCCATTATTGATGAGCTAAGGTGTCTAGTCTGTGTTCAAGAACAAATCTAGCTCTCTTACATCCTGGATGAGTGCTCTGACTGCCAGTGGATATCTGCTGTGAAAGAAGATATATTATCCCCACATACAGACTGCATTCTGACAGCAAGAAATCCTCCTTATTATTAAAAACTGAGTACGTTGAAACTGATATATTTGTAAAAACATACTTTCATAAAATGCATGCATGCTTGCAGAAAGTTTTGGGTTTGCTGATTCTGTATTTTTAAATGAAAAACTTTCTGCCAGGACATTTCTGACCAGCTGAAATAGCAAGGCAGGCATTGTGACTGATTGCCACCTGCATTTTACCAGAACTCATATTTGATAACATTTGACATACCTTTTCACTTAGGTTTTCTTGTTAAATAAGTGAGATTTGGCAGGAGAAGAGTATGGCATTAGATCTACTGTATAATAAACCTGTTCTTTATGTTTTCAAATTAGTAGTTTTGTAATATGCTGTACTATATTTTCAGAACATATCCAGATTTTAAATCATTAGTACCGTTAGAAATGCAGTAAATGTTGTGATAATTAAAACATGCTCTTACAGCAAGTATTATCATTAGGTATCTAGACAGTTCAGTAGTCTGGTTCCTTGGGTATAGGGAAACATTTATCACACAGTTGTGAGGCAGTCAATTCTAGAGTAAAAATACCAGTCAGTTTAGAGCTCCTAACAGAAATAGAGAAACTTTCCACAAAAACACTGGAACAAATCCTTCACTTACTTACAGGAAATACCATAATATTTTCACAGAGTAATTACAGGGGATGTTATTTTTTAGGATGGCATATGAAAATCCACAACACAACAGACTGCATAGTGCTCAGTTATTCCGTGGAGTAGGAACAAACTCACTGTAATTCAGGGAGTTAAAGAGAAAAAAAATCATACCTGATATTTAGACTAAAGTTAGCTCAATGCCTCTAGTTGGGATTTGAACCATTACTTCAGAATAACAGAGAAAGGAAAAAGAATAGGGTTTTTTGTGGGTTTTTTTGTGGTTTTTTTTTTTAAGGAAATTATGATAGGGAAAAAAGGTAAAAATGGCTTACCTGTGACAGGTGTCTTCTCTCGTGTTTGCCTCATCCAATTTAGGCTCTGCAAAAGCCATGACAGGGTCAGGGAACAGATGCCAAAGGTAGCACATAGGTGCTGGAGTTTCCTTAACCTTCATTCAGAGTTTGACAGACACTTAAGGGAAAAAAAAAAAAGAAAGTAGAAAAGAAAAAGTCACCATATAACACTTAGATGTTTAAGGTTGTTGTGGCATAATTAAGCAGTATCTAGATGTGATTCTGTTCATTTCATTTTCTATGTAATACAGTATTACCATAGTGACTGGATGGGACATTGGATTTACCTTGTTCTGTACTTCAGTCTTAGAAATCGTTGTTATTGATATCAACAACTGATACCATGGTATTATGAGAGTTGATGTCTATAAAGTCTCTCTACAACCATCCAGCTGTTTTTGGCTCTCAGTTCATCAAATGTTAAACATTATAAAACAGTGCAGGATTGTTCCCACCTTAAAGTCCAACATTCTTCTCTATGCATATGACTAAATGGGTCATTTTATTCTTCTTTGCTTGTTGTGAAGCATAATAAAAACTCTCTTTTACACCCAACAGCTTTTTTTTTTTTTGTAATGGTCTCTTTGTTCCTCTGATGATGGCAGTTATCACAATAAGAAAAAGCAGCGGGTGGGATCTAGCTCGTCTGCTATTGGTCCAGGTTTTTTGTCATGGTCCATTGCTAGATAATTTATTTTTGATTTTTCAGTTCAAAGTTCATGGGAGGTGGATCCCTAGAGCTGCTGCATATTCGAGGCTCTTATTCTACCAAATACTACTCCAGATGCAGCTTAGTCCTACATAGGAACAAAGACCTATGGACCCCAGATTTCAGAAGCCTTGCCATGAAAAACAGGCAGGCCAGCAATCCCCATCTTCCCTGGTAAGACTGAAAGGTGGGGAAGTTCTAGTAGATAAAGCTGAGGTTTATCTTTTGACTCATACTTCAGATAGAGATCTATACCACTGAGAACCCATGCTTCAGTTAGTTAGAAACTCAAAGCTTATGCAATTGTATTCATGATCTTCTTACGCACAGAGTTAATGAGACAGAAAGTTCCCTACCTACTTAGCAAACACCAAAAATACCTGCCAGCAAACAAATATTTATTCAATTTTTTTTAGCAAACATTTATCCCAGTTACTGAAATCAATTTCTTAGTTAACTAGGATGCATCTCTTTTCACACACTTCCACTATGTACCAAACATTGCTAAAAACTTGCAACATAGATTACAGAACTTGGAAGGTGGAAGCCAAGGGCACACTTTATCTGGACCCATCCTGCTAAATGGTAGCTAACAACAATACGGTCACCTCCGTTCAGCTAGGACTTCCTTAACTAACTTGATTATGACTTGGCAAAAAAAACTCCTAGACAGACCAGGTATGGTTAGCAGGTTTCAGCTAAATGGAAGTTTTCTAGCAAGATACCTTTACTTTTTTCAGTGGCCTTCTAAGCACCTCTGCATAAACCATAAAGAAAGACTTAAAGATTTTATATATGTAGATGTAGGTTTTTCCAGTCTCTATGCTTACATAGTAAGAGATGTAGAAGAGCATGAGTTTTGCCCTGAGGTTTGTTACACCCCCTGTTGGCAGCATGCAGCAAAAAGGCAGTAGAACTTAGATTTGTTTTTAAAATATAGTAAATCAATTTTTTGGGGGAAAAAATTTGGAAGCAGTATTTTACAGTAAGGCCCAAAAGGGGCAGAAGGAATCCAGTGAGTTTTAACTCATGTCCCACACAGCGCTTCTGCAAGTACATAGGTGACAAAAGGGAGACCAGGGAAAATGTGGGCCCATTGCTCAGCAAGATGTGGGACCTGGTTACACAGGACACAGAAAAGGCTGAAGTACTGGATGCCTTCTTTGCCACAGAAATGTGCCTTTGCAGCAAAAAAGGCTAATGGTATCCTGGGCTGCATTAAGGGAAGTGTTGCTACCAGGTCAGGGTGGTGATCCTTCCCCTCTATTCAGTGAGACCATATCTGGAGTGCTGTGTCCAGTTCTGGGCTCCCCAGTACAAGAAAGACGTGGACATACTGGAGAGATCCCAAAGAAAGGCCACCGAGTTGATGAAGGGACTGGAGCACCTCTCCTATGAATGAAAGCTGAGAGAGCTTTTCAGCTCTCTGAAGGGACTGTTCAGCTTGGAGAAGAGAAGGCTCAGAGGGGATCTCATCAAAGTATATAAATACCTGAAGGGAGGGTGCAAAAAGGACGGAGCCAGATGCCCGGTGGTGCCCAGTGACAGGCCAAGAGGCAATGGGCACAAACTGAAACACAGGAGGTTTCGTTTGAACATTAGGAAGCACTTTTTTAATGTGAGGGTGACTGAGCACTGGCACACGTTGCCCAGAGAAGTTGTGGACTCTTCATCCTTGGAGATATTCAAAAGCTGGACATGGTCCTAGGCAGCCTGCTTTAGGTGGCCTTTCTTGAGTAGTAGGGTTGGACCAGATAACCTCCCGAGGTCCCTTCCAACCTCAACCATTCTGTGATTCTGTGATTCCATTTATAGATCAGAGGGTCCCTGACTAAGGCAAGTGAGAGCCATTCTTTCTTTCAAGCAAGTGAAAAAATCAGGGCACATGGTTCTGATGGAACTTCAGCATTATTGCATTTCCAAAATTATGCCTTAGAGAATAAATTTGCCTTCATGGTATTGGAAGGGAACAATTGTTTTCTCAAGTAATTCTTTCTCTGTAAATATCTGCATGAGGAACATGCTGGCATCAATAATTTAATCTTTCACATGCTTTCTAGTAGTCCATAGAATCTAGTTACACAGTAGACCATGAAATTAAGTTACCACTAGACACAAAAGGAAAAACTGTCTGTGCTGTTACTACACAATAAAGAGATATCACATCATCTTTTTGCTGGTCTAAGCTTGAACTTCATTACAATCTGGAGAGTTTGTATTTTCTTGCATCTGTGAGTAATTGTAATTAATGCAATACCTGTTCAGTATAAATACCTGTAACTCAGATTCCAGGACTGAATGAAAAATCTCTAGTTTTAAAAATCATATGTTGTCCAAGCCTGAGATATGAAATATGAATGTCCTATAAGCATTGTTTAAAATGCTTTTTAAAGCATTTTGCACATGTATTAGTGTATGGCAAGGGAGGAAGAAACAATTGTACAAAGTGAGTTGCGCATAAAGCGTTGTATCAACATGCGCCAAATACAACAAGTGATGAAAAAGATGCTTTTCCCTTCCACCCTTCCATTATCTGTAGCATTCTGCAACTTCTCTACCGTTGAAGAATTGGTTGAAGTAAGTATAGGAAAATAAAAGAGAAAGTAAAGAGTACCCCTACAGTACTATAGTGCACAGTAGCAAATATTGGAAGGGAGAAAGGGAAGAAACACAATACAGGAAAAAGAAAAGTAATATTTATTAAATTGATTATTTTTTTCAAAAACAAACAAAGTATGTGAAACAAAGTCTTCTCACAGGAAATCTTATGTGGAAAATGTGGATATCCTCTAGGAATTAATCACTTTCTTCACTATCCAATATCTCAAGAATGATGTCACCCAGAAAACCCTACATAAAGCCTATTGCCAACTAATCTCATAATGTGTCTTTGTAGGTTTCTGTTGTGGCATCTGCATAATTCTGCAGGAAGTGCACTAGGATCACTTCCCAATAAGGTACTGAAATGTATAGATAGGCTTGTGTACTTGAACTGTTAGCAAGATGTTTAGGCACACACCTATGCTCAATGTGTTCTCAACTTAGCCTGTAACTGTTGGGTGACCCTGAAAAACACCCAGTGTCTTGTGACTCGGTTTCCCCCACATGACAGCGCAGGTAATGTTGTGTTATTTGATGAAGAACATTGTGGCCCATGCACAAGGGCTCTATGGGGGTTGTTATCACTGCAGGAGTTACCTGTGCTCTTTGCTGATGGCCCTCTCCTGGGAAATGCTGAACAGCATGTGTCTTCTACAGACTCCAGGAAAGCAGCAAGCATTCAGCCCTCTGATAGCATTTTTTAAAATTTTTTTTTCCTTCTTTTTCTTTTGCTATCTATATATTCAGAGCAGCCAGAATGTATGTTTTTAGAAAAAAAAAACCATTTAATCCCCACCAGTGCACGTGGTAGAGTGTACATTCAGAAATTAATGCAGCTGAAGTTTGATTCAGTAGCTTCATGACCTGTGAAAATCAATTTACCTTATTTGACAATTTATGATAGATCTTAAAACAAGCAATATACCTGTGGGGCTTTTGTAATCATGGAGTTAAATGATACTCTAAAAGAAAGTTTTAGAATGAGGAGATATATCAGCCCTTGCTGAAAGGGCCTAGGAAAATTGAGCTACAGAAGGAAAAAAAACAGGTAAATAAGTTGGGATCACTAGCAGGGAGAATAACAAGTGACTGTTTATCAGTGCTCTTTTCAGGCCTTCATTTCACTGACTTATCCAGACAGATGCGATTGCTTTTTTGCCTCAATATATGAGTGAGGACTGTGCCATTGCAGTCAAAGTTTATGAGTTTTATTCTGAAGACTGCATGGTTGGCTGATGAATGTAGTATCTGTTTATACACTGACAAAGGCAGAAAGAGGCTGCATTTCTTCGGGAGTAAAAAAACCTAGTCAAAGTTCTGTAACTGAAGTTAAAGAAAATCCATATCTAAGTGCAGTGAAAGGAAATGAATGCCTGTATTTTAAAAAGTGTTGTATTTACTTGCATATCATTATAAAGCAAAAAAAAAAGTAACACTATAATTAGTATTATTAAAATGTGTGTTCAAGATGCATAAAATGTAAAATGCTGAAATCATTTGTCAGGGTACAGGAGGACAGCAGTTACTTCTGGGCAGTGGCTATGTGTAACTGCGTCAGCAACACGTTCACAGGAGTCTGGGTATGCACACTGCCCATTTTCCCTTCATCTCTCCTTCCACACTGAAGTTAGACAGACTTCTGACCACGGCAATATGTGAATATTTGATCCTATATCCAAAAAAAAGGGAATGGTTTCTATGGTCTTTTGAAGGCCTCTCTTAGTCCACTTTTTTATATTTAAGTGGTACATAGGAGATATAAACTATTAAAAAGTATTTTTTTCAAATCAAACAGGAAAGATCTTTGCCTGCAGATATCATGATTATTGTCTGTGAGGATCACTGGCATCTGACTAAGAAATGGAAGGGGGATGGGAAGGACCACCTGCCTGCCAGGCTGGCCTGTATAGGGTACACCTATAGGGAGGTAGACACTGGTCACAAGAACCTGACATCAAGCGCTTCAGTTTCAGATCTGAAACGCATAACTGGGCAGCAAGCAATCACCTTGCTCATTTCTGCCTGATCCAGAAGTGTGTTCGGAATCCGGTATCGATTTGCTAATTTAATCAGATGTCACTCAGGCATTTATCATGTGTTGCATTTTACCAGAGTTTAATTTTGCGGAAATTTGGCTTACGAAGCTTAGAAGACTTCTTCTAAAAGACTATGCACTTTGCAAAGACAAAGTTTAAAGTTTCTTTCATATACCAGCACAAATAAAATTTCACAACCTGCAACTGAGTTCATGTGTTTGTTTCCAAATGAGAAAAACAAACTAATAAACCAGTTAGTCATTGCTAATGAATTCTATGGTAATTAAAATACTAACAATTGTAAAAGCTTTGGTTCACTTGATTGTATTGAATCTCTCTTCTCTTTTAAAAAGAACAGTCTGATGCTTGGATCCAAATTGTTCTCTGTCTAATACAGAGTTCTTAATATCCTGCTGTTTTGAACCACATTTTATCAGCCTCATTATTGACTTGTAGATCCATTATAACTGAAAATCAATCTAAATATAAATCTTAGTCCTCAACAAGTTAAAATGGCTGAGATTTCTGTYCCAATTTTTCAATTATTCCACATAGCTCAATAAAGAGCTGTGAAAAAAAACAAATCTCCAAGTTTATCAGTGATGTTGGCAAGAGGAGGAGCTGAGGATGAAATAGTTTAAGAAAGCTTAAGGAAGAACAGTGAATTAAAAAACAGTGTTAAGAACCTGTAAACAAAAAAATATTTTTAACATTTATGTTCTGGGTTAGATGTGATGTTACTCTGTAGTCAACTATATTGTGTACTATATAATTTTACAGCAGGGGAAAAGGAATTTTCTTGTGATGTCTTACTAAATCCTCAAATAGAATAAAAAAAGTATGAGATGATAAATGATACTCTCTTATTCATTGTAATGGAAAGTTAATTTTTAACCCTAATTTTGTCAGATTTAAGACAGAAGGAACTACAGAGAGAAGTGGAATCAGTAATAAATTAGACTTAGATTAACAATAGTAGAATTTCCATTTTGTTCTATACTCACCACATTTTTGCTGTGCAGTCACTTAAGTTTTTGTGTTATAGTTTCCCCAGCTGAAAAACTTACACGCTTTCTACTGTGAACTTTGCCAGGGTTCCCTCTGTGGTTTTCTCCTCCTAAAAGTCAGTGGAGTCAGTGGKTTTTTTTCTGAGCTGCTTGAAAACTTTTCAGCACATTACCTGTTACTGGAGCGAAAAATGACTATTCACCTTACGATATTCAGATGACACAGTAAAAGCTCTTGAGAAAAGAGGTAGGATGAAGCCTGTTGATCAAATTTATTAGAATGAATTCTACCCAAAG
This sequence comes from Oceanodroma leucorhoa, assembly GCA_030449065.1. NCBI lineage: Eukaryota > Metazoa > Chordata > Aves > Procellariiformes > Oceanodroma > Oceanodroma leucorhoa. The sequence continues at coordinate 14,389,642 of JASVER010000016.1, read as the reverse complement.
AAAAGAGAAAGAGTGGCATGGAGTCCTAGAAAATGAAATAGATTAGAAACCTGTGTGCAACTCAACTACAATGGAGCAAACTTGATCTTAGCATCTTATGAGGAACCAACAAGGCTGAGCAATAAAGTATTGTTCACACTCACACATGCATGGCTTAAGATATATTATGCCTTTGATTATTCAGCACGGGTGAGATACTTCCAAGCTAATTATGAATTTCATCAGACACCACCTGGTTTTCATTTATGGAAAAATAAGTCTGCTGCTTTGCCGACTGGGATTCAGAACAGAAATTTACATGAAAGACTAGTCAATATACAGAAGCTACACAAATTAATACAAGTTTCTGATTTTATTCAGCTAGTATTTTGGACACTTGGGTATTTCAATAAAAGTGGCAAGGTTGTTTTTCACACATCATGAATTATACGATCCCATTTTGCAACAGGACCATTTAAATATTACAACCCTAACCATCTTTGAGATGTCAGTAAAACAGCCTGTTGATAAGGTCAGTTGGAGCAACTAAAATTTAATGGACAATTCCAACAGACAGCAGTATTTAACTGTCTGAATGCAACCCTTGAAGGAAGTTTGTCTCCAGATAGCTTAACTATCTAACGATGAAAGTTCAGATTTTTAATATTTTTTTTTCATTTTTCATTTTCTTTAAAATGAGGACAGATCTGGAAAGACTGTAAAAATCCTCCAAAGGAAAAGAGATATATTTAAGAAAGAATTCTGATAAAGAATGCATCTAAGATCACTAAATACAAGACGCGTACAGTCTAAAAAGTGTGACTGATAATATGTAACGGCATTTTAACTGTAGATGCACTATTGTAACCAGGGGTAAATCAGAACTGAGCAACCAATATTCACACATTCTCCTATTCCCATAGTTTTTTGGTTTTGTTTGGTTGGTTTATTTTGTTTGTTTTCTGTTTTAATCCATTTTAGTCAACTACCTACATTGATCAGTACAGAATTAACCTGTATGTGAAGCAAAAGGAAAAAGCCTTTTGGTAAAGCCTGAGATCTTCCTCTCCTCTGCCTTCATTCCTGTCCCCTTCATCCTCTTCTCCCCTAAAATAGATGTGAGATCTAAGAAGAGAGCCTAAAGAGCAGAAAAAGGATTGCTGGCAAATGGTTGGGACTTAGAGGTCAAGACGTATAAGGGTCAACTGAGAAAAAGAAAAATCAAGATGAATTAGAAATTACAAAATAGAGTATAAAGTTCTGGAGGTCGAGGAATGAAGAAGCAGAAGCAGAGACTAAAACTGTAAATCAACGTTAAAGCAATACTTCAGCTCAGCTTTCTGTCTGCAGGCTGATGGTGGAAACAAAGGGAAAGCAGGATGGTGAATAGGAATGGGAGGATGAAACAGATATGATCACAGCTAGCTAGAAGCAGAAATCAAAGGCTACATCTGCGCTGCAGGGGAAAAGCAAACACGAGGCACACCATACATTCAAGGTGTCCACTCCTTTGTAACACCTGTATGTCCTGTCCTGCCACGAAGCAATTAAATTGATTTCATTCAGATAAACCAGACACGGTTCTTTGTCCTGAAGAGGTGGTCATGTCGATTGCTGCTACAGCTCTGCCTTCTTAAGTTAATTTATTAGTTGGGTGAATATGATGTGTTTTGAGTGTGGACAAAAGAAAAGGTAATAACAAAATGTTGACATTTCAAGGCAGTCTGCTCATTTGGTTTCTCCAGAACAACTAGCCCCATCCCTGCACAGCAGGAGAGCGCTGGCAGCCCCCAGCTGTCCAAGTTGCAAGATCCTTCACAGTATTTGACTGTTTCATCTTTTCTATATGGCTCTCTTCATCAAAAAAATGTGTGCTTTAGGCGCTCAAATAGTCATAGTATGGCTTAGCATTAAGCCCCTGATTAAAACAAAGCACAGAGTTTGGTGTTTTCCAGATGAGGCACTAGGTGAATTCTGCTTGCGTCTTTCTACTTGCCCCATGGCTGTTGCACACTGGAGGTTGGGCAGCACCCACTGACCTCAGGCAGGGAGCATACATGTTGCAGAGTACTATTTCATACATGCCTCCATCATCCAGTGCCTAGTAGCAATTCGGGTATCATGGAGTATACGAGATACTGGGTTTTCCTGTAACTCTGCCTGCCCTGCTGTTGGGCATAAAACCAAGTGTGATGCAGCAGAGTTCTCATTGTCATTGCTGAAAAGCACTCATGTGAAAACTAATTAACTGGGCTGCCTTCAAGAACAGACCATGTTTGTTTGGGTTAGAAATTTTAGTTGCTCCAGCCTGTATCCATTGGATAAGACATTTGGGAAAAATTTGTTTTTCCATTGTCTTGCCAATAACAGCTCTGTTAGAGTCAAATGGTAACTTAAACAAAAAACTGTGTTATCTTGTGTCATTCTGCAGTTCATCCCCTCCTGTTTCTTTGTTTCCGTCCAAGTTATTTCAGTACCTCTTATCAAAATGCAAAGTGCAGTTACTCCATCTACATCCCAGGTAAGATCATCCTATCGCATTTTAGCCATTCCAAACAGATTTCTCACGGGTACCAAGGCTGTAATTCCTAGTGAGAGGGCATACTAAGGTTTTACAATTGTAGGTATTATACAGCTTATTTAAATAGCTACTTATGGCCTGAAACTCTGTTTTTTGGCTGAGATGTGTGAGTCTGTACAAAACTGCTTTGTTTTTATGATGATTTCTTTCAGAAGCTTCCACAAAGAGGACCACAGTCTAAGTGCCAGCTCTCACAAATCCAGCAGCTGATAAGCAATGAGGTGGCAAGCTTCATCACCAAACCAATCCTAACAGGCAGAGGGTTTTTTTCCTCTGAGGAAATGCCCTAAGTGGAAAATACTTCTGGTTTTGCTACGAATTTGATGATGAATGCATACCAACTAGGCTTGGTCCCATCAAAATTTTTCTACTTTTTCAATGTGGCTATCAGGCACTTTAGCAAGCTAAAGGAGGGAGTGCACTGGTCACACCTGTGATCGCCTGCTGCCTGTATGCCTTCCTGGCTCTCTATCATGTGCTGCTTCTACGCAGCAAATCTACTGGCAATTAAGCTCTATATGGAATTCATTAATGAGTAACAGATCTAGATTTATGATCTTTCAGAGGAAAACTTCAATTTCCTCCCAGCTTCCTCCCTCACACAGCACACAGAGAAAGAGAAAACAATGCGTTTTTATATGCATCTCTTATCATATCTTCCTAAACCATGTGAAGATGAACGTGCTATAGTTTTCATGGAAACAAAAAACAGTTGCAACTGTTTAGTTTCCTTTGCATCTTTTGCATCTGGGCAAGAAACAATGATAGCAGAAGCAATGACTAAAACCTTATCTTTCATTTAACTATATACTATATACACTATAAATGCATTCTCAGAAAAAGTGACATTTACAGATGAGCCTAACTCTGGCAAACTTGATCATGTATTAGGAATTATGATTTTTAATCTATTCTTGCTCCTGTTTCTTTTCCTGGTGTGCCCAGGCTGTGTGATACCCAAGGACGACAGAGACTGAAGAGCCTGCGCAGTCGTTGCAGTTTTTGCACCATAGAGCAACTAGTACCCTGCTTGCTCAGTTTGGGCAGAACAGTGCAGCCTTACAAAGGGACTCTGTGACTTTGTATCTCCAAGCATAAACAAGGAGTGAGATGAAAAATAGCACCTCTTTGAGACATGCCAGTGTTCTTCCTCAAGGACATTTACTTCTACTCTGCTTCTCGTAGGAGGCCAGAAGCACAGTATAGCCCAAAGTATAGCGCTTAAATGTGATAAAATCTGTGTGGGTCAGCATTAATGACAACCAGAAAAGCTTGATATCCCCACCAGATATTTTAGAATTGCCTGAGATTTTTAAACTTAAACAAAATCCTTTTATATAAACCCCTTGCACAGACTAAGAACAACAAAAATGATCAGAGCATACAAAGCACACTTTCTTTTAGTGTTTTGAAAGTCAAGAGTGTACTTGAAAATAATTTTTTAACTTAAAGATACAGTAGCCTAGAATTCCACAGCAGTTAGGAAAATAGTTGAATACATTTTTTTTCTGTAAGTTGTTTTCCCTGGTTGACCTCCACTCCCAGTAAAGCCATTTGAGCTATCGTCAATAAAGTTCTAATTATTAAGATCCATTCAATCAGAAGACTTACTATTGAGCCCTATTAGGAAATGAAAGAACAGTAGTCCTGGCTCAGTACAGCAACAGACCTTTCACTTTATTAGTAGCTCTTGAAGTCTCCGTCTTTTGAGACAATTATCCTAAAACGGTATTGAAGGACTGATTTAGACTCAAGACTAACTTAATCTGACATTGTTTAGGCTGTTGTGGTTACACAGTTACACCCACACAGTGATATTCTACAGGAAAAAAATTTGGCAGAGGATTCCTGGGATGCCCAACTGTTGCACAATTTTAATGGAGTATGATATATATCGTATGATTTCTGTAATGGAAAAATATGTCAGTGGCGTAACAGAAAAGAGAAAAGTCAACAAGCATGTGTGAAGCATGTGAGAAGAGAGTAAACTTTACTACATTCATTAGCATTTATTCTTTACTATAGTACTGAGCTTTACTATACTACTACATGATACCAAATGGTTTTCCTGCTGCACTTCCAAGCTAAGCATGTGAAACTAATTGGTTTCTTTAGTTGGTTGATTAGTTGGTTGGCTGGCAAAATTTGAACTCTAATCAACTTGGGGGGTTGGACTAGATGATCTTTAAAGGTCCCTTCCAACCCAAACTATTCTATGATTCTATGAACTCAAAACCAAACAGAAAAGTCAACTTTTTGACAAATCACAAATATTATTTTGGATTTGGGCATTAGTTTTATTAAAAGTCTTTACATTCAAGTTGAAAGAAACTTCAATTTCTCTGAAACATCAGAAGAAATCATTATAATACCAAAATGAATAATCTGGTAAAACTAAAATAAATTAACTAATTTTCCATGTCACTGAATGTAACTCCCATCAAAAAACAGTTTAGTTAAAATAATTTCCCTATAACATCTCCAAATGAGAAATAATTTCTTAGGCATATTAAGAGACTTGGATCTTCATTTCAAATCTGCACGTCCACTTTCCCTGCTCATGAACCGAAAATGGAGTTCAGAAAACCTTTGTGTTTAACCGAGTATGAAACTTCTCTTTCTGTATAAAACTCTGTTTAATAATTTCTGTGTAATAATGTTAATAAAATAACAAAGTTTAAGAATAAATACAATCTGTAAAAGCATAATGCTGGTAACAGGTATTTGAGGGCATTTTTTCTGTTAAAAATGACATAAGGCATAATGTATCTTCCTTTCCTTACACAGATGAGAAAACTCACGGGTCTCATCTTTTTTCTCCTCAGTGCTTTGGAAACATGTCCTTACATACATTAGCTGTATCTAACTAGCAGGTCCTATTGAACCAGGAGGCACTAGGTTTGTTATACTTTGTTCTTTCCACATATCTTTTCCATCTCTGGAGCGATACCGGATCATTTGTTAGGGAACCCCACCGATTTGGTGTCCAGTCCAAGCAGCTGAGGGCTCCCCTCAAGTCCCCCTAACTTGGATGCTGCTGCGCCCGTTGCATAATCAAGCTTTGAAAAACCTGGGCTGAGCACTGGTGCTGTGCTACTGGAAAGCACATCACGGGGTGCTCAGCAGAAGTGAAGGGCAAGCAGAGGAAAGCCTGAGCAGCTTTGTGACACTGCTCTGGTAGTTGGGCAGCTTGGGTAAGGTGGCACCGTGCCTGACAGAAATCGGAGAGTTCACCCCTCTGCATAGTGAGCTGGCATCTCCTTTGCCGCTGTCAGGATGCCCCACTGCGGGGCACCTCCAGCTCTCTTCAGCCTTCAGCAAATGCCCACAGTGCCCCATCGTGTACCCCTGCTTCTGCAGAAGCCTGTAGCCTCTAACAGAGCTTGCAGAAGCCCAACAGTATCACTGCTGTGCACGCAGCGGGGGATTCCTTGGTTCTGCTTCACTTTTAGCAAGTTTGGCAAAAATGTCTCCATCACTTCCGTGCCACCTTTGACATGTAGAATGTTGAAGATATTTCCACGGTAGACAAAATACTGTGCACCGACAAGATCTTAAGCATTCTAGATTCATCATTAAAAAAAAAAAGACCCATAAAAAATATGCTGCTGCTCATATGACAAAAGTCAAGTGTCAATATTTAAATGGTCATATGTTTTAGGTACTTTGCTGCCAAACATAATTTTACTTGATATTTCTTGGTTTACAGTATGTGTGAGTCAGCCGTCACCAGGAACTCATGCTGATCTGCAAACAAAACTAGACAATCTGCTAACAAAACAGAACGGATATGTAGATTGAAAATGATTTCTCTTTCATTTAAGGCCAAATTGGCTAGCGCCGGCCTCCAAAATGGAAGACATGTCAGTCAACAATATCTCTCACCATCATTTATTAATTCAGGCCTTGATTATTCTATCAGAGTCATACTGGCAGTGCATCTATGGTACAAATACAGTGTTCATAATAAATTACAATGATTTGTCATTTAGTTTAAATAGCTATTTACATAATAAATTATTTATATAATCTGTAATATTAACAATACTTACATAGGACTGCCAAATGTTTTCCTGCAGAACCGTTTTTCTTCTCTTCTTATTCTCCAAGGAAAGGAATCTCTGGGTCCTCTTGATTTTAGTCTCCTCATAACTAAGGAAACTCATTTTTTGCTGCTTCATTGAAGAAGACATCTTTTCACAACCTTGAACTTACTCATCCAACCTGATTTCCTATAACCCTCACATCTTTCACAGAGTAGGATTCTTCCTAAGGAAAATGACAGAACCTGACATAATCTTATCCATCCCGTGGCTACTTTTCCGTAGGCAGCAGCTTTTTCCTTGTCATAGTTGCAGAATTTTCTCGACCTATCTTCACGCCTCACATTTTCACTTGAACCTGAAGGCATCTCTTTGCAACTTGTGAATGCTCATCCCCAGGCTTTCTCACATAAAGGTGTGAGAGGGCTGAACTACCTCCCCAAGTATTTCTCATCTATTTTAGAGGAGCCACCTCAGTAAGCTCACATTACCTACTCTCTTAGTTTGTTATTTCAGGAACATGGGGAAAGATTTGAGAGCAACTTGGACTATAACCCCTCAGAAGTGGGATAAGTCATCTGTTCTTGGGATACGGAATGGTAGAAAAAGTCCTCTGCTCATTGGGAAGATAGAAGAAGATCATCTTATCTTATAAACTCTCCTGTCTTCCCTTCCTAGTTGCTAGTTTCTCAGTCTACTTAGCAATAAAAACCTTTCCCACTGGAGATTCACTGATTTCTTGTCCTATTCCCTTTTCTCTCCCTGCCTGTCACACTTAACTTTGGTTTTAGAGGTCAGAGAGAAAAGATAGCTATTGCCCTGCTTTAGGTATTCAGGAATCACTCAAGTTCTTGCTAACAAGCTCCCTAAGTCAATTTAGATAATGCAGATGTGTAGAATCATAGAATCATAGAATCATAGAATCATTAAGGTTGGAAAAGACCTCTAAGATCATCGAGTCCAACCATCAACCCAGTACCCATGCCCACTAAACCATGTCCCGAAGACTCTGTTTTCACCCTTGGAGGCTGCATGAAGGATTTTGCTTTGAGCCTAAAAGCTGGAGGAGCCTTTTGCCAGGTTGGTATCAGATATCAAATATGACTTTAAGTAAGAGTTCTCATAACAGCTTGCAAAAGCAGGTAGAAACTCCTTGTGACTGGAAATTCAGTTACTGTTGGTGCATGTGTGTATGGGGGTGTGTGACTGAATGGGTGTGGAAAGGTCTTTGTTTGTTCTGTGCATTGAATACAACTACTTTGTTGTTTTTGCTAAGCCTTTTTTTTCCTTTAATGTCTAAAACCCACCTGGAACATATGCATTTCGTGTCGAATTACAAAATGGCTTGAGAAAAATCTTTTTATATCTTTAAGATGGGTTCTGCAAGTAGAAGGAAGGGCTTGCATGGATTGAGGAAAATACACCCAATTATTACTTTGTTGTTAAGCAGTAAGTTACTTTACCAGACAGTTTGTGAACCTTTGTTTTTTCTAATGCAGCAGTATAATCATGGGTCCAGGTATGAGTACCTCCTTTGCAGTGAAGTGTTATCATTATTATAAATATATCCTCAATTTGGCCTTCTCGTGTCTGTAATAGCTAATATTGACAGGATCTATATGGTCTTTGGGAAAATGCATGACAAGTCTAAGCTATAAATATATTGTATTAGCTGGAGAGGTCAGAAATCCGTTTCATAAGAATTTCTCCAAATTGCTAAAAATTCCCTTATAAATATTTCCCATTGAATTCAGAAATTCCATTGAGAAATAATAATACAGAAGTTTGTCTCAACTTTTCAGAATGGAATTGATGGGGCCATGAGCATTTTTAGCTGCTTGATTTCCTGGCACCTCACTGTGCAGCATCTGTAAAGGCAGTGGTGGGGGGAACAATATGAGTTATCCAGGCAGAGAAGTGGACTTGCTACCAAAGGACAGACAATTAAGTGGGGAAATGTACTGATTTTTGTAAGAAAATATAATCAACATACTCCTGCTGAAGACATTGCCTCTTCAAATCATAATTTTCTAGCAGAAGACTATTTCCCTGAAAAATTTATGATTAGCTAATTAGGAAAAAAACAGTTTCACTTTTTCCTTACAAAAGCTTAATAGCTTTGTAATTATAAAACTGCTGCCAAGTATACCTTGAGCATGAATTTTTAAGAAGCTAGAGGTAGACAAAGGAACGTTACAGAAAATGCACACCTCAAACTAGTTTTTACTCCCTTTTCCTTTGTGCTATTTAAATTTAGCTTAAAGACAGTTTAATTATTTGTCTTGGAATCTGGAGGTAATATTGGATTAAAATTCCACACAAACTCATTTTGTGGAATCAAAATTGTAGAAGTGTAAAAAATAAGACAGACTGATTTCAATTGTAACTATGGAGAAGTTACCCATTATTGTCGAAATAGATGAATAATTATTTGAACCGTTTCCTGTGCTCAGCCAAAGCTCAAACACAAGGTAGAGTGGATGGAGGAGCAAACACTGAAAATGTAGAAGTAAGTGTTACCTCATTCTGAAAACAAATAGCGGTGCTGCAGAGTCGTCACTATTAATGGCTGTGCCATGTGCACTTTATTAAGAGAAAAGATTGTCTCTGTTAGATAAGGTGTTATGGAAGTGCAGACATATGTCTCTGTTAATGGGCTTTTTGTACGAGTCTGATAGGGAAATAAATGGGCCGTGCTCAGAATGAAGTCCTGGTACAAATATGAGACATGGTTGGACGAAAGACCTTGCTGGGTGAGGATCAGGCATTGCAGTGGCCGGAAGGCGAAGCAGATGGGGTGCCGGGGGAAGGAAGGGGTGCTGGGGAGGTGCCAGGGGATGTGGGGCATTCCCGGATGGACAAGGGTGCTGGGCTGGAGCCCACGTGTGGGAGCTTGTGKTGGGGAAGGATGTCACTGGAGGGCTGCAAGTGTCAAAGAAGGACGAAGCAGTTTTGTGAGGGTGTCCTGGGGGTGGAGGATCTCAGAGGTGTTTTGAGGTGCTGTAGGAGATGTTGGAGAGCTGGAGCTGCCCCTCCAAGAGCCCCCCCCACCCTCACTGAACCTTTCCTGGCTGCTGGCACTGTTTGCAAGTGCCATAACGCCAAAACCAGAGTCAGAGTCCCGTTCTGCTACTGTGGGAAGAGAAAAAGTTGGGATGAAGGAACAGGAGGGGGCTGCAAAGGGATTTCTGCCTTCGCTGCCAGCGAGGCTGCCTACACGGCAGGAGCTGATTCTGCCCCTCCATCCTGGCTTGTCCTTCAGCACCGAGAATAAAAGCCTTGCAGAATGGCCCTTTCCCGCTCCCTGTCCTCGGACACAGAGAAAGCCGACAGCTTCCCACACCGGCTGCTGGCGGGGGTGCCCTGAGCCGGGCACGAAGCAGGCTGGCTGGGAAGCCGGTGGGATGGGCAACGAAGGGGGAAACCATCTGGCTTTGATTTGATAGATATTTCTCTACCAGGAATGGTTTAGGTATAGTTTATCCTTCCCTGCAGCAGGGAGGGGACTGTAAAGGGCTACCCCCACCCCTGTATTTTCTATAACTTTTGTTTCTGGGAAACATCCACACTATCATACTGGTCATAGAATAGAGGCAGCCTCCTCAGTTCATTCATCAACAGCAGCAAGTGATGAAATATTCCATCCTATATCATGTCACTGAAAGCGTCTCAGGCTTTTAAAATTTCTTTTCTCCTGCTAAACTTCTGAAATGTATTGTGTTGTCTACCTTGTCCTCTGATATGATTGAGCTGAAACAAATGAATAGCGGCTTTGAATTTTTAAGAATGTGGCCGCTTGGCAGTAGCAGATGGAGGAGATGAGGTCTCTGGAATATCTCTTGCCCAAATTATTTACGTCTCAAGCGACTCCTCTGAGCAGCGCTCCCTGACTCACAGGCACGGTTTGTTCTTGCCCTTTTATGCTGCGTTGGAACTGGCCGGAGACACTCCCCGCTCGTTCTCGGTGGTGCTCGCAGACAGCTTAGAGTAATTTATCTTGAGGAATGATCTAAGCGGGGGGAAAAAAGTGTGAGTTGCTACGGCAAAGCCTGCTTCTCACAGGTAAGGGTGCTATTTTTCAAACCACAAAAGATTGTGAAAATAAATATTTCCGTTGGATGTTTTTTTCTTGAAGTCACATAATCATACAAGTTCTGGTCATGCTGGTAAACATTATATCAAATCATCAAACACATTTTGTTTCATATCTGCTATTCCATTTAGGTAAATACCAAGTTCCTGCTTGCTAGAGAAGGATTTGACACTAAATTAAGTGGGCAACCCTTTGGACATACCTGAGTATTTATGTTACGGCTCCTTTGGAAACCACCAATAAAAAAAGTCATCTTTTCCCGCATGTAATCTTCTAAGGGCACAGTGGATAAAGAAAGATTAACTACTTTGCCACTGCTTTGCCACCATAATTTGCTTTGCTGCTGCTATATATTTCTATCTCAAGTTATACAATTCAAACAAGTATTAGCTACCAGTATGAAATTACGACGTTATTGTTTGTCTATATATAGGCTGCTATATAAAGGCAGCTCTTGAAAGGACTGAAGTTATGATGGACATAGATCTACTTGACCCGGATTTCTTCTGCAAGCCTGACGTTTACTCTTATTCCCTTTCAGACGGTTGTGGCCATTGAGGCTGAAGAGTAGGTAATTTCTACTAGCCAATGATAATGTGTAAAATACTTTTTACATTCCTATTCAAAATTTCTAGAAATTATGATGGCAACATTATTGAGAAATGAGCTCAGGAGTACAGGACGGACATGAACCAGAGTTTCCCTTGTCCTAACGAGTTCCATGACTTCCTACTCCTTGGCTTTTTTCTATACATCTTGTTCACTAATTTTCTTTTTCATTTGATTGGAATTCCAGACTGAACCTTTTCCAGGAAAGGTTTTGAATTAAAAATTGCTTGATTGAAAAATTCCTAACAAACTTTACTGGACAGGTTTGGCAATATAACACGGGTCATTTGGATTTGACCTTTAATACAGCTTTAAATGTCAAATTAATTGTAAAACACAAAATCTCAGTATTATGTGCACTGAAAACATTAGCAGTATTATTCCAGTTTAAATTATGTTAGTGATGTCTTCATTTTGTGAAGCAAAAAATTAATAAAATATGAAAAAAATTAAATAAAACATTTAAAGGGCTATGTTGGGCTTACAGTAATTGAATTTTCATTTTCCTATATCACCCTTTTTTTGTCTTACTAGAGTGAAATTTGCAGCTACTTGTAGGATCAACTAAAGAATATATGACATTCTGGTCCCTTAAGTGATCTGCTTGCTGCTTAGACTTGTAGAATGGTGTAGACTTGTGTTATCTTTACGTGCTCCTTCTTTTAGAGTCCAAAGACCCCAAACAATGTGGGTAATTGTGACGTGCAGGAAAATACAATCATCTGAGGGACCTGTCATATGTTTTCTTTCAGCAGCTCCAGAATACCAAGAAACAGGAGCTGATTTACACCGTACCCCACAGTGAAAAACAGACATCCAAGGGATTTTACTCTCCAGTCAAAGCAGGGGAATGCTGAGACACTGTAGGCCTTTCTATGCAGATGTCAGAAGACGGACATGAACTTACTTTGCTTCTGTGCTTTAACTTGATCTTGAGTTAACTTGATCTGCTTGGACTTGATCCAGCTGCCCAGGTGAGGGAAGCCCACGCTCAGCACCACCCTGCCTGAGCTCTGCAGCTTTTGGACCAGAGCTGGCCTGTGCCTGGCTGGACTGGAGAGCAGGGTGGTTGACAGTGGCCTGCTCAAAGAAAGAGACCCACAGCGGTTTTAACCATCTCAGGGGTAGATTCTGCTTCATTTCCTGCGGCTGTCTTATTGCAGCATCTAGGATAGCATGGCCCTACCTTTAAGTATCAGGTATAGTAACATGTCACTTAGTGTATAATTTAACAYACCCTTACAAGAAATTATCTTCTTAAATCATGGTCTTTATTCATGTAGTTACTTACTGTTCTCAAAGACATTTTGTGCCACTGAAATTTAAAAAAAAAAAAAAAGGTTCAATTCCCTCCATTTTATTTATTCATAATCTGCAAACCATTTTTTATATAAGAAAAAGATATCAGCAATTATCCCTCAAAACCCCATTTTTAGCAGAAGTCAATTATGCTGTACATTTAGTACCCAATTATTCTGCGTCTGTTCATACTGATGGCAATTCCTCATGCCAGAGATTTTAATAAAAATGTGTTTTGTAAAGCAGTCTCTTTCTGCACATCCTGTATAAATTAACAGTTCAATGGCAGAAAGCAGCCTTTGGCCCTACAGATACTGCTGAGCATATCTGTGCTGTACCCAACCACCAATGTGTCCCTCAAGGCCAAAGGGTGGCACAAAAAGCTAAGAAAGAAAGAGGCTTAGAAACCCCACAGAGCCACGCGTGGGGTGACTTAAGTAAGACGGGAAGGTGAGCAGGGAGGACGGTGAGGGTAAGGTCTCTGTAGCACCAGACTTTCCCCAAGCCCTTTTCCACTGAATGTCATTCTCAAGCTTCAGGGAGGGGATGATGGTTGGAAAGGCACATGTGGATAGTAACACGGGGATGGACTTTGACTGAGGTTGGCCAAACAAGGACCAACAATGAATGTGCCATTGTCCAAAATCCAGAATCACATTTCTGTTTTAAGAGACAATTAACTGAAATTTATAGAGAAGGAGYGAAAAAAATTGATCTTGTGTGGTGTCAGAATCCTTTTGCATTTCTAGAACTGATTAAATATATTTTCTTTGCCCTGTGTTTCTCTTCACTTACTAAAATTTGCTGCTTTACAATGCAGAAGTCTTTTGCCCTTACATATGTGTTTAAAGAGATACTTCCAAGTAATTTAGACATTACATTTCAGCTAACTGSAATGAGTACATCTATATTTAAAACAAAGATCTATCATTGTCATCCCAAAATAAAATAAGTAATAGCAAAACCATTAGCCACTGTTAAAGCCTTGACAGGCAACACTGCAGCAGAGGTATTCCTTGAGACACAGCAGTTAACTCTCAGGAACTGTGCTACTGGTGAGGAGTCATAGCTCTCACTTTAGCAGCAAGAAGCATGAGAGCCATCGCTTCCAGATGAGTGTTTAGTGCCGTTGATGAGTAGAGAGAGGGTCAGATTAAGAGCTCGTGCTACACCTGCTGGGTGTTGGATAGATCCTTATCAGAAGCCTCAGAATTTCTCAACCATATGGTACAGCCTGTCTCCTCCTTGAATTTAATTTAATTATTGAGCCAAAAACTTGCCCTTATTACACAAGGTCTATATCTCAGTTGCATTCCGGTCAAGAGTAAAACGTGACTGGGATATAAATGGTATATAGGTGTTGTGCTTGCTTTTTGCAAGGGGGGATTTTTTACCCTGTGTATCACATTTCAATGCGACCATGGCTCCTGAGTGCAGCTATGGCTGTTGTCGTGATTTAGCCTCAGCTGGCAGCTAAACACCACACAGCTGCTTGCTCACTCCCTGACCCTCCGCCCCAGTGGGATGGGGGAGAGAATCAGAAAAAAAAAAGTAAAATTCATGGATTGAGACAAAGACAGTTTAATAGAACAGAAAAGGAAGGGAAAATAGTAATAATGATGATGATAGGATATACAAAATAAATGACGCACAATACAATTGCTCCCCACCCGCCGACCGATGCCCAGCCAGCTCCCGAGCAGMGGTCACTGCTCCCTGGCCAACTCCCCCCACCTTATATACTGAGTATGACATCATTATGGTAGGGAATACCGCATCAGCCAGTTGGGTTAGCTGTCCTGGCTATGATCCCTCCTAGCTTCTTGTGCACCTGGCAGAGCATGGGAAGCTGAAAAGTCCTTTACTAGTGTAAGCACTACTTAGCAACAACTAAAACATCAGTGTTTTCAACCTTATTCTCATACYAAATCCAAAACACAGCACTATACCAGCTACTAGGAAGAAAATTAACTCTATCCCACCCAAAACCAGGACAGCTGTGTATTTCTTGGGCTGTCATGAATAATTATGATGAAGCTATTCTTTTAAATGACTCCAGAGCGTGTTTGTGCTGCAAAATAAAAGAAGTCTGGGGATTCCTTTTGTACTGGACCCCTGCTTGTCTGACCTCAATATTAGCTTATTCCCCAATCCTTCTGCAGGCTCACATCAGCCAGCTTTCTCCAAGAACAGTCTGGAGGTAGTTCATTCCAAGGGTGGATCCCAAAAGGCAGTGTTCCCAAGGCTGGACTAGRTTTGGCCTCTGGAGTCCTGTAACACTTCTCCAGAAACCTTTGGAGCCTCCCATGCCCTCATGCCAGACCTCATGGCATGCAAAACAAAGCCTCTGGTTCCTACTCTGGGAACCAGATTTTGGTGGGCTTCAACATCACTTCATACATCTTACAAACAAAAATAAAATTTGTCTTTTAAGGCCACAGAGCACCAGAAGAAATCCAGGAGCAAGTGGAAGGAGCATTCTGTTCTGGATGGAGCTAGCCTTAGACAGTGTGTGTCTCTTGACAGGCAGACACTAACCCCCACTTCTCTTATTTAGCAGAATGGGAGAGCAAATACTCCCATCTGTGAAAGTATTCCTGAAATATRGTCCCTGAAATTATTAGATTAAAGACAATATGTCAATCACAATACAGCTATAAAAGAACACTTTGTTTTTAGGAAGGAAATAATTTTGTTACTTAATATTTATTTTAGGAACATGAAGAAGATGTAATTTTAAAAGTCTGTAAGTATCTTTAGCATTCCTGTTTTCCTGTGGTGACCCAAATAAATGTCATCTTTTACTACATAGGGGTTTTCAAGACGAAAGACCAAAACACCTATCCTCTTTCTCTAGACAAAGAGTGAAGGCTGAGGCATCCAGCCGTGGTTACAAACGTCACGACTGTGCTGAGCTCTCCCTGGACACTTTGCTCGCCTGGCTGAAGTCCAGGGCTTCTCAGCTACGTCAGCCTTTCTACTACCTGGTTAGCCAAAGCCAAGCTGCAGAGATGGCTCATGGGACATGCTTCTGGGAGATTGAAGGTGTGGGCATTGAGTAACCTGAGCCTGAATTTAGAAAAATAACCACTCAAMTTGGTTTCCAGTGCAGTGTCCTGGTAAGCAAGCTGACTTCTGTAACTCCTACTCCAAGGTGTCTGTAGGAAGCCTGAGGACTCTGGGTACATAATGGKCTCCTGTGCAGACATGGAAACATTCAGTGCCTTAGTCCCTCTGAAAAAGAAATAAACCTGGATTTCAAGTAAGTAACATTTTCTGCAATATCATAAAATCCTCTAGAATACCAATCATGCAAATGTGTACCATGTTTCAGACACAACGTGGAATAAAATTAGTTTAAAAATTCAAATTGTCACCATATTGGAGAAACATACCCTGTTCATTCCACTCAATGACAGATGAAAATGAAAGTCTTTTGCAGATGGCTAGTTTATATACATATTATCTCCTCAGTTTGATTGCCTCAGATAGCAGCCTGCTAGGAATTAACTGCATAGTTCTTAAAACTTTAGTTCTTAAAAACAATATGCAGTATGCATACAGATGCAAGTTTGGCTTAATAAATCTTAATCTTATATCTTACAATGATATTGTCATTTGAATGCAATATGTAAAACATTTTGGCTTGGAATACTAACAAAACATATTACTTATTTTTAAAAGAATACTTGTATAATAATTTTATGTTTATACATTTAAGATGACTTTCCTTCCAGAGGTAAAAAGGTACGTTTCTGGGTACAATTTCAAACACTGCTAATTCTATTATTATGGGTGCTCAAAAACATGTTTTCTGCTAGTTTGAAAATATTTTACTGGAGAATTTGGCTAACCCTCCTGTTCCAGGAACTTCATATAATTGAATAGTTGGAAACCATGTGCTTGAACATTCACTGCTATGCTCCATAGCAAATGAATGAATAGTATTAAAGTATATGCAACTTGTGTGTGTGTGTGCATGTGTGTGCTTGTGTGTAATACTGGCATCCCTTACCCCATTGCATGTGTGTACACGTGTGTATAACACAAAGGAGATCCAATAAAGCACTAAGATTTGTTTTCCAGTCCTAGTTAAATTCAGGAGAAGGACGAGAGCCATCAATGCCAATGGTTATGCCTATAGATTCCCACCTAGGTCTCTGTCAAATAGTCGACTGCCGTTAGATTTGGCCATTAATATGTTTGTTTCTCCTTGCAGGGGAGCCCAATGTTATTATCATTCTTCTAGATACGTCGATGGAAGGTTGTATTTGTCTGATCTTTTCCCTAATTTTGGGACACAGAAGAGTGATATCACTGACACATTACATTATTACAATAAGCAAGTAAACATACAAAGATTCTGTATTGGCCCCTGCATGCTAAGTCAATGTATACGTTGAAAAAGAAACCAATCTGTGAGGCTTCTCCAAGGAGAGTAGCTCTCTCAAATCTAGTCACTTCTCTAACACCTAGAAAAATTTGGCTTTTTGCAGAAACATGCCCAAATGTCAAATACACCTTAGATTTTCAAGAAGGATGTAGTTAGCAGAGACAGAGGAGGGTAAACAGACAGAAATACAGAGGTGGATTTTGCTCCCTTCCCCAGCATGCACCCCACTTCCCTTGCCATGCCGGCTGTGCTGTGCCGTGYCGTGCCGTGCCTTGCCTTCCCATCACGTCACATCACGTCACGTCACGTCATGTCACGTCATATCATGTCACATCCCTTCCCCTGCACAGAGTCCTTCAGCCAGTAACATGGAGCTTTTATCATTATTCCTGCCTGAAACTGGTGCTTATGTTATTTGTAAAAAGTGTTTTATGTCAATGGCTGAGAAATGCTTTGCAAGATATAGCCATTATTGTTATTACACTTTGCAATCACTATGTTTTCAGTTCAGTGCCTGCACAGATATAATGTTTTAGGGTAACCAGAATGCTTTATTAGTTCTGCAGTGAAGAGTTATATTGCCTTTTTACAGTTTTAAATCTCTTTAATCTTTACATTACAGTAACTTAATGTAATTTTTTTTACAATACTTTTACAAAGACCCTTGATATTTTACCTCAATGCATTTTTTAGCATTGCCTTGAAATGAAAATTGTAATACAGATTTATTTCAAAAAGTTAGATTTTTTTTAAAAAATCATAATCCAAGAGATAAACTCATGAATAAAACGGAATGAATTTGTTAGATACAATTTTTCACCACAAAAATAACTAAAAAAGTAAAATATTTCAGATTTATTTTGTCAAAATAACCTGAATTCTCTCTGTGCTAAAAACCTTAGCACAACATTTTGTCTAGAAATCTAGTTATTTTATYAGGAGTCTTTTGAATAAAAATGAAATATTGTGTTTAAGGTGGCTYTTTGGACTGAACAAGCTGTATGTTTTTGACTCCAAAAAGCTATTTTCCTGATTTTCTACACCCAAATCATCTGAAGACTCACTTATTTACACAGCTGTGTACAGAGGTGTTTCCAAACCAAGTGCTTTGGAAACAAGTCACTTCTGATAATTATACTGTAAATAGCATTTTTAAAAAATTATATTCATATGGATAGCAGTAGGATATCTATAAAATGCCACGCTGAGAAGGCACCGCTGGGCTTGCCGCCTGGCTGAGCTGTACATCGCAAACGGCGCAGGAACACCATTCCTACAAAACTCTCCTTGCGACAAAAATACCTGGCTTGAGTTGATAGAAAAATGCGYTTAAGATTCACAGAGCCAGGTCAGGAGGCAGGTTTTACTTTTACACTTAGAGTTGTCATGAAATAGTGTCAAGCTAAGAGGCAGTAATGTAGCAGAAGGTGAAAAAGCGGTGAGAGTGCCCCACGCGCCCGCAGGCAAGGCTGCGTGAGGTGGAAGAGGGCTGACCTGGTACAGGAAAGTGCAGGCAGAACAGAAGGCAGTTAGCCAGAGAAAGCCCGTATTTTTGAAGCGCCATATGTGGGACTGTCAACATGCCACGTGAATGCTAACCAGGAATTTGAGGTTCCCTCACCCCGACACCTTTTCAAGCAACCATAGCAGCATAATCGTGATCTGGCAGTTCCTCTTGTTATCTATACGAGAGGCCTGTTGCCATTAAAATTGAATCCAGTATTGTCAGAGTTTTGCCTCTGAAATGTGCAGGTGCTTTATTTRTTTCTTAACTAAAGGTGGTAATGTTAGTATGCAGGTATTCAAAGTGCAAMATACCACCGATTTAACTTTTCAAAAGACTATTTCTTGGCCAAAAAAGAGAATACAATGAAATTATCTTTGTCTATTACAAGCACACTAAATTTCATTTTTCTGTAGAAGCCTTTTCTTGCTCATAAATATGAATATTAGCACACAGGAATCATTGCCAGTTCTCTTTCACTGTCATTTATACTCATCAAAAGAAAATAAAACAACCTTATGACTTTTCTATCTCTTTGTTGGACTATGACCATGGAGGTAGAAAAAGGGCAAGAAAATTGAATTTCTCACCACTTCTGTGACACTACTGCCGGCAGAATTCTGGCTTCATGAACAGAAATTTCCCTTTGAAGTCTCGTGTTTGATGAGATTGACCTTACTCTGTGTGTTATCCTGTTCCTGTTCATCCCTGCCCAAGGAGTGCAGGCAGGCAGGACCGTGCRGACCCATCAAAGCCAAAGCGGAGCTGTACCCATGGGCACAAAGGGCTGGGCTTTCACCCTGTGAAAGGCAAACAGAGGAGGCCGGTGAGAGGCAATGTGCCAAGGCACCGAGCAAATTTTGAGGGTTCAAGGTCTGCCCTCGTCTTGCTGGGCGAATCGCTTCCCCTGCTGGCTTCTGCTTACAGCAAATAGGGGTACTGCTGCCTGCTGACACTGTGCCGAAGAGATTTCAAACAAAAGGTTTAGGTTGTTTTGCAAAATTGCCTTGGAGATTAAATCAAAGTTATTAAATGTTTATATTTTTAATTTTTGTGAAGAAGCACGCGGACATCAATACACTGGAGAACAGTCAGTGGCCCGGTGCAAATGCCTGGGCAGAGTGAAGGAGGGGAGGGATTTTGGTGCAGACCTACATTTTAATTAAATGATCAGACCAGCCAAATATTCCAGCATTGTTTATTTTCATTTTGATCCTCTTGGACTGAAGAAAAAAGTTTTTAACTGATTCCTAAGAACTGTAGAGCTAACCCTGTTAAGTGCTTGTGGATCTGCACAGGAAAAACATCATGTGAGGACCTTACGCTGTGACTGTATCGGAGTTTATGAGGCGATTTCATAARAAGCCTTCCAACATGGTGAACATGATCAGAGTTTGTCACCCACTGAAAGCAATCCCACGCAGCAAGATGTCTTGTGTGCTGTATCCCCACAGCAGCTGTGATTTTCAGTGAGAGCAACTCCTGTCACATCTGGAGAAACCTCACTCTGTCCACCACCCCCTCTGTCTGCCACCAGTGGCAGTGGCTGTACTGGATGGCAGCTGAGAACCAGCTCTGCTACGAGCACGTAGCGCGTTTGGATAACTACCTAACTACCTCCTCTATCACGCAGTCCTAACAAATTTCACACAGTTGTCATAAAACTTTGCAATATTCATTATTTCTCTAAAACCTAAACTCATGGAATCATGTTGTTTCCAGAAAACGTCAGCTTTTGGTTTTATTTGCCATGAGCAATTTGTTACTCATGGTTTCTGAGGCAAGCTTTAAAAACCATGGTGAGCCTATCACTTAGGCTGGAAGGGCAGGAAATAATTAAAAGGAGAATCCACAGAAGTTTGGACACACACCCCCAGGAGGTTACCGCATCTCGGCATGGCTGGGCCAGAGGACGAGGGGGACACGGTCACACAGGCAGGGTGACAGCAGTCACCTGCCAGGTGCCCTCCGGGAGGGGATGGGACTCTGCAGCCTCCGGTGCAGCCTTGCCTGCATTTCAGGGCAGCCCACCAACTTTTTCCAGTTTTCAAAAGGTAACAAAAAGGTGGMTTGCACCAATAACAGATGTTTACACTTGTTTTTCCCCTTTATTTCTCTGTATGTTTAAATAAGAGAGCAAGGCTGTTAATAGCTATCACAGCCATAGGCAGTGAGTGGAGGTATGTGCACCCACACCTCCAAGAACTCGCTGGATGATGTGCAGCAACACAGTTATCAATCTCTAGCCACCTAGGTGTCTTTTATTACATTAAAATGAACACAGCAAAATTTGATAAACCAGCCAGGAGCCCTGAGTTTAACACACATCCTGGAGATCTCGTACTTTTGAAAATGAGTATTTCTTTTCAAACTTGGTTTGGAAAAACCCCAAGGGTTTGTTAACAAATAATTTGATTTATAGAAGAAGTAACTGACTTATTGCTGCAATACCATAGGGATTTATTCTGACTATATTTCAGACATCTCTGATTTGTAGTACTGCTGTGTTGACGACATAGGTTTTCTTATCTTCTTGCAACTATTCATTTTCTTTGTTGCTTAAGGTTCTTTTTAATATTTGTGGTTGGAGGCTTTTTTTTTACTTTGGTTATTTTTCTTTTTCTGTGTTTGGAATGTTGTTGGTGGTAAGGGCTGCACTTTTTTTTGAGTGAAAATATTTTCCAGAGAGGTAAAAAGCAGCAGGAAAATGCCAAGAAAATGCCAAAATCTCAAAGGAAAAAAAAAGAAGAAAACTCACAGCCCCCTCCCCTCATCTCTGACTTTTCAGCTCTCCAGGATAATGAACAGTTACTTCTCACTCTGATGTACCTCTGGAGCTTCAAACCCACGATGGATCKCATGCCTGCTACATTTCAAAGGATTTTAATTCTGCTATGACTCTCTTCTTATAAGTGACAGAGGCTTAAGGACTGTGACTCTCAGAGCTAGCTGTAAAATAGTATTTAGGAGCCTCAGGTGGCTCGTGGGGAAGCCAGGACCTTCAGAGCTGAAACGGCCACCCCAGGCAGCTGCTCTGGCAGCTCGGGTGCTCCGGTGGCACTGCTGAGGCGATGCTGGGTACCCAGGGCACCTCTACTGCTTGACCCTGGCTCGAAATGAGGGTGCCCAGCCAGGCATTTGAAAGAAAGGCTCCTTCACTACTTTCTTTGGTTGAGAATAAGCCTCCTAAAGGGAAGGGCTGATGCTTTTCCCTACTGGCTTGTGCTCAGCACAGCATCCGGGGTGGGACGGCTCCTGGCCATGCTCCCCGCGCCCCGGCTGCCTCTGGACCTACCCTGCGATAACCCACTGTGTCCGTTTGGCGTGGAAGTAGCCTGAGCACCAAACGCATGGTCCTACTCAAAGAGCAAAGGGTATTTAAGTTAGCCGAAACAGAGCCTAACTTGATAGGTAGAGTCCTTCCTTCCTTGCATCTTCCCCCCTGCACTGTGTGTGTAAGCGTGCTGCAGGACAGCATGCTCTTTGGAAGATTTATCTGCAATAAGAGAAAGTTAGAAATTGGTGATTCAGTTGTAAAGAAGTGTGGGAATTAAAAAAAAAATAAAAATCCAGGCAGTGCAAAACAGAAACCTCAGCGTGCTGTTTATTCAGTGCTGGCAACTCATACCTGCTTTATTGGTTTAAAGCACAGCAGTTGGTCACAGGGTATTGTTTCAGCAGCTGGGCCGTGTGTTGAAGTGAAACTCTAAGTCCAAGGGAAGTGTAGCAACATTACAGGGAGAACTAGGAGGGAGATTATGAGGAAAGGATAAGGAGTTGGCTTTTATGAAGGAAATTTTGAAAGAGGCACACAAGGGATTGGCCAAAAGAAATTCAGAATGTATTAACCTGTGTCCTCAGATGACTGTGTCAAAAAAGGAGAATGAGAAAGAGAATTTAGCTTTTGAACTTGGAAAAGAGGGAACGAGAGTGTTGAAATGCAACCCCAGGTCATGGGCAGCTAAAGGACATTTAAAGTAAAAGATGGACTCTTTGGAAGGCATTATTTAAATCTAATAATGGAATTAAGAATAAACAAACAAATGACAGCTGGGATTGTCAGAAATTAAATGAGAGCACAAGACGAGGTTGCCAGAGTGATTTTATTAGCAGAGAAAGACAGGTTAAACTGCAAGAATGAAAAGGAAAGAGGAAAATCTAATCAGCAGGAAAGGAACCGGTATGAAACTCTGAGTGCTCAGGTGACTTTGAAGGCAAAATCAAAAATTTAAAGAGAAGAGAAAACTTACAAAGCACAGAGCTGTAATATAAACACTTGTCATCAACATCTTGTTTCGTATTGGGCTTAGCCACTTCCTTGTCTGCTTAACATACATGCCGTCTAAGGGTGGGACTCCTACCCTTAGCCTGAGCAAAGGAAAAGGGGAGGGAGAGAAGCAGATGTGGGGGCACAGTTCTACAGGGGAGGATGAAGAGGAGGCTGGGGGTGCCCTGCTTGCTGGTGCTGCGTCAGTGACCCCCCGGGGGTGCGTGCCCCRCCTGGCCCCCGCGCGGCTCGGGGCAGGGACGGGCGAGGGCACAATCCACAGTGGCGGTGGCAGAAGGGGAGAGGGAGAAGCCCCACAAACATCTGGAACGAGACGCCGTGCCCAAGGAAACCTTGGGGTACCGGGATGTGGACATATGTGGATATTCAAAGGACAAATAGCTGGGTATTGCTTGTTCTCCGAAGCCACAGCGCTGAGGTTCAAAGCCTTCTTGCCTGCATGTAACAAGTGGTGCGGGCTGTGGAAGATCCAGCCGTGTATAAGCCTTTTAATGCAGGCTATCACAATTACCTACTTTAAAACTTGTTTTAAAATCCTTCATCGTGTTGTGCTTTATTGGCCTAAGAATGCAAAGCAAACTTAATACTTCTGTCCAAAAATAAAAAAAAAAAAGACTTTAACAATTCTTACAGTTATTTGTATAACCTTTTCAGAAATACTGTTTTCTTTCTCTTTGCCTTTTGTTTACTTTGAGATTTGTAGGTTTTGTTATCAGTAATAACTTTGAAATTTAACAAGAAAGTAATTTTTGAGAAGCAAACATGAAATGTTTTACACTTTTGAAGAGTAAATTGTTAAAGCAAACCTTTGTTCGAACAACACGAAGGGCTAGCTCTTGTTAACAAAAGGTCAGCTTGGTCTGTGGTGGCTTTGATGAAGATTTAAATGTCACAGTACCAGAGCTTGTGCTTGCTGCTAACCCAGCTTTCACATTTTTGGTTTTGCACTGTTGTTTTGTAGTAGGGATGGAAATATTTGTGTATGAGAAAGAGACCGTGGCTAATACTGTGGCCTAAATCCCAAGGAGGGCTAATTAGCCTGTTTGACCACACTATCAGCACGGATGCGTTCACTGACTGCAGCAGTGAGGCAGCTAGAGGAAGTTCAAAAAACTTAAAATGTATATATATATTGTTTCCCAACACCTTTGTGTGTCAGACATAGGTCTAACTGATGCTAAGGTGACAGCTGCCCATTTTGGGAAAGGAACATGCAAGGGACATGCTTGTCTCCCATCAGCTGGATCAGTCTTGATGTCTGAAGAGCCTCACGGTCATGTTTAATCAAACATGAGAAATGAGAAATGAGAAAACATGTATTTGGGACAAGATATTGTTAAACYGAAAATAAACTTAAAACCACTTTTTTTTTCCCCCTAGCTAGCATTTTAGAATACATTTAATAGCTTAAAATATATTTTTCATTTTATGATTGTAATTTCTTGGTCAATCCAAAACATCCAATACTTTGAAAATCCAACTGATAAATAAAGAAATTTCTCTGCAGAACCTCTCTGCCAAGTTGCCCAAGAAACAACTGTCCAGTTCATGATGTATAAAACAGTACAAAAAAGAAATCTAAAACAAAGGAAAGTTTAAACAAAAGAAAAGACAAACAAAAGGACCTGCTTACTAAAGCTTGGACTTTTCGTTCTGGGTGAAATTCCAATATTTTGAAGCTTTTGTTTTCAGTGGGAATGAGGATGGAAAATATTTACATTTTCCACAAACAGGGAATTTATTAAAAGATTTTCTTTGGAAAAACAGGACCAGGTCTTTCTGAAACAACAGAACCTCTTCTCCTGGGTGGCTGTGCTGCAGGATCCACCAGCTGTTTGGGGTGTGTATTCCCAAAGGTCGCAGCCTCCCAGCCCCAGCGCTGGGAAGATGAGCCCCAAGTCCYCGAGTCCTACGCTCCCTCCTCCAAGGGCGGTGCCTCCCATACCTCCCCTGCGAGCCCCGAGTGCCTTTGCACCTCAGGTCCTCTGAGTGGGGACACCTTTCCACCACAAAAGGCTCAGCAAATTATCCAAACATTGGGCAGATTCAGGAAGGGCTAGAGGGCATTTTACAGCAACCATACAAAATATTTTTATACACCAACCCATGAGCATTTTTCTTTTGTGACTGCTTACCGTTGCAAAAACACAGTCATATTAATACTGAGATCGCTATTATTTTGCCATAATTATAGTGATATTTTCAGTAATTCTGTTATAACTATTGCAATCAACTTCTTTCCTCACCAGACTGCAGACAGAGGCTGTGTAGCCCACCAGTGGCAACTCAGAGTTTAGGGTCCAACCAATTCCACTTGTGTGAATTTAAAATTATGGCCAGGAAATTTTTGGTTATTCTTACACAGCAATTGTAATTTGAATTTGTAAATTACAAATTTGTAAATTTGTAGCTGTAAATTTGAATTCCAGTGTTACTCTCTTCCCCAGGAGGGCCATCAATCTACTTTATAAAATATACCCTCAAAGTACTGCTTCAGCATGTAAGATTGATTTTGAAATGTAAATAGGTTGTGCATGTAAAATTTCAGCTTTCTGATAAAGTGGAAAGCATACGTATTTTTGCTCTGCTAGTAAGTTTATAAATGCATGGGGAACTACCATTACAAAGTTTTGAAGTGCAATTATTCTACAGAAAATTGTTACCCATGGCATCCTCCCTTGCAAACTAGTCATCTGCAACTGTAGTAAGTTTAACATTCTCTGAAATTGTATAAAAATAGAATGATAGCTCCATTTAATAGTTGAGCAGTATAGTTCAGTGTGAAGTTTAATATTTTCCTCTCTCTGTTTTCTTCCAATTCATTGCACAAAACAGAGAGTATCTGGTTACATGGATTAGCCACTGCTACTTTTCCATGACTTTTTCGTAGTTTATTTTTCTTATGATTATACTTTATGATTGCACTGTCTTTTTAATATTTTGCTAATCAGTAGTTGTTGAGTAATAAATTATGATGCTTGATGAAATGTAAACCTTGTCATTTTAACATTAAAATTGCTATTTGTAGTCRAAGATATATCATATTCTTTTCAGGACAGACTCTAATCACAACAGTTCAACTGCACTGATGTGTAAAAGTTGGGATGCCTACCCAATAACATTATCTTCCTGATAAATAGTGTAAAATTGCTAAGAAGGTGGTACTGGGGGCTAAAATGATTTCCATTGGTAAACATGCTAGAAGAGGGCCTGACTATATAAAAAACAGAATGGAACAAACTGTAAGACGGAGGAGCAAGTCTCGAGGGTGACAGTCTTGCTGTCTTGCAAAACACTCCCAGAGCAAGCCTGGTTCGTAGGCTGGGAACCACAGAGCGGGTGTCACCCAGCAGAGGCAAGGTCCGGAAACAGGAGGGAGCTCAGCCTCCTCTCTCCTGRTCCAGGTCGCAGCAATGGTTACAAGGATGCAGCTCTGGCTTTTTAATCATCTGTTTGTGGCCTAGGGGCAAACAAATACAAAACTCAGCTGAACTCYCAGTACGGCCTGGATTTTTGTCCCCATTTGAAATTGCCCCTGAGCCATTCCCTGCTTGGGAAATGGTCCTCACGATGTTTTTCTGGACTGAGTTCAACAACGAGTTTTTCCCAAAACCATGGTCTTTTTGGCCATGTTGACATGAAACAGCTCAGTCAGACGCAAAACATAGGAGAATAGCTCTTAGTCCTTTTTGCTTTTCTCCCTAAATATGGGCACAGTATAGCTGCTTTGGCAGAACTGTTGCGGCTGGTATTAGAGTGGTTTTGAATCCCATCCACAGATTATCCCTCAGATTATTTGCTCTTTGAGACCTAGTTATGTATATGAAGAAGCATGCAGAGCTCTCCTTTAGCTTTCCCTGGACCTAGTCTCCCAGGAGCGACTTTCTGGGAAGCTACAAAAATTAGGATAAGACACAGTATTGTGGTAGGAAAAAAAAAAATAATGCTGCACTTGTAATGAGCATGACAAATCTCATCTAAAATTTGAGGTACACAGATTCATACATGGTATAATTTTAAGATCTGGCCCAAGGCACCAGTTAATTTTTGTAAGTGTTTAAAGAAGTTTCTGAGAAGCATTTGACCTCTGTTGTAGCTGTGGCTGTTTTTCATGGTTCTGCATCAGACCCTTCAATCACGGTCAGTGATTCTATTTTTGTATTCCTTTTCATCCTTCAATCTTATCTGCAGTTTCATGATGGCAAGTTTTCATAGAGAGACAACAAATCATCTAAATTAATATCCTAGTTTGAAAATATGCTTTATGGTAAGGAATGTGAAAAAATTCACTCTTAGGCGTTGCATTGTAGAGCAAGAGTGATGCTCCCCATATCATGTATTTTCACTCTTCTGCTCCAAGCAGGAGTTCTGTGCAAGTATTATTATTAATTTGAAATAAGAGACTGAACTGGGAAGGTGTATCTAAAGCACATAGGTATTCCCAGTCATGCTAACCAGTATTGCTACATCTCAGCTTCAGAGAATTCGACTTGAGTGAGGCTTTAAACATGGTTTCATACACATTTCTTTTGGATAGCTAAAAGAAGTGGAAGACCTATTTCTTTGTCTGCTTCTGTCTCCTTTTGCTTCTCTCCACTGAAAGGTGCACACGATGTAAGCATTGTTTTCCCAACAATTAATGTGAAGCAATAGATCCTTCACTAAATATATTGCTAACAATTAGTTGGCAGAAGATAGAAAACCTACAGACTGTACTTCTACGTGGTTCTGTTGGTGCTGTTTGTCTCACAAAAATAACACCCCACAAATAGTATACAAAGAGATAATGATCAGTTCATAACAAGGGCGTGTATAATCAAACTTCCACTTTCAGCCAGCATACAAGATGGAGAGTTTGGACAGCCTTGTTTGTTTAGTAAGTTTGCCAGTAAATGTAGCTAGGATAGAATTGTAGTGACCCAAACACAAGGAAAAAAACCCATTAAGATAATTTTCTGGGCATTGTTGCTCCTGCTATTGGATAAGCAGGCATCGGATCAACTGGTTTCCAGCTTGTGGAGTCCTTTGTCCTGTGCAAGGGAGTGAAAATGTTAGAGGATTGGTCCCACTGTCATTTAATGCTTTTTTTAACTTTCTGCAACATATGAAAGTTACATAAAGTGTCCCGCGAAGTTGCAAACAGTATGTTTGTGTGCTGTTAGAGACAAACGCCTACGCTTCACACACAAGCAGGTGTCCTGTTAGGATTTTTCTAAAGGCAGTTGCAATTACTCGCCTTGCATTTGTGATGCAAAATGTGTCTGACATTTCTTTCCCCAAGCTGCGGTGTTTGGCTTTGAAACTCCACTACTTTACTGGTAAGGAAAAAATAAGGTTGACAGAAAACAAGATAAATGTGCCACTTCCTTCTATGCTGATCTAGTTTCCTAGAAACTCTACTTCTTCATGAAACCAATCTGGCTGCTCACAATAACACCCACCTTAAATTAAGGACTTTTACCAAATAATTGGTAGGAAGATGCCAGGTTAAAAAATAAACAAGCAAACAAACAAAGCCCATGCTGTCTTCAGAAGGCAATTTTAAATTGAACTGACTAGTGTGCTCAACTTCAGGCAATTTGCCTTGGGTTTAATCTCAGACAAATGAAGTTTTAATTAGGGCTTGTATACTGTAGGCAATATTCAGGCTTGAAAGGTTTTCAAGGATCAGGGTTGTTTACTAATTCCTGAAAGGTTCATCCAAAGACTTAGCCAACAGAAGCTTCTTTGCCTCTGCATGTAACTGCCTTTCCCCCATGGATGAACAACTTTATCCTTTGGAAGTGAAACTCAAACATTTAACATTCCCTTCTGTCAGATTTCCATTGTATATATATAAATACCTGTAATTTCTTTGCTAACAAGGGAAAACTCTACTATCATTTGCCTAGTACCAAATAAGCAGTTTGAAGACAAATATGCCATGTTTCTTTAGAGAATGTCCATGTGTATGTATCTTTATATTAATCTCTACGAACTAGTCAGACTTACATAAACTCAGTCCCACACAGCGTTACGTTATTTACATACCTGTCTGCACATCACCTCACTGCGGTATAAAAAGCACAATGAAGTCCGTCTGATGTCCCTCACCTGCTCTGATGGGTGTTAGAGTTTATACACAAAAATAGACTGCTCCTGCACAAAATGTTGTCAATGCATTCTGCTTTTGCCTTGTTTATCTGTTAGTAAGGATGTAAGTAGGTTTTTGAGAACTAGAGGAATTCAAGTTACATCAAATTTAATAGAATCAGTGTCAGATTTTGCCCCAGTCTCCTATTCTAAATTAACTTTAATCAGTCTGCATTCAAAGAGAAATTGATCTTTTGAGATCAACAGGGATTTTTCATTACCTTAGGAGGTGCTGGACTAAACTAAAGTGACCAGAACCAGGCTAATATTTCTGATGTTCCGTATTCTGAGGGGTT
Source organism: Oceanodroma leucorhoa (assembly GCA_030449065.1). NCBI lineage: Eukaryota > Metazoa > Chordata > Aves > Procellariiformes > Oceanodroma > Oceanodroma leucorhoa. The sequence goes on along the minus strand of JASVER010000016.1, from coordinate 14,360,425 downwards.
TCTTAGCCAAGGCTATTCAATGCTTAAATCTTCAGAATTCACTCTGAGTGACCAGAGACTCTGCATGTGAGAGAATTTAACCTTAATGGCATTGGGGAAGAAAGCATCCTGCTGTCAGTAATTTAAAATAATCTTTTAATGTAGCTGAAGTTTCACATTATCTGGAGAAAACACAAATAAAGTTCCATTATTAAAAAAGATAAAATCCTAAAAAGTGCTATGGAAATTATAGACCTAAAAAATCTGATGCCTGTACTAAGATATTTTTTGAGTGGATATGTGTTGAAGATAATTATATTTTTGGATGCATTTGGAAAGGACAATTTAATAGGCATGATGTATCAGGGAATTAATAAACAAGTCAAGCCAATTTAAGTACTTGGAGAAAAGGAAGCCAAAGACAGGTTTAGGAGATATGGATTCTAGTAAGTGCAGTCACAAAATGATCAGTTTTAGCATACTCATTAAATTCTGATGATGAGGTAAGAAGAGTTTAGAAAATTAGAACTGAAAATGTGAGAAAAAAAGTGAATGACAAGTGGAAAATACTAACTTGTTTTTCAATACAAACATCAACTTAATGAACTAAAATCATATTTAAATCACTGCCTGTGGATAGATATTTACTGCAGTCAAAAGGGGAACCCTCAAGTTGATCAGGTTTCATGATGAAATCCCTAGGAAATGGGCTTTCAAAGAACTACCAAAGCTCTTCCTTCACTCAAAGTCACTTTCAACATTGTGACCTAAGTGCGGCTCRGTAAACTTTTGTATATTTAACTGCTCTTAGATAAATTATTTTGAGTTTGAGTTCAAGAGCTTTTCTTATAGATGTTTCCTACAGAGTGTATGCAGGGAAAGCAGAAGCATCAGAAGCAGCTAGTAAGTAGCTGCAGTTATGAAGTACATAAAAAGTATAGGATATATGGTAGCTCAGGGAAGGACACATTTTGGTATAGGGAAGAAGAATATGGGTACATGGGACTTGAATTCTATTCTGAGTGGGATATCATGTTTTATGACAGTCACATTCTCTTTTGTGAATACAGCCAGCTCTGCCTCAAAAACTCAAAATAGAGTTTAGGTATCTTACTTAAAATGATAGATTACTGTGAAAATTCTCTGCTTTTAAATTGTAAGTACTTGATTTCAGTTAAAAATTTTCAACACTAGAGCCAATAAAGTACTGGCTTGTACTTTACTGTACTTGTACATACTTGTACATACTTACCTTGTACTTCAGTGGAGGCTACAGTTAAATGAAATTTTGCAGATAACTATGTAAGAACTTTATCCTCTTTCTAAAGCACCTAAATGTGAGCCAGATTTGATTCGGAAGCTGTGTAACTAAGGTTAGCCCAATCTAATAAAATCTGCTGGAGAGGAAAAGGTTATTAGCATTGGCTCAGCACCATATTAATAAAAACACATGGCTTGTGGCCAACAAGGACCATGGGAAAACTGTGGAACACCTTAAAAGAAGCCTAGAAAAGTAACCACAGAGCGAAGAATCTCGTAGGTGAGTGCATGGACATTCTGCTTTATGCGCAGAAGATACAGAGAGGACAGAGGAAAAGAAGTCTTTCTGATTCTTGGCTGGTTTCTTTAGCAGAAACTGCAAAACTTGACAGTGCATCACAATGAATTGCTGGGACAGGGGAGGACAYACCATTTGTACAGGCAGCTTTCTAAGCAACAGCAGCCATTCCCAGTTGCTATCACTGATATATTCAGCCTCAGCAAAAAGCCATTCAGGAAACCTTATGTAATTTCTCTACCAGATATTTTCTCTGCCATATTTTTTGTGAAATGGAATGAACATAACATAGTGTGGTCTACAAAGACTTCCCTGTATTATATATTTTTTTATTATTTTATCCTGTGAATTTTCTTGCTTTTGACTACTGACATCTTTTGGCAATTCTGGAATTTCAGTTACAGAAATATTCACAAACTAAAGAATTATCTTACGTCAAGCAACTTGGTGAGTATTTTCTTAACTTTGGAAAATAATATTAATTGTCAGTGTTTCATATTATTTCTAAATGTTTCTTGGCAAGGTAATCTCTTCTGGTTCCTATGAACTGGCTTTGCATGCCAGGAAAAGACATCATGTTATGCCATCTAGAGGTATTCTTTCTGTCCTTGTCATGCTATATCATATATCACCTAAATTATCTGTGTATTAATCACTATATTACTCTGATCTGTTCTGCTTGATGATGCCTTGGTTGTATAGCAAACTGGATAATCAAGACAATATGAAGTTTAGCTGAGCCAGAAACAACAGTACACAAAAGGTGTGTATTTCTGTTTGCTACATCTGGTCTATAGACCAAGAATGAAGACTACATCACTGTTCAGTATATCATCTTAACAAATTGGAAAAGACCTCCAAGCACAGTCATCACCTTTTCTCATTTAACCAAAATACATGAACCCAAATCAGAGAAGCCAAGCTGAAAGTGGAGAAAACAGGAATTGTCTTCCTCCCTGAAGTGAAGTGACACCAGCCTTACTGAGGGAACAAGTGAACAAGAATGTTCCAAAGCACCCTTTGGCCAATAACAGGAAAGTAAACTTTATGGTGGTTTTCTAACCATTCGTAATACCTAACCTTTATGTGTAAAGATCTTTATTACTCAGCATTTATATAGAAACTGTGTTCTCTGTTAAGGAAAACTCCCTCTTTGAATGGCAAAAGTTTATTATGCAGTGAATACATAAGAAAGGAAATATATTCTTCTAAGAAGGACATTCTAGAAAATAAGAGTATTTAAAAATGAACAAAGGTTTCCTGAAAAGCTGCAGGTCGTAAACAGAGGAGTACAAGGGCTACTCATCCAAGCATGAAATAAAAGAGTTAAAGAACAGCTATTTCCTCCTTTTTTAATAGTCAGGAAATGGCAACTACTTTTTAGAATTTGGGGAGCACCTCCAAAGATAGTGAGAAATATGCCCACCTTTGGGAAAAAAGCAGACCTTTGTTCTTTGCACAGGAGAGGGGCAACAGTATGATCCGGTTCTTACTTTCAATGTCCCCAAAACTTCACATCTCAGATAATCACCTTCCAAGTCTGCAACCCAACCACCTGCTTGCCTTTCATTCTAGCATCTGTCACTTCCACGTTGATCAGCAATTTCATGGCAGGCTCAGTTAAAGTTATGCTGGTGTTTTCCTGCACAAAATTTCAGATTTGAGAATTCAGCATTTCCAAACAACTTTGTAAAAAGGAAAAAAATTCTCAACCTGCTGCAGTAGTAGCAGTTTTTCCTGGTGTGATACATGTTCAGGCTTGATGTTGGATGAAGATGTGGAGGACTAAAAGTATTCTGCTCTGCCTCTTAACCTTGGGGGTTTTTCATAGTCCATTGAATAGGAAAGGAAGCCTAAATCCAGTAGTTCAGAGCTCTGCTTGCCAGTATTTGAGAAGAAAAGCTGAACAGATAATTTATAGCTAGTATTTTCAGTTCACTTAGATATTCTTGCTGCTTGTGTAATATCCCTGAGGAGAATATGACTTACTTCTAGTCTTTAGTAAATAAACTTATAAAAATGTGCAAACATTCACTGGAAACAATTTTTGTAATGTTTTGCTATTTAAACGGTGTTGGATAATCGTAACCATATTCACATTTCTCTTCTCTTCACAGGAAGAGTATGTGAGCACTACAACATGAATGCTTCTGCCTAATTTTTTAAACATACTCCTTTTTTTTCAAATACCCCCTATAAGAAGATTGTAACAAGTGGCTTCTGTGAATATTAATTCAGATAAAATCAAGATGTTCTCCTCAAGTGTATGGCCCAAGTTGAGGTGAAGGGATCAGCCGTGAAGAAGTTAAAGCTGGGAGCAAGAGCGTCCTGCAATACAGAAGCAAGTTCTACACTTAGACATGTCTAAATGTTCTCTTGTTATTTTTTAAACTCTAAGCTTTTTCTTCTTACCTAGAGCTTTTACCATATAACATATATGTTTTTTTGTATGTTTTTACCAGGTGTATATAGAGTTATTTAATTTTTAACCAAAGCTTAATTTTACTTTGTTGTTTTACTATGTGCTTTTAGTCTTATCTATCTTTTTGATTGCACAAACAGCACATGATCAGCTTTTGCTGTTTGTCATGGATATGCAGGTAGTCAGTGTTTGTCATAAAGACGAGGCTCGCGGAGTCCATATGACACCTTGAAAAGTTCAGTTCTAGGAGTTTGCTGGTGCCATTCCTTGAGGATGCAGAGTGTTACAGAGCCAAACACTAAAGACTAAAGTCCATCAGTTGAAGAAGCAGTTACCCTCCTCCAAACTTCTTTGTAAGATGCTGTAATATTTCAGCTAATCACAGGCTTCCTTAGCGTTTAGTTTTCCTGGGTGGTTCCCAGTACTAGTTGCTGCCTACACCCAGCAGCCACAGCCTTCTCCCTTGTTTTTGGTGGCTTATTTCAGAGTGCCTCATGTGAAGACACAAGAGGGTGTGTGGGATGTCCCTGTGGCAGCGTGAGGGCTGATGGGCCTGGGGTTGTGCTGGGGGCCCAGGTGTGGTGTGGAGGCCACAAAAGCCCAGAGCAGGTACCACGAAGGGCTGGTGTGGGTAGGAACAGGTCGTTCATGGAGAGTCCTGTGAAATGCTTTTAAATGCTCTCAGTGTCCTGCAGAGTTAGCCAGGATACTTAGCTGCACAGTGGGGTGTATTCTGAATAAACAGATTCAAAATCTACCGCTCAGGGATAGTCATTAAAATAACAAAATGCTGGAAATTGACTCTGTTAAGTCCTAATTTCCAACCTAACTGCAATCTATAGTGCTTTTGGAGCTTTATTACTTGAAAGATAGAGAGAGACAGACTGAGGACACCACCAGCCAAACATGGCTTGTACAGCCAACGCTGACTAAATACAAAACCCTTCAGCAAAATATGGAGGAACACGCTGTATGCCAGAACAAAGTGTGATCTTGTTCAGTGTGTGGTCTATGATTGAAGATGTCCCAGGGTACATTTAATAAATGCATACTTTTCCTGGAAGGAAGTTCAAAACCCTGAGTTGTGCAGGTACATTTAAAAAAAAGCTGTAAAAATCTGCATATGCCTTTCTCCGATGTCAAAAGTGTCTTTTTCTTTGTTTTTATTTTGTTAGTGAGATACTAATGTGTGCACTTGCTGGCTATTCAGCAACCAGCAGCCAGTCAGATAATAAATCAGAGGGAGATTAGAAAATTGTTTGCTCTTCTGAAACAAACCTCAAGGTTTCCTCTATCAATGGTTTAACCAAGTTACTTGAAACAAGAAAGAAAAGTGGAAGACTAAAATACAGTGAGAACTGGCTTATTCTCCTGAATCTAACAAACTCCTGTGAAAAACAGCAGCTTCCTTCCACCCATGGACATTGCTAACTTGAAAGGTCAGACCAAACTTTCTGAAAGTTGGAAGTAAATGCACACAGCTTGCCCCATAAAGGGGGCTCATAGGAAAATGACCACCGGCCTTTCAGCTCTGTGTGCTAATCAGTATGAGTTATTAAAAGGTTAAAAGTGTATTAACAGTAATCTTATTGTCTCTTTATATGTGATTGAGCTCTCTGTTTCCTGAAGACTTGTTATTAAAAGAACTATTTCCTTAATAGATTGCATTAGGATACACAGCAAAGGTAAATTATGATTTATGTGCACTTTAACAGCAGGCTAAGAAAAATGTGGTTCCACTTAAACCAAGCATTAGATTTGGTTAAAAATTCTGAATGTAAACAATTCTGTAGAAATAATTATTCATTAGAAGGTTTCCTGCGATTCTGAATATGTCAAAATGCTAGTTTCAGCTTCACTGGCAGTCTTCCAGACAAGACTAACACCAAGCTAGCAACATGCACTTAATGCTTGACATAGCATATGTATCTTAAGTACATGAAATATCAATTCCCATCATGACTTTTTAAGGCAATTAGTTCAKAGTGAATTAAAATATTAATTGCGTCACATCTTTTTTTAAACAACAGGTTCCTGCAAGATTGAAATGTAAATTAAAAGCATCGGAGAGACTTCATAAATGGGAATGAAAAAAGCATTATAAAAACTTAGGCCCTGATTTATTAGTACCACCACATACATGTCTTGGAAACTCCATTGCTGCACAATCCTTTCATAAGCACAATGGTTTAAAAAAGGTGCTGTTAGAGGAGGAGGGGGGGCATTCTGACAGAATTGGAGTAAAACCGAGTTTTGTGGATGCCTGTGGAGAAACACAGTGGAAGTTATCCTTCTGAAATATACTCTTGACAGTAGGAATAAATTCATTCCAGATGATCCATATGGACAATGGAAGACTTAATGAGCTGGAATTTGTACATTTCTTGCCAGCAAGATGAGGAACAGTCTGAAAAAGGTCATCTTACTTTTGTGGGAGTCATCTTATTTGCAGGATAAGACTTACTGACTCACAGCAAATTTGCTGCAGTAGAACAAGATACGTTATGAACCACTCAAGGACATGTGCTGATTTTGAGCAAATATTTGGGGTGAAATTATCTGCTGCTATAAACAGAATCTGTTAATTTTGATGTGAATTTGAGCAGTTGCACCAGGAAAAGAATGTGGCTTAATATTTGCTCAATTCTCCCCAGGAAATAACCTGAAAATAAATATTAGCTTTCCTAAACCCAAGTCAAATGAAGAAGGACAGATATAAAATCTACATTTGGCAATTCCATTCTTCCTCATATTCCCTTACCATGTGTTATTTCTCTGACTTGAAAAATCATACTTTTGATTATACTAAGCCAGAGACAGGTAGATACATTTGACACATATAAATTACCTATTTAGAAGTACTGCTTCTGAAGTAATTGCTTAAATGGAGTTTAAGTCTAAATGTCAGTATAACATTCACCATGAATTTGTCTGATCTTTTCTCAGTGTGTCGTCCAATAAGTTCTTTCAAGGTCAATTTATTTCCACATTAGTTAAGATTCGATTTCTGCTGATGTTGACTCAAAAGGGGKKTTTTTTGTTGTTTTTTTGGTGCAGGTTTTTTTGGTATCATTCTAGAGAACACACACTTTTACCCAACTTGGTCATTTTCAAGTTTGAAATTCCCAAAGAGGTAATTGTATCAGGCTTTATACCATTGTCATTATGAATAGGGAAACCCTTAACATGCCTTGGACTTCTGGGGGTGAATATCACTTACCTGGTTAGGGAAATGCATACCTGTTCTGCCTTTTCAGAAACTCAGACTTCTTCATTTGCTTCAGTAGAACTGTACAGACTTTCAGTATGGCTGGGATCCCTCTCATCGCCTTCCACTGTGCACTGACTCCCAACCTTTCAGGAAGATAAAGTAGGCGATTTCAGTCAACCAGATAGAYTGGGCTATCACTAATGAGATATGTTACTGAGGACCTCCTGAAAATAGCAGTATATAGGGTATTTGCAATCAATCAGTCCTCTCTACTTCTGACCACAGTGAGTAAATGTTGAAGAACCCTCAGAATGTTTTAGTTGAAAAGGCTGACCATTAATCCATAAAACACACAGTTAAGGTATGAGAAAATATAACAAAAACTGGGTTTGGCAGCCTTTCATTCAGAGAAATTAGAAAATTGTATTTTTCCATGGAATACTAATCCAAAACAATATGATTGGATTGCCAAAATGATAGATTATGTATGATAGTATGTAGCAGGACTTAAACCATGGGCCATAAGGAGATCCTGAAGTTCTGCTAACAGAGGTGGGGTGAGATATCCATTGGATTGCAGCAGTGTGTTTGTGTGTGAAAGAAACAGCAGAGACATCAAAAAAAGCAGCAAAAAGCAGTGGACAGCCAAAAAAGAGCTTAAAGTATGACCTGAAATGAATCTCAGACAAAGTCTTTGAATAATATGTATTATAAAATACTGGAATAGGGAGTAAACACTTTCCCTTTTTGTTTGATTCCTGTTGCATTCAGAGGAATCAGACTTTGCCATAATCCTTTTTATCTACAAATGTGTGCAAAGAAATACCTGGCCCCACTATCAAGTTCTTCCATACAGAAAGAACACAAAGAAATTAATTCTGATGAACTAGTCTGGTGGAAAGGGGTAGCAATATGCTACAAACATACAGAATAATATTTTCACAAGGTGTAAAGGGAGTTAGTTTTAATGTGCAGCAAGATGCTGGCTCCCAAGAACCTCAACTGTTTTTGAAATAGGATATGGGCACTTCTGAGAAATAACACCTTTGGGAGTCAGTTCCACTGAAAAGGCAATCACTTGCTAGCCTCATATTTTTATATTTTTACTGCTAGTCATATTCTCTTGTGTTATGGGATGTTCCTAACAGTGCTCTCATAAGATAATTAGAAGTTGTGCATATCACCACCCTTTTTTTTTTTTTTTTTTTTTTTTTTTTTAATTCCAAAAGAAGACTCTATGGAAAGAAAGTTCTTTACAAACATCCCAGATGCCCTCTGGTTTCTGTGTAATAAAATAATCAAGATCAGCTTGCAAAGATTTCAAAACAGACTCTTTGTTATTTCCTTTTTCTAGCTAGGGCAAAGTGTAGGGATTACATGCATTTCAGGAAGCCTGCTATGATTTCTTTATACATAGGGCCAGAACTTGGCTTCGACATACAGTGAAACAGTCCAGAAACTTTGCCAGGGTCTTTATGGACTCCATGTCAATGGAGAACAAGTACATGTCCTCTTCCTTATGCTTTTTCCCTCTTAGCAGCCTCTTCCGACAGCTTTGAGGGACAACTGCGCAGAGCATGCCACAAACAGGGAATTCCCATCTGACAGTAAAACCTTTAGCTAGAGGTTTATGGCAGGATTATAAAGACCTTTATTCTCCATGAGCAGTGAGAATTGGCCTGTAATTTAATAGACAGTATGTCCTTCACTTGTTGCTCTGCTCATGAATTAGGGRCATTTTTGTGAACTAAATAGAGCATAACTATAAAATGGAGAGTAACTATAAAGTAGGGCAACACTTGTGCTTTATGTGCATTTTAGATCTGTTATGACTGCTTAATAAAAGAGTGAAAGGACTTTTTGACCAACTGAATTATGTCTATGTATTGGTACAAATCTTACAAATCAAAGCTATATTAAAATAATTATTCTATACTACTGTTTGCCTAAGAATGTATGTTCTTATAACACATAAAAATATTTAATAATTTAGCAGTTTTATAAAACAATGATATTGCTTGTCCCACAAGTAATACCACTGTTAAAATTGAAGAACTTGCTGTAGTAGAGTCAAACTAACCATTTAGGGTCTTGCTTTGCACAAAGATGATGGAACAGGAAAGAAACTTTCAGTATAGCAAAGCAGTAAATTTATTCCACTACGGTGACTGAAAATAGAAAATGGAAGAAGTTAAACTTCATCAAAGTCTCAGGAGTAGCTGTAAGAAAATCAAGAAAATCRCCAGCTTTAGTAAAGTGGGCCAGGTTGGCACTGATTAGAAAATACTTTTGCAAGAGGTAGAGTCTGAGAGATGGGCTTCAGAAATTTTGAAAGAAACAGGGGAATAACATTCATTAAATTAAAAGCTACTCAGTATTCTCTGTACCAAATCAAGCCAGTCAAGGATAAGGACACCCGTATGTTCTGGTGTTAAGGGATTTACAAGTGTTGAGAAGAAGAAATGATAAGATTTAACTTTTATACTTCTATGGCTGTACAGATAAAACAGTATTTCATTGGATCTGTATTAATTTTGACAAAAGCTCCACTCCTGTGAAAACAGGAAGCTCTGGATTAATTTAGAATAGTCAAATAAGGAAAATCTAACTTAATAATTCAGACCAGGGGCTTTAATTTAATTCCTTCACATCCCAATGACTTGCATAGAAAGCTGTTTTCTGATCCACAGTGAGTTTCTCAATATTTGCTGTTGGAAATAGTTTGGTTACTTTCTGTCTGTCTCTCTGTCTGTCTATATCTATCTCATTATTTTCGTATAGAATCTGTTTCCCATTACTGCATTACCATGGGTCTTGGTAACTATCTGTAAATCGTTACAGTACTGTCTACTTAATACTTGCACAGTATTTCAAACTATTCTTTTTCCCATCTTAGTAGACTATGTTCTAGCAGTTCGTCTATCATGATGTGCAATCTTCTGACCCCTACCTCTTCTCCCTATCTCATTTCTCTCCTTTTCTCCAAATCCCATCCTTTCCAAGATCATGTAGGTGGAATCTGGGCCAAAAATTCACAAGTCCGTTTTCAAACTGGGACTCAGTTTCCTACACTAATTTGATGATTTAGAAAAACATATATATATAGTCAGTTCTCAGTAGCAGTATAAGTCCTCTGTGAAATAATGTCCAAGTAGGGCCATAATTAAAACATTAATCTGTGTGCAAGGTGGCAGTGTACCCCTGGAGTGTAACAGCGACCAAGACCAATTGATGCTGTGTGGAGGGATTCTAGTGGCATTATTTTAAAATTGTGTTGCGTACATGTTATATTCATGTAAGGAGCTAGAGCATCACATTTTATAACAACCTGTTATCATATTAAGACTCTATAATTGTCAGTAACAAAAAAGGTAGTGGTTGCCATTAGGAAATCCAACAATTTCCTAATTGTTCTTAAAGGATGTTGTTGATGGCATTGTCCTACATTTAGTGTGAATGGTTCCTCACATACCATGAGAGAGTTAGAAGACTATAAGGAATGCAATGTACTAATTATTGTTTATGCTGATTCAAAGTACAGAAGGCTTGCACAGTAGAAAAAGTAGATTCACAAGTTAAATTTAAAACTCGATACCTTCCACTGCTACATATGGGAGTTCTTTTAAATCTGTTATTAAATCACAGCCAGTTGGCTTTGTTCATGTGGTGCTGATACTTCCTTTAAAAGATGCTGGTATTTATTGTTTATTATTGTCCAAAATAGCAATCTGTTGTCACCAAAGGAAAGAGAGAGCTCTTTGACCAAGCAATAGAAAACATGTGTCTGTTGGGGTCCACAGTATTTTGGTCAGCCTCTGATGGTGACTATCTTTGTAACGACAGTGTCCCAAGGAGGTTCAGAACTGTCTTGCAAGAGGTTTCACATCACTTGCATCTCAGTGTTCATTGGTTGATGTCCTACACTAGTAAAATGCTTTTTTTCAGCTCAGTGAGTGTGTATCAAATTTCGTTGGTCATAAATATAACATTGTCTATAGCTCCACCTATGATACAAAAGCCAATATACCTAGTGTTTATCTTAGGATAAAAAGAATGATTGCAAGCAATGAAATTATTGCTTGCTAGATAAGCCATCAAAGCTGGCCACATGCATGATCTTAGCACATTACAAGTGCTGAATAAAACGTGTTTGCTTGTACCAGAAAAATAGTTCACTCCTGAAAGGCATGGTGTACTGTAAGTACAGTAACACAATACAGCTGATTCAGTTAGGGTGGCTCAGTTGGAACTGTTAGTCTTCAAGCCACAGGAGATGGAGTATGTTCATGAAACTAAAATGCCTTTTATTATTTTTATATGCAGTGATCCAGTTATCAGCAACATCATTTAATGTGGCATTTTGTTGCATTTATTTTGCATTTACTGCAGTTAAGAATACATGAGCACACTAATAACCAATTATTTCTATGTAATAATTAAAAGGCATTCCAACATGGAAGGTTCACTTTTATTTTACATTTTATTAAAATATCAATAGTAATTCATTCTTCAATGTAAAAATTTTTAATGTTTTCATTTTAAACTTACTGATTTTGTTTGTTATAGGCTTAATAAATTCAGTTACTGAAGTTTTCAGTAGCAGCTGTGGAGTACTTGCCAACAGTTAGATAAAAATTCAGATAACATTATAATCACCTGTAATCTTTAGGTTTGAATTTTAAGTTTCTGGCAAATCCTACTAACACTTGTAATTTAAAATAAATATTAGAATTCAAGAAGGAAATACAGAAGATAAGGAAGTTAAAATAGAACAAATGGGATCAGATAAGAGAATGGATGGGTGGGTTAACCCGAAGAACAATGAATGGGTGGGTTTGTCCCCACGGAACTAGCAATGATTTTTTTAAATTAAGAAAGTCAAAGCACTCATGTGCTCTCAGTGCCAATTTTAGATCCAATGTACATGATTCTGGATCCACTGACGTCAAGAAAGTAAACTTACATCAGGTTTAAATTTGCTCCACTCTGCTAATCATCGGGACGAACCAAAGCCGATTCTGTCTTAAAGTCATGTACCTAGAAACAGAGTTGAAGAACACCACAGACATCATGTTACTCCATTAACATCAATATACATGTTACCATCTGTTATGGAAAACAATAGCAGGGTTTGTTTTTTTATTTTACATTAACAAAAGGATTAGGTTTGTTTGCTTCTGCAAGAGGAGCGTAAGATCACAGAAAACAGGTTCAAGTAAGAACTCATCTATTCTGTTGTCCAGATGGTGCCCAAGCCATTTATACCAGGTCCCTGTTTAATTTATTTGCTATTACAAACGTCTCAGCGGGAAACTCTGCAACATTCCCTTTCCATACTTCATCATCTTTACTATTAGAAAGTTTTTCCTAGCCCAACCTCAACTGCACTTGCTGAAATTCAAGCCTGTAACTTCTTTGCCTATGGCAAAAGAGTTTATTTCCTTCCTCTTTGTAGCTGTTTTTTACACGTTAAAATACTTACTATGTCTTTCTCTTTGGCTTTTTGTTTGGTACACTGAATAACCCCATTTCCCTCTTTGAAGGTTATTTTTTCTAAACTTCTGGCAACTTTTGCTGTTTGGATGCAATCTCAGCTGTTCAGCACCTTTTTTAAAAGTGAGGGTTAAAGATGACCCTTGAAGTACGCCCATCTACAAGAAGGGCCAGGARGAGGATCCGGGGAACTACAGGCCTGTCAGCCTGACCTCAGTACCGGGGAAGATTATGGAGCGGCTCATCTTGAAGGTGCTCACCAGGCAGGTGCAGAACAACCAGGGGATCGGGCCCAGCCAGCACGGGTTCATGAAAGGCAGGTCCTGCTTGACCGACCTGATCTCCTTCTACGACAAGGTGACCCACCTAGTGGATGAGGGGAAGGCTGTGGATGTGGTCCACCTGGACTTTAGTAAAGCCTTTGACACTGTCTCCCACAGCATTCTCCTGGAGAAGCTGGTGGCTCGTGGCTTAGATGGGCGTACTCTTYGCTGGGTAAAAAACTGGCTGTACGGCCGAGCCCAGAGAGTTGTGGTGAACGGAGTTAAATCCAGTTGGCAACTGATCACAAGCGGTGTTCCCCAGGGCTCAGTTTTGGGGCCGGTCATGTTTAATATCTTCATCAATGATCTGGACGAGGGGATCGAGTGCTCCCTCAGTAAGTTTGCAGACGACACCAAGTTGGGTGGGAGTGTTGATCTGCCTGAGGGTAGGAAGGCTCTGCAGAGGGGTCTGGACAGGCTGGATTGAAGGGCTGAGGACGATTGTATGAGGTTCATCAAGGCCAAATGCCGGGTCCTGCACTTGGGTCACAACAACCCCAGGCAATGCTACAGGCTTGGGGAAGAGTGGCTGGAAAGCGGAAAAGGACCTGGGGGTGCTGGTCGACAGCCGGCTAAACATGAGCCGGCAGTGTGCCCAGGTGGCCAAGAAGGCCAACAGCATCCTGGCCTGTGTCAGAAACACTGAGGCCAGGAGGAGTAGGGAGATGATGGTGCCCCTGTACTCGGCACTGGTGAGGCTGCACCTCAAATATTGTGTTCAGTTTTGGGCCCCTCACTACAAGAAGGACATTGAGGTGCTGGAGCGTGTCCAGAGAAGGGCGACGAGGCTGGTGAAGGGTCTGGAGCACAAGTCTTATGAGGAGCGGCTGAGGGAGCTGGGGTTGTTTAGCCTGGAGAAGAGGAGGCTGAGGGGAGACCTTGTCGCTCTCTACAACTACCTGAAAGGAGGCTGTAGCGAGGAGGGTGTTGGTCTCTTCTMCCAATTAACTAGCTATAGGACAAGAGGAAATGGCCTCAAGTTGCGCCAGGGGAGGTTTGGATTGGATATTAGGAAAAATTTCTTCACCGAAAGGGTTGTCAAGCATTGGAACAGGCTGCCCAGGGAGGTGGTGGAGACACCATCAGTGGAAGCGTTCAAAAAACATGTAGATGTGGCACTTCGGGACATGGTTTAGTGGGCATAGTGGTGTTGGGCTGATGGTTGGACTTGATGATCTTAGAGGTCTTTTCCAACCTTAATGATTCTATGATTCTATGATTCTATGATAAGTACAGTTGAGTAAAGCCAGAGGATTACTTCATGTGTCATACGTGTCTTGCTTATACATCCGGTGAGATGCTTTGCTCTTTTTCAGAATAGGCATCACTGTCGATACATGTCTAATTTATGAACCACGATCATCTACATAGTCTCTTGCAGAACTTGCAGTCAGTTGGTGAGTTCCCTAACCTAAAATATAATAACCTATGTTCATCTCTATTGAATAAAATCTGTTTCAAACCAAACTGAATATGATTTGAATTGAAATGCTTTCCAGGAAGGTGCTGCTAAGCAATAATGACCAGATCTAAACAAAGCTGAGACATATAGAGACATATATGACATAGAGACATATAGAGGCATATATGGTTTAGGAAAGTGGTGTCTAAAGATATTGCAATGGTCATGTCCTTCATGACCTCTGCTCCTCCGTTTCATTTGAAAGTGAAAAAGAATATGATTATTATACTTCAAACACAATGAATGAAAGTCTTGACTGTAACAACACCCAGGAGCCTAGGCTTCTACTTTGCTAATGACCCACTGGTAACCACTATCTTACCACTGTTTTCCACCTAGCAGCGTTCTTGCCCACTGTATGTTTCTACCTTGCCTTGGAGACTGTCATGGGAAAAAGTGTCAGATGTTAATGAAGATATATGATATGTCCTTACAGAGTTCTCAGAGGCGAGTCAGCCTAATAACATAGAGTACAGGGAGAATTTGATTTTTTGAAGATTTGTCCTCTGTAGTTTTTTTCTTACAGTTGACTAAAAAGTTGTGGCTATGAGATCTTCATAGGAGCCTTCAAGTTCATAGGCTCCAAAGCCAGAGGTAACCAATCTGAGAATGAACTGAATTTGAACTTTCACCCTATTACTAGATATAGCTACTATATCTGTGTATGAATAATCTCTTCTCAAACCACAACTATTATTGTACATTTACCACTCATAATCATTTGGGGAACTGATGGTGCCATCAGTTTAGACAAGTAAATTTTCTCTGACTGATTGTGAATGAGTATTGTATATTCATAGCATATTATGTGATCATCAAATCACTCTATATGTGTTTGTAGAGGAAGGCCCCATTATTTCCTTTGGACTATCCCTGAACTATTGCAACTGTGCAGGTCTTTTACATGAATAATGAGAAAACCTTCCAGTTTTGCTCTTCACTGAACAAAGGGGTGTGGGGGTCCTCAGTGACACCTGCATGAAACTCAGCAGGTTTCACAAACATATTCAGAAATCCCATTATGCTACATTCATCCAGCTCTGCTCCCAGATGGACGTTGTGTTTGTGGTTCCATGCGCAGAGCCACCATCTGTGCCAGCTGTTCTTCCACACGCAAACCTTATTTCTGATTACAGTTCTGTCTGCAGTGCTGTGCCTGCATCAAGGCATCCTTTGCATTCACTGCAATTAATGATAAGAAATGTAGGAAGAGTTATAAATACAAGACACAGTAGAGAGGCAGGTAATCCAGGTCAGCTTTTAGTATGCATTAGCAATGATGTAGCCAATCTTCAGTGACAAGAAATTGTTTTGACCTCAGGGAAACTGTGTTGGGCCTTACCCACAGAGAGTATTTCCCACTGCTGTAGGAAATCTTTAGACTAGGTTGGCAATCAAACTTAGAAATCATAATCAGAGAATACCTGTTTCAGCTTCATAAAGAAACCTTTTTGCTTTTTTTATGCTGCCAGTTTCTGGCACGCTTAAATGAATCTTGCAAGAAACATTTCTACTCATTAACTGATGATGAAAATATGGATCTTATTTAAGACAAGACATTCTTTATATCATCCTTAGACCTCATCAGTGGATATGCCATTTGGATATCCAGGTGAAAATACCTTTACAATCATCTACAAAAAATATTCAGCCACCACAAATATTTTTACCTTTCCAAAAACAAGGGAACAATCATACCTGAAACACTAATAACCGATTTGGGAGCAGGCAGGACCAAACTATAATTACAATGTGTAATTTACCATAATGCTAACAGATACTTCAGGAAGTGATGGCAATCTGCCAGAGATCATTAGGGAGTACATACAAATGCTAAAATCTACCCACAGTGCAGAGTCAGCAGTCTATAGTAATTGTAATTTTCATGAACTCAAGGTGGTTTTATAACACTGTCAAGCCTCGTAATTACAGAAATTATCATGACATTTTTGCTTATTTTTAACAAAAGTTTTGCAAGCATTCATCAATACTCAGGATATTTGAAGAAAAAGCAACAATTTGAAAAGCAAAAGGAATGTTAGGAAATTTCAAGAAAAACATCACATTGTCACTGCACTAATCCACAAGACACCTTTCTGTTTTGGGGATTACTTGCAATCCTGATTCCCATCACAAAAAGAATATAGTAGAATTACAAAAGTCTAAAAGAAGAGTGACAAAGATGACCAAAGTTATGCAATAGTTTTCACACAAGGAAACATTTAAAAGATGACTGCATTTCAAAATGAAAAAAGGTGAGTGGTAAGGATTTTTGCAGTCCTTGGTGCCACGAGGCAGGTGAATAGATAACAGGCAATGACTGCTCACCCCCTGTCATCAACACACTGGCATAATCTGATTCTAAATAAACAAATGTAGATGCTTCTTTCACAGGGTTAAACTGAACTTTCTTGCCACAGAACATTGAGGATGTCAAGAGTCCACGGAGCTTCAAAAGTGATTACATAAATACATTATAAAAATTAAAAAAAAAAAAAAAGAAAAAGAAAAAAGCCAAGGCTATTGAACACAAAGATCTACTTCTGGCCCAGTATATCCCTAAACTACAATTTGTCCTGTTCTCATAGTCTTCTTCAGTCATCTGCTATTCACCACTGTAAGAGAGGTCAAAGACAATTTTGGTCTTAGCCACCATGGTGTTCTCTTCTCATCCCCAGACAAGAGCCGTCAGCCCCAGAATGTTGCTTGACCCTGCTCTGCTCAGCTATGCCGACCTTGCTCTTACTATTTCATAGAAAGCCTGAGCTTAGTCTTATCTCCTCTGGTGGCAAGCAACAGCGTTTCCTTCCAAGGAAGCCCTGCAGATATGTGACCTAAGAGAAGATGTTTAAAGCCGGGTGGGAAAGACAAATTCACTGAAATCTGTGCTAAAAATGCACAACATTTCTTAACAATTTAAAGGTTTTATTAAGCCCGTGTGTGGGAATGGGCTTGGATGTATATGATGTAGTTGTGATATGACAATTTGAGCTGGTCCTTATTATGCAGATAGACGTATGTAATACTAAAACCTTGGTGAAGAGAGGTGCAACGACTTTCTGGTTTCATCAAAAGTGGCATAGTGTTGGATTTTGGCTTTAAAAAAAAGGAGAACATGTAGCTACAACGCATTTTCCTCAGGTTACTGGGATTGATTTAAGATTGACTCAAACTCTTAAGCCCCTCTCCACAGTCTTCCTGCACAGAAGCCTTTAGAAATACATTCAAGAATTAAATTGAGATTCTCTCATAAGTTGTAAGTCATAAATGAGGAACAGGACTTGGAGTCTGATTGTATGAATTGAGAAGCTTTAAAATAAAAGGTTATCCTGAAATGTGAGACTTCTTATTTTACACTTACACTTAGTGCTGATGTGTAGAGCATACACAGCAGATCAGAAACATTCAGTCCAAATGACATGATGTTCCTAATTTGTTGTGACAGGCTGCTTCTTTTTTTTCCTTTTCTTCTTTTTTGGAGAGCAGCAATAATTTTAAATATTGAAGATAGTATAAAATTATTCTTTGGACAGGGAGAAAATCAGGGTATATTTTTAGAACAGCTTTTACTTGTCATCTGTATGTATACATTCCACAGAATTCATTACAAAACCATGTAACGAAAGTTCACATTTAAAAATGAGCAGTTGCCGACAATTCTCAGGAAAAAGTGACTCAAATTTAAAATCACAGTGAGAGCTGGTCCTCTACATACTTTTGATGACATGACACTAAATATTTCTATATACTATGTGGCACACAGCATTTAAGAGCAAAAGACTGTTATTTCTTTTTGCACAAGGAATAGCTCATTAAGATTATTTTTTCTGCTGGTTAAAAGTTAATATTCATTTAGGAAAATTAACATAATTGGCTGAAAGTGCTAATGACCTGTTTATACATTGTAACCAAATTTTTCCTCTGTCCCTGATTTAAGGTCTGTAAATTCATTCTGGGCAGAGTGGCCTCTTCACCATTTCACCTGCAAAGTGAGGCTTTGTGCAATGGTAGATGCTTTTTGTTGCATCTCTGCCAGGGCGCAAGGGTAAAGTGGAACAGTGACAAGTAAATTCAAGTTGGTGACCAATTCTGACTTGCAGAAGTTTGATGAAGGAAGTGTTTCCCTGAATATTCTTGTCTCTCTGTGATCCCTATATTTGGTTTTCAAAGAATCAGCTGCCTTTTGTTTTGTCTCAGTTAGTATCACTGTGAAAACACTGACATGAGGTTCTTCACGAAGAGTTTCCAGGTCACCGGTCCCCTTCCGTGGAGATACTGTGCGGCTACTTGAGGGTTGCCTGCCAGTGTCAAATAGATAGACTCATAAAGGGGCTTTGGTGTTCAGTTTTATCCTGAACTAAATAGTAATTTATTATAACTTAAGCAAACACAAATATGGCAACCGCTGTAGAGCTGTATCTTGCCTAATATGTTAATGTAAGCATGGTTCCTGTCTGCAGTAATGTATTAGCTGCTTGCTAGCAGAGGCAGCGCAAAGACCTTTTTCAAAGCAGCTATTTAAGACTGGCTGCCACTTCCTACAAAACAGTGTCCAGTTCATTTAATGAGTCCAGACATCCATCTATCAATGTGTCTTTATGTAAGTCACAAACTTCTAAATCTAGAAGCAAGTGCTTTTTTGTTGTTCCTCGTGAGTGCTGCATGACAAGCTTGGGGACAGAAGGTCCTAAAGGGGAATATCTGAGCACTGGAAGTGGAATATATGTGGGTCGTTAATAGTGCAGTCTTGATTAATTATTTCATGCTTCCTGAGGACTTTTCTTTGGCAGCATTCTGTAAGCATTATCTAGGATTTTAATCATTCTTGTGTTCATGCAATCATCTACTTATGTAGCTATATGGCCTTCATCTGAGCTAACATATGCATGAATCCATTAACATTAGCAAAGACCTGAGTTTAGCAAAGAGTATTTGCCTCAGTCCTCTTCGGGTAAGCAAATGACATGCATGCACACATAATACTAGGCTCAGTTTAAATGTTATGATGAGTAGGAAGAAAGCCTATAAATTTCAAGGCTCAAGTCATGTATGTAAACGACTTTCACAGTTTATGGGTGGGTTAGTGAACAGTCCAAACACACTGATGAAGCAGAGAATTCAAAATTTGTGAGGTGCAGGATATGAATGCTTCAACCGGCACATGATGCTGTTTATATTTCCTGACTGGATGCTGCAAGCTTTTGAAATACAAACGCAAAGAACATCAACAAGACACTTATGACATTTACTGAATTTATTAACCTTTTTTAGAAGTGGTATTGAACAGGGAACAGCCTAACCCCATGAGAAATGGGTATTATCTGAATATTTAGATATGAAAATATTTCAAAATGAATTTTTGTATCCTCTCACTCAGTTGGGGAAATTCAGTTCAGAGTCACACCAGTCAGTCAGCTACTAGCAGATATTCTTAAGAACAGTTATAGAGTTATAATATAGAAGTACAGCATCTCAAAAATTTAGGTTGAAGGTGTGGAGGGGTTTTTGAGCATTATTCTTTGGGACTAATTTGCTTATGTTTCATTTGAAGTGTAAATATTTTCCTTTCTATTTAGCACCACAGATTTGGATGCTTGCAGGATTCTGATGCTATTTCTGTATTGTGTGTTTCCATGTCTGTTTTTCAAAGCCCATCAGTGCAGTTATGAATGCACGCGTAGGGTCTAGCTTGGTTTTTTCTTCACCATGATGTGTAGTTTTGAACTCAAATATTGTTGATGATTTAAGCTATAAAACCTCTTAGACAATCCATACTGTCATCTTATTTCATTTTTTAAATTATTTTTCCACACTAATATTGGATATGATTTTAATCATAATAATTGTTAAAGGAAATGTTCTAAAACAAGTTAAAGATGTACCTTGAAAAATATTTCTCATCTTGGTGTGTAAAAGCCAGTAAATGAGAAACTGCAAAATTAGCTTAAGAGTACCAAAAGGCTTATTTTCATACATTATACAGGTATGGAGGAAAGCAGAAATACAAAAACAATTGAAAAACATATGAAAAATGGCTAAAGGTGATAATTCTCTGTTTTGACTGACTTGCCATTTTCAGTGTAGACATTGTAACACACAAGATTTAATACACAGAGTCCCGGGGGGGAGGAACACGTTTTCCCTTATTCAGTTTAAGTATATGAGTCAGAAAGGCTTTCCTATTACAAAGTATACAACCTTTCAAATGTTAGCATTCTTATTTGTTTTTTTTAAGCAGAAGTTTTCTGGGTAATAAAAATGTTGAAATTAGTGCATGCTATCCAGATACATGCTGGAGGAAATCAGGAGCTCATAAGGCAGATAACGTTATCATATTCTCATGGTCATGGACACACAGCCAGGTTTATATGATTTTTAACATTTAAGAGGGACTTTATCTATTTCTTTTGAAATGCCCATTTTCTAGAACTCTGAACATCTTTTTGGAAGTTATCCTGCTATTTATGGGATGACGAATACAGACAACTCTTAAATAAATAGAAGATACCTTGAATCCACCTGTATATGTCTCCAGTTGTGATGTTGTTATGTTTGTATGTCTGTGTTGTTTGCAATGCTATATCCTCTGGTCTACTGACTTTGTGATCAGCTTTTCTCTTTCAAGTGATTGCCCAGCATCACACAGAGCATGTGCATGCTGCATGTCAAGCTGGAGACTTGTTAGCCTTAGTGTTACCCATATGGAACACATTTCCTTGACCAGTTTCCTTCAGTTACTGGTTTGGTGCTTATTTGCCTTATTTAAATTCTTCTCCACCACAGGTTTCCTAGGGTTCCCTTCAAACTCCCCGGAACCACGGCAGGCCATTCTATCACTGTTTTCATTTGCTCCTGATGACCTCTGAATTATGCATGTCCCCAGCTTTCTACCCTCCTAGGCTCCTTAGCAGCATGGCAGAAGCTTGCCCCACAGGAGCTTTTCTCTGGAACATCCTATGCCAGCTCCAGACACCCTCCTGTTGGAGCAGACCAACAAGCGAAGGTACTTCCTAACACAAGAGAATGGGGGGGCAACAAAACCCCATCCTTGGGGCTGACAAGGGGGGGCACCTTGCCTCAGGCAGCACATTCTGTGTGGCCGAGATGCTGTTTTCAGATGATGTGACCAAAGTAATTGTGTCCAGGACACGTCCTGTGTCTCAGAGCAGGAAGTCTGTCCCTAGGTTAGGACCTGATTGAGCAAATATAGGTTAGGTCTTCAGCCCAAATTTTCATGCTCTATGTGTCATGGCTTGATACTCGCAGTTAATGATTGATGGAGACAGAGTGTTTCTGCTCCTTTGCAGGAGGATACATCTTTGTTAACAGTGAAAGGAATCCACTGTGTGTCTGTGCAGTGCTAACACCTAATGGGTTGTTGATAGACTCTGTAAGCTAGGACCTCTTGTGCAAGGTGCTGCAGAAAGTTTGTTCTTACATATGCCAAACAGGAGAGTGGAGGGATAGGCTAACATTGTGTGACTGCCTTTGTAAACTGACTTTCTCAGACTATAGATTTCCTGAAATCTTTGCATGGGCGTAGCTGCTGCTTTTCAGTACTTTGTACCATTGTGCTCCATGCTTGATGTCTTTACCTTTCCTATCTTTATCTTCTTTTTTTCAATCTTAGTTCATGTTCACAGCCTTTTGTGGCCACAAATAAAAGATTTAGTCATTTGCTCCTACAGTCTTTCCTCTTTGTCAAAACCTCCAGCACATTCTTCTCTTTTGCTCTTCTGTAACTTTCTATATTTTCCAATCTCAATATGAAGTATCTCTTAAGTACCTTTATATGAAAAGCCAACCAAAACTGAAGTGTAATGCTCTAAAGCATGAATCTTCATCTAAGTTATTTGCTTACATTTTAATTTTACTGGTATTAAAAAAAAAATTTTTAAAAATGGACATGGCAAGAAATTTTAGTTTAGTGTTTCTTAAATTCGTAAGGTGCTATCATTACTCACAGCAACCCAACTGTGTCAGAAAAACCCACCCACAGTAAAAAGTGCTTTTGTTGATTCCTTTAACATGCACGACATGCTGAAGTTTGGCTTCATTTGCAGGTTCATTGGGTCAGGTGTATCTAACTCCAAAACATACTTAACCTGTAGTTCCAGTGGTCTGCAACTGCAGGTAAATGGAAAGTATAATAAAAAAGGTAAGCACAGCACAGCAAATTGAGTTTGGCTTGAGTTTGGTGGAAGAGAGTCATTCAGCTAAGGGCATGGGCAATACAAAAGAAAGGCAAAAGCATGGAGTTTTATGTTGTTCTAAGGGGTTTCGTGTTGCATTTGCTTGCTTCTGCAGAGGTTTTGTGTGCTGTGCGCAACAACCTCTGCTAGTTCACAGCTTTATCGCATACCCCTGTGTGAAAAAAGTCTTAAAATGTGATGAAATGGACACACAACCCAAACCATTACAAGTGAGTCAACAATGGACCGTCATGTCTCCTTTAGCAAAGGTAGTGAATGATCAGTTTGTTTGTTTGGATCATCTTGTGTTGTTTTCTTAAGATAAAAATGATCCTATCTTAGGTGCAGATATGGGTGGTGGCCTCTTTCTGACTCTCCCACCAC
The DNA here is from genome assembly GCA_030449065.1 of Oceanodroma leucorhoa. Classification (NCBI taxonomy): domain Eukaryota; kingdom Metazoa; phylum Chordata; class Aves; order Procellariiformes; genus Oceanodroma; species Oceanodroma leucorhoa. Next base: position 14,337,401 of record JASVER010000016.1, on the reverse strand, counting down.
CAGGCAGGAATATCTCAGTAGACTGCACTTTCCTGAAGCAGATGACAGACACGTGGTTACATAGTAGGATAAATGGACACCTTTTCTGTAAGAAATTTTTGAAAGAAAATAAAGGCAACCCAGAAATATTTAAAATAARCATATCCTCCTGCTGTTTTCTTTGTGCAGGCAAAGGAAGACCTGCAGTTGTTCTTGGTGCCATGACCACTGTGCTAATATTCTGACTGTGAATTGATTCACCATTGCGGTATATATGGCAAGGAAAATAATAGTTAACAGAGCTCCTGTGTTACTGTATCAGCAGGGTGCCAGAGTCTTGGAGTAGCAAGCATTTGGCATTTTCATGTTTTACAAAGGAGGACATATCACTGTGTACCAGCACTTTTGAAAAGTTCTCATGAAACGTTACTTTTGACTTAACTTTATGAATCAGTGGTTCAGCACCACAGGGACATGAAAAATCAATTTAGTAACTGTGGGAAGCCTTACAGCCTTCATCTACTCTACTCTGCTCTCCACTATAAGATCTAAAACTTGGTCCTTGAGGGACAATAAGGTAAATTTAATGTCTTACTCTGGGAGTGGCTGTGATTAATCATAGTGATGACAGCATAATGCAAACAAACCATCTGTTTGCACTGCCTGGGCTATATATAAGGCCTGTCTGCACTCAGATCCTGTACTAATGGAAGAGTAGAATAAGAAAATGGGATGTGGCTGAAATGTAAATTAACTGTTCCCAGGGATAAGGAGCTGCAGTAAGAAAGTGCACTGACAAAATGCAAGAGAGTTGCTTCCGTTGGTAAAGCCTGTTGCACTTTGGCTTTGCTCCATTCAGCGACTCAGCCTACTGTATTGGCTAAACATTATGAAAAAAGGGTGAGGAAGGAGACCTGGATTTAAATGATTATATAAATTTCTGTAAACAAAGCTTTTGTTGATAATGGATTTGGATAAAAATTCTAAAAAATTACTTATTCCTTTTGACTTTGAGTTAAACAAGCACTTGTGATTTCTTTAGTTGTTTCTTCTTTTTAATTTGTGTGGGAAGGTGCATTCAAAGTTCCATTCGAGATAATTTGAAAGGTAGGTTTCCCTCCTATACAGAATTAAATATACAATGTACCTTTTCTTACTGAACAGGTTGAGAGGCTTTAATAAGCAGATTTCCAGATTTCATTTAGGAGACAGTTACATATACAAGAGAAAAAAAGAAAAATTGAACTATTTTTTCTATGTAGCTACAATAAGACTTTTTTAACCCAGCAAATAGAAATCTCGCAGAAGAGAGAGATGTTCTCCATTAGGGTTATACAACTTTTTCCCCTATTTATTGCAGAGTAGTCAAACCCAAAGCGTAAGTTTGCTATCATATATCATTATCTTTCGGGTATTGAATTTTTGCTGTAAAATATTCTGGTGAGCCTTTGTTGACGTGCTTTTCAGAAACAAATTTCAGCAGAGGAACTGGAGTTAAATGGGAGAATTTTAATTCTGCTTTGAATTCTGATAAGTTTAATGACTTTTTTTCTGAATGTAACAATAGTAATAATTGAAAAATAAAGGACTTGTACATTATCCTTTTTATCTGCAATACATGCCACTTAGAAATGTATGTATACTACCTTAAATTTGTATGGCTCAGTTCTTTAAAAGACATCTTATTACCTAATAGTTTTTTTCCCAGGACTTGTAATCTGTGTAATATAAAAGAAGAAATGTGAAAATGATTGTGCCAGCTGATGGTTAATTAAAACAATAAACAGCTTTTGTTTTTCAAAGGGAAAAACATTGAAAATAAAATATGACTATATATATTTCTGTAAGTTATGTGTAGAAATTGGAGTACTCAATGGTTTGCATAGAATAATGTAGTGCAAACTGCATGAAAGATAAAATTGTAAAGACAAAATTTATGACCTATAGTAGTAACATAAGATGCTATATGTTTAATTCCTCAAGAAAAAAAGAAGGGCTGAAAGGAATTTAAGCTTAAAAACATAATGAGGAAGTAGAAAAAAATGGTCTGTAACACTGAAAAACATAATGGCCATTTTCTTAGATCTACAAAAGTTCATATCTTCTAGGTATAAACAGCTAACAGTTGCCAAAGAAAAAATTCAGAATAAACAGTTCAGGTGTGGCAGTTGCACTATAAAAAAACAGGCTTTCCTAGAAAATGACAATCTGGTCCAAAAGAGGTGTATAATCTCTGATGACACTCAGAAGCATCCTTTTGCTTTTGTTAGGAATACATTAATATAATAGATATGCAGGTGTTTTTCTCAACATGGTTTGGAGTTGCAAGTGTTCTTCCCATTGGTTCCATGATGGAAATACAGTACAATTTAAAACATCAAAATGTTAGAGTTGAAAAAACACCAGGCAGTTTATTACAAATTGCAGATCAGTGTTTATAATATTTGCTCCATAGAAAAAAAAAGAAATATATGCAGCATTTTATTTTCCCATAGTATTGCATTGCATACTGCACATAAATGATCTAAATTGATGAGTATTAATAGAGCATTTTCTTGCCAAAGCTCCTCTGTTCCCCAGGTATGCTCGCTCGTATTCTGCCCCTTCTGGTTGCAAGTGTTTCAAGTGAAGGCTACGTGGGGAACCCTACAGTTGCTGCTGACTCTGAAGTCTTTAAGCCCTTTGGCAAACACTGTTTTCCCCTTTATTGATTCGCTGCTATTTGGGGATTTGGGGCTTGCCCAGACACCACCCAAAGTGGGGTGCTGAGCCCTCAAAGTACTGCTAGGGAAGAAAGACACTCTGGCTCACGGAGATACCTCAGGTTGTTTATTTCTTTACTGATTTAGATTATTGCCTTCTGAGGTAGGAACTGTTCTTGACACACAATTAAGAATGCCTCTGCTAAAACAGAAACCAGGAGTAGTAAAGCATGATAGCTGGCACATACAAGCCAACAGTCAGTTCTTTGTCAGGGTCACTCTGCTTGTCTTGATGTTGGGGGCTTGCTGGTGATAGGGGAAAGAAAGACTGATGCTGAAAAACATTGTAATGATGAATTTTCAGCTACCAGTGTTTTGCGGCTTCCCAGCTAGCTGATAGGGCAAGCCAAGGAGCGGCAGGGCGCCTAACTCCTGCCTCTTGCTTTGACAGTCACACTCCATTTTTAGAAATGTACCTGGTACCCACCTATTCAAGAGAGACGGTTAAAGCTGCTTGTCAGGACAGGATGGAGAAGCCCTCAGAAGGCATGCCGGCAGGCAGGCCTGGAGGCATGGCGCAAGGGGACACTGAGCGTATGGCCCTGCTTCTTCACCGGGGGAGCAGTGGGGATCCTCCGAYGTCCCCTGTGGTCCTCTCTCTGAGCCTGTCATACAGGTAGTGGTTGTACCTTTATCCGTGACCAAGGGAGAGGAGAGCTCTCCCTGCCACCCCTGAGACTGGTGGCTGTGGAGGGCGTTGCCCTGCCATCATCCCCTCCCGCTGCCCCTTCCTGGGTCTCCCTTCTGCCCCTGTTTGGCTGGATGTCCCCACACGGAAGGGACAGTCGCCTCCACTACTGCTCAGATGGAAGCAGAGTTAATTGCAACCTGATGGGGTATTTMCTTGAAAATTTGTGGAGCAAAGAGGAACAGAGATCACCTGCTAAAAAAMCAGCATAATTTTTAATGTCTTCACATTGCCATTGTAGAAATTGAGCGCTTCTTCCCAAATTAAGAAAGTAAGTGCTTCGAATTACCCTTATATTGTGGATGATAACAAATATATACAGTATTATGGACTATGAGATGTGTTATGCTTATGTTTAGTCTTATTCTCATGGAAGCTGGAAACCACAGTATAAAGTGAAGTTACATCACTGATATTTTACTCATTATTTTAATGTAGACACCTTCTATTACAGATTATGCACTAATCAGTGCGTAGGAGTCCTCCCACTGGATATGGAAACACATTTAATTTGGCTTTTCAGTAGAAAAAAATGAGTGATTATTTCTCACTGCAGGCAGACAACATATTAATGTTGAACTAAGTGTCTTGTCAGATGAAGAAAGTATTCATTTTATAGGATTTACTACTTAACTTACACAGAGCTATTAGTGTTACCCTGTAGCTCTACAATACAGTATTGCCATTGCTAGCAAGTGACCATAAGTATTTACTGAGTTTGCAAGGCCTGTCAACTGAGTTTGACAATCTGAGGATTGTCAGGCTTGTTCTGTCTGAACTTTTCTTGACCTGCCAACAGCTTTACTTTAATGTGGTTTAGCTATAACAACATTTTTCCTAACTGCCAGGTGTCTACAGCTAATTTGTTTTCCTTTGGTTTGTCTTTGTATGATACCACCTTGATCTGATGAGTCTACCATAATGATGTCACGTATAGAAACACAGGTTGGTGAGATAGCAGCCTTGAGAAGTGGAGGCACCAAACGCAGCTAAATGATGAGAAGGGGCAGAGGCTGGCACTGGAGACCCCACAACTATAAACTGATCAGCCATGGCTGGTCGAAGACATGCACACCTGGAGCTGGAAAAACTGGGGGTGGAAAAGACAACAAAGAAATAGTATCCAGCGTAGAAAAAAGACACCATATGCAATAAGTTTGGCCGTAACATGGAGCTGCAGACCACTGAAGAAAGAGCATGTTAGTAAACATATAAGAAGGACGCACAGTGAGGTGAAACCATCAGCATGAACATGGTGTTCCTCCCGTTGAGGGACTCCAGATGCTGATAGCTTTCCATAACACCCACCACTGACGCAGCAGGGAAAGGGAGAGCACAACCCCAGGAAAAGGGGCAGAAACTAAGATGTGTGCGTATACCATTGCTAATTCCATTATTCTTCTTTCTTTTTCTGTAACAATTAGTTGTGGACTAAAAGCGACTAGACTTTTTCAACTTTGATTATACAAGCAATAAACTCTTGGCTTTATTTAAGTGTAGGGTGTGCTTCCTCTTTGCTCTTAAATAAGATTTGAGCATAACTGTAGGCACTGACTCTAGGGAATTTCCTCTCCTCATTCATTTCTCCTTTATATGTATTAAACTCATAGAATCATAGAATAGTTTGGGTTGGAAGGAACCTGTAAAGGTTATCTAGTCCAACCCCCCTGCCATGGCCAGGGACAACTTCAACTAGATCAGGTTGCTCAGAGCCCCGTCCAGCCTGACCTTGAATGTTTCCAGGGATGGGGCACCTACCATCTCTCTGGACAACCTGTTCCAGTGTTTCACCACCCTCATTGTAAAACATTTCTTCCTTAKATCTAGTCTAAATCTACCCTCTTTTAGTTTAAAACCATTCCTCCTTGTCCTATCACAATAGGCCCTGCTAAAAAGTCTGTCGCCATCTTTCTTATAAGCCCCCTTTAAGTACTGGAAGGCTCCAGTAAGGTCTCCCTGAAGCMTTCTCTTCTCCAGGCTGAGTAACCCCAACTCTCTCAGCCTTTCTTCACAGGAGAGGTGTTTCATCCCCCTGATCATTTTCGTGGCCCTCCTCTGGACCTGCTCCAACAGRTCCATGTCTTTCCTGTGCTGAGGGCTCCAGAGCTGGACGCAGTACTCCAGGTGGGGTCTCACCAGAGAAGAGTATAGGGGCAGAACYACCTCCCTCGACCTGCTGGCCATGCTTCTTTTGATGCAGCCCAGGATACGGTTGGCCTTCTGGGTTGTGAGCACACATTTCCGGCTCATGTCCATCTTCTTATCCACCAGCAYCCCCAAGTCCTTCTCAGCAGGACTGCTCTCAATCCCTTCATCTCCCAGCCTGTATGGATACCAGGGGTTGCCCCGACCCAGGTGCAGGACCTTGCACTTGGYCTTCTTGAACCTCATGAGGTTCACTTGGGCCGACTTCTTGAGCTTGTCCAGGTCCCTCTGGATGGCCTCCTGTCCCTCAGACATATCAACTGCACCACTCAGCTTGGCATCGTCTGCAAACTTGCTGAGGGYATAAATAAGGTGTGYGGTATTATTCCCCGTTCATCCTTAGTTTCCAGCATGACTATCTGGTCTGTAACATTTCACTGTGATTGAAAATTATTATATTAGCATCAGCTCCTCCACAGCCCAGCGATAGCTGCTAAATAATAAAAAGCACGAGAGTCATTTAACATTTACCCAGCATTAGCACTGACACCCCTAGGCATTATTAGTCCCATTTGTGAGGTGCTACACAAATATGAGTGAACACTGCTCCAACTCTGAGTTTACAGTTTCTGAATGGAGCCATGCTTCACATGAAATAATCCTATTTCACCAAAAAGGTTAAGCTTATTTCTGGCTCTAAATTATTATTGCAATAGTGTAGCTTGTGGGCCTTAAGGACTATGTTAGTATGCCCTTCCCCACACTTCTTATTTCAGTTGTTAYAATGACTGCCACCGGCTGATCCAACCACGTAGCTATGACGTGGGCCACATCTTTGTTACTTGGATACAAATATCTCTTTTTTCCTTTTTCTAAATACAGCTGCAGTTACAAATGACCAACCATTAGTGGACTGAATATTTAGCAATTTCARTTAAATTGATTGGAGCAAAGAAATCAACTATACTTTAGTTTTCATGCAGCRTGTCTATGGTATCAGATGAAATATGGATTGAATGTCTCTCTTATAGATCACGCTATATTTCCAATCCCCAAAAGCGTATGTGTTTGCCTTTAAAGAGGCAAATAAACCTGACAAAGTCATTGTACGTAGGATTAGAACCTATGATTTTACAAAAGAGTAATTCTTTAAACTGTCTGCTGTGATCCCTAAAATTACGGGAGATATGAAAGGGTCTATTGATTCTATGGCAGAACAATAGATGTCCTGTACTTAACTCCTTAATTGATTTTAATGATCCTGATGGACACCAGCCAAAGAGTTGGAACAAGCCGTAAGGTCAAACCAAAGTATTCCTTTTGTACATTTCCTCAATCAAATCTTCTTATGTTATAAATTAATTTGAAAAGGAAAATGATCAATTATAGCACTTCATTATTAGAGACACACATGCAGAAAAACTAATGAGATGTATCTGAGATTTTCCATGCTCCGTGGAGGCTTGTAGTAGAAGAAACTGAATGATCTGTTTTGTGCCATACTGCACACAGAATTTCCCTCAGCAGTGGGSCCCTCACTACAAGAAGGACATTGAGGTGCTGGAGCGTGTCCAGAGAAGGGCGACGAGGCTGGTGAAGGGTCTAGAGAACASGTCTTATGAGGAGCGGCTGAGGGAGCTGGGGTTGTTTAGCCTGGAGAAGAGGAGGCTGAGGGGAGAGCTTGTCGCTCTCTACAACTACCTGAAAGGAGACTGTAGAGAGACRGGTGCTGGTCTCTTCTCCCAAGTAACAAGTGATAGGAYGAGAGGAAATGGCCTCAAGTTGCGCCAGGGGAGGTTTAGATTGGATATTAGGAAAAATTTTTTCACTGAAAGGGTAGTCAGGCATTGGAACAGGCTGCCCAGGGAAGTGGTGGAGTCACCATCMCTGGAGGTGTTCAAAAAACGTGTGGATGAGGTGCTTCGGGACATGGTTTAGTGGGCATGGGTACTGGGTTGATGGTTGGACTCGATGATCTTAGAGGTCTTTTCCAACCTTAATGATTCTATGATTCTATGATTCTATGATTCTATGATTCTAAAAGAAAATACACTCAAATCCATTACATGGGGAATTTGTTTTGGTCAGTGTGTAACTAATGTTTCACCTATGGCACAGTTTTAGGAAACAAAAGAAACTTTATACTTCAAGCCAATTTTAACATTTAAGAGTACAGAAAACTAAAGGTTAACATTTTACCTGATGGTCAGCTCATCTGCAATATCTATCTGTGGCTAGATACACTTAGACCAAGAAAAATGTGAGAAAATTTTAATTAGCACACCTACGTTCCACTGTGGGATAACTATTTCACTTTTCAGGCAGGTTGCTTTTCTTTCCTCTGCCCTTTTCCTTCCCTGTCCCACGCGCTGCTCTTTTCCTGTTTTCCCTCCTCCATTCTCAACCCTGGCGTGAACTTCAGGAGAGAATGGATTTGAAGGAGTCAGTGCACTCCCCATGCTGTTGGGGCCAAATTGCCACCCCGCATCGGTAGGGGTGCAGGGCAGTCTGTGGAACACTGTGGAGGTCTCAGCAACCTTCTGCTCATGACAGAGATCTGTGCTCATGCATGGATAAACTCATGGCTTGAGTACATTATTACATTAACGATTTGTGCTTCAAGCAAAGTTCGGAGGCAATATTTCTGCTTTGTTTTTCTCCCTTCCTCCCCATTCCTCTGTCCCTTCCCATTAATTGTTCCCTTTTCCTTATCATGCTTTTATCAATCATTGAAATATTGATAGTGAAGTGCAAGCACTGAAGGTAAGTCAACAGGAATCTTTATGCGAATAGCACACGCTACTCTCCCTCATGAGTCACCTTGGTTCAGGCCCTTTTACCACATGCAAAGAGACTTTGCAAGCAGACCGTACACAGCACAGAGAGAGAGCAGCAGTGACTTGGCCTTCTTATCTTACATGACCTGCTTCCTTAAGCTCTAGGATTGATCCTTTGCTACAGGACATTCAGGCTGCTTTCACACCTCCTGGAGGGAGGAGGCACCYCTGGGAGGAGGCATAGGTGGTCAGRGAGGTACTTATATGTCTTACCAGTCCATACTGGATCTTTGTGGCAGGCAGGATCCCTTCAAGAGCCAAGTGTAGCCCATCTTCTGTGGGCCTGTATTGGGACTGTATTGTTGCCTTTTTAGGGGGGGAAGAACATAGCAGCATATCCTGTTAGACAAGAACCTGCAAATAATTTCAGTGAGTTCCTGTTGCTGGTGACCTCATCCATGACCTGTAAAATCCTGTGAGGACAAATTGTGTCATAACCACTTCTATTTACGTGGYAAAGACTCAAATAAAAATTTAAGCACCACATCCCAAGCTGACATAACTCCAGAGGTTTGCTGGTGCCAAAGCAACCTATATCAGCCCAAAGCCCTAAATCTAATAAATTGAGTGCTTTAAAAATGGTTTCTCTAAGTTAGATGAAATGAAGTGGCTGMATGACCTTGCAAGAAAGAGTAAAACTGGCTTGTTTTCTAGAAGGAAGGACTTGTACTTCAGCAACAAATCTTGACGTTTTTCTGCAACTCATTTTTTGGTATAAGAATTTCAGAGCTATTCTTATTTTCACTTGCAACTGCTTATAGAAAGCTTTGAGACTGTAAAAAAGTTAGCAAACTTTCATATTCTTATACTCCTCCAATCTACTGCATAAAACAAATCACTGCAGTCCTGTGAGTAGACAACCACTTGTAAATGAGGTACTGGGGTTCAGCAGGTTAGAAAACTCATTTGTAGCAACACAGATGCACCAGAATGTATACAACAGAAATTTTTGTGAACTGGGAAAAGATGGGATGGTTACAGAAAAGTGCTTGCAGTAAAAACAATAACACGGGACATTGACATTTCTTTTTATATTAGATATCATAGCTATAGGTATATTTTAGGTTAGATAAATATTTTAATATCCTAAAATGTGTGTAAGTAACGACTAAGTGAAAAGTCTGGGAGACCAAGCTATGGCAATTAGCTAACATAAAGATATATAGTTCTAATTAAAAAATAAATTCAGGTCTCTTTGTATCTCAAAACAATTTTTAGGAGTCCCAATTAATTTGATGATGAAAATATTATAAGTCACCCAGATAGAATATAGAGGCAGTTCATCTAGGCTCACAAAATTTAGATTTTATGTCAAGGGAAAATTGATGAGCATCGTAAGGGAGGCCATCTKGGTCAGTGAGGGACTTTTATTAATAGGCATTTGCTTCTTGTATTATTTTTAATTGTAGAAGTTATAGTTTAACACCTGTCTTTTCTCTGAGAAGACATATTTATATCTTTCCCCTCATCATGGGATTGAGTTTTTCTTCTCTGCAAGAAAGTCTGAGGTGTGGGATTTCCTTTGTGCTGCCCAGACTGGGCAAAGAGCCACGCTGCTGGCAGGGACTCTGCCCACTCCACCTGACCCTCACCCCAAACTGCTGCACAAAGGTCTCATGGCGGATGAGAACCTGATCCGGCCAAAGCTGATGGGAGCTTTGGGAAATTTTACTTTCTCTAAGCATGTGAAAGCAAAGATTAGTTTTTAAGTTGTAAAATTCATACAGATTTATGCAGATTATGGCACAGGATGCAAGTCTCTTTTCCAGAGTGCAGTGTTTGTACAGTTTTTGCACAGGAAAAAGTTACAGAATTTTTCATTGCAGGACAAAGAACAACTATTTTTGGTCTACTTTCATTCTGGAATGAGAATTTTATCTGAAATTGTCCAAAAAATGTTCCACTTGAGACAGTGCTCCAATATGGAAAAATTAACACAAATACTTAAAGTCCTGGTGAAATTAAGATGCACTTGAGCACTGAGTGTCATAGCGGGAAATATCTGAGAACCACAACAAATGCTGCATGCTCTACCTGATTAGGTGCTACCTACTGTTCTCTGGAAGTACTGTAACCACGGCTGGGTATGATAATGAACATTAGCTTTTTGATCTTCATACCACTGGAATCTTGCAGTAAGGAAGGAGACTTTCATAACAGCATGGAGAGCATATCAGGTTGAGCTGAGAATGATCAAAAATTTATATTGAAGCAAACCATTCAGGTGAGGTGAGATTTCTAAACTTTCAGAGTTTTGGGCAGTTTTTTCCTAATTATTTCTCCTGATTCTTGTAAATATTTTTATTTTACTTTATAACGGATACTTTCATAAGGAATGCCATATCTTTAAAAAACTTMCATGATTCTTATGGAGATAAAGGAAGAGTTTTAAGCAATCATGCAAATCATTTTTATAGGTCAAGAAAGGTGTTCTTTCCAACAATGCTGTACCACAAATGTCAGAGGTGGAGAAATAAAAAGAAAGCTAAAAAACAGATAGAAAGTATGAAATGGGAACATGAAGATGATAAATATATTCCTTGTTCCTGATCATATCTCAGACACAGGTTCTACTGCTAAATTGTTGGAAAAAAAGAGTAACTGAGGTTGGAAGGGACCTACTGAGGTTGCCTGGTCCAATCCCCTGCCCAAAGCAGGGCCAAAGCAAAAGTTGGTTGGGGTTAGTCATGTGCTTTTCCAGTTGAGTTTACAATCTCTCCAAAGTGGGAGATTCCAGAAAAATCTCTGGACAAATGGTTTGACGAACACTGAGAATTTTTTTTTCTTACATCTGATTGAAATGTTCTTTGCTGAAATATGTGCCTGCTGCCCCTCAGACTTTCAGGGTGCACCTCCAATAAATGTCTCTTTCCACTTTCTCTATAAGTACTCATTAAGTAGTAGAAGAAAGCAAAAAGGCCCTCCCCTCTCCCATCCCTTTTCCACATTTACCAAACCAYACTCTTTCAGCCTCTTCTCAAAAGTCATTTGCTTCAAAATCTTTAAGAGAGGATTGGGAAATGCCACAGGCAGTGTATGCAGATTGCATATCAGACTCTTAATTGGGTGAGTTAAACCAGACAGATTTCTTACATTTTTTTCTCCACTTTTCAACAATTTTTTGTGCTTCTTCGCTACCCACATTACTTCTTCAGCATACTTTCAGAAAAATATTATTTCAGGAAAGAGGATGACTGAAGAAAAGAAAAATGGGAGGCAAGAGATTACAACAGAACCTCTGTAGAGATTTGCTGGAGGTTAACACCAATTCYAATCCAAACACTCTGGCTGCCACAGAGTCAAGTTCACATATCATTAGTTTTTGAATCATTACTTAACACATATCTTTAMCTAAGTCTCTCCAAGCAGAAAGAAGCAAAGAATATTTTCAGGGAAAGTTTTCCAAACAGTAATTTAGTTCTTACCAGCCTGTTTTTAAAAATTGCTTCTGCAAAAGTCCAGAAGCAAGGCGAGGGGACAAAATGAACAGCCTAATTAGCAAGCTGAATGCAGTGCTTGTCTGACATTGTACGGCATCTGAAAAGAGCATATACTACTTGCTGGATGAGAGATTAGCTTCAAGGTCTCTTATGCTGTTTAAYGTGAAACACATGAATTGTCCTGGGAAGAGGGGATGGATCCAGACCCCCCTCTCAGATAGAAACCACGTTGCCACAGGCCAGCTGTTTTCACCATTTGGAGTAAATGGCCCTTGAAGAGTGCCGTTTAAAGAATAGCTGCCTATGACTATGAAAGGAATGGGGAAAACCATGAAATAGTCAGACCTGGAAATGTGAAGCTTGTAAAGTCAAATYTGGCCCAAGATAGCACTATTATACAAACTCCTTGGGAGGGCAAGTAAGCACAAGTAGGAGTGTGATCAGGTATCAAGTTATGGGGTGGGTATTAAGTTACGGGGTGGAGGGTGCGAGGTTGTACAGAGATTCACTGTTCTGCTGCTGACTAAATGGGTTTCACTAATTTTTGTCAGGAATGTAAGTCAGTCCTTTACAGTAAAAATAACCTCAGAACAGATACAGATGGTTCAAAAGGGAGTTTTGAAGCCTGCAAAGTGCACGCTGCTTTATTTCAATAAAGCAACAAGACAGCGGTGTGGCTAAGATTTCATCCAGTTGTCCCAAGTCCACAGAGTGAAAGGTTAGGTACCTCCTGGCATGGGGATCACATGTGGAGACATCCTTCAGTGCAAGTCCCAAGTTTGAACTTTCACTCCCTGCACAACACTGCAAAGTCTTTATTCTTCTGCCACTATACTCACCACTTAATACTGGAATAGGCTGAAAAATTCACATCCTAAAGGGTCTAAGTAAAGTCTCAGGTCTAGAGTTTTGAAGTAATATAATGGCCTTGTTCTCTAGGAGGTATTTACGTTGAAGCTTGGTAATTATGTGACCACATGCACRCGTATGTCCAGTGAAAACAAAAGGCATCTGTCAACGTCATCTCAAACCCAAGACAGGGCATGAAATCTACCTATTATGAACAACAGTGGATTTAGAGTAAAAATAGTCACCTTTGAAGAAAGCATGTAGAATAGGCTGGAATTATTCAGGCAGAGGAGGAGCATGCAAAAATACTGGAGCTACCGCAGTTCCTCAGGTACACACCCTGGGGAAGTCATATGGCGTTTGGCAACATTAATTGGCTTATGCTGTAAATTATTCCCAGCATTAAAGCCTTTAGGCTTTACTACTACTCATTAGTTGGGTTTATTTTTGTAGTCTGGTGGGGCCCACAATGTGGTTATCATCTTGACTGYAACATGTAGGAGACTTTCAGTGCAAGGCATGAGTACAACAGCAGCTTCCAGCCTGTTTTTTCATGGCCAGTAAGACGTTAAGGACACACCACAGATCAGTTCACCCACAGCAATAGAAACGCATATTTGAGTGGTATGATCAGGTTGTAGATGTCTCTTCTTCAGTTCCATCTGGTGTGAACCAACCAGTTATGGTAGAGAATATTTCAACACTTGGCTCTTCCCTTGTCAATATACTGCAAGTGGTGTCTCCTCATTTCCTTTCCTGTGCTGAAGCCCAGCCTTGAAGCTCAGGTTCAGCTGATGTAGGCATTCTGTTTCTAGTGACTACCTGTGCTTTTACCTGCATATAAAAAGTGGGGGGAAGAAAGTTATGAAACCATGTAGGTACACAGGAATATTATTCCAGAGGTTGGTATTTAGAGAACTGGAACTTTCAATCAATTACAATACCAAAATTGTAAAAAAAAAGAGTGATTTTTTTTTTTCGTTTTAAAAAAGCAGCACTCATTTATTTTTTAGTCCCCAATTTCTGTTCATTAAAAGCAACTCAACATTAGTCCTTATTACACTCACTAGTTTTGTAATATTYAACAAATCTGAAAGCAGCATATGCAATATATCATGTTCATATGCAGAACCAGACAAGTTTTATAGTTTCAAGTTGTATTTTGAATTTTTCCTAGAGCTGAGTTATTATTTATTCTTCCTTATCAAATGTTAATTTCTGCTGAAATCTAAATTCTGTCTTCTGCTTGGAGCAAAGCTGTGTACCCAGTGAGCGGTAGACTCATAACCTTTTCTTTTGTGTGCTACCTGCATATTCATGCAGACATWGCTTTTTTTCCAAGCGTCATTGAAGCGTTCAAGGAGAGCTCCTGGGAGCTGCAACCTCCTCCCTCGTTTGCTCCTTTACATGCCATTTTCCTGGTGTTGCTTAGACAGGTTTGTTCCAGCTGTTAACAATGCATGCAGCTCCCACTCTAATGACTGAAACAGAAATTCAAACAATTATGAAATAACCCTTCAAATTAATTTAATATTACATACATACAGTCCACTAGGACTTAGAATCATAGAATCATAGAATCATTAAGGTTGGAAAAGACCTTTAATATCATCGAGTCCAACCATCAACCCAGYACCCATGCCCACTAAACCATGTCCCGAAGCACCACATCCACACGTTTTTTGAACGCCTCCAGGGATGGTGACTCCATTCGAAGACGATGATGAGGCAGGCTGTGCCCCTGCAGCCCATGGAGGGTAACACTGGAGCAGACATCCACCTGCAGCTTGTGGCGGACCCCAAGCTGGAGCAGGTGGATGCCCAAAGGAGACTGTGACCCCGTGGGAAGCCCGTGCTGGAACAGACTCCTGGCAGGACCTGTGGAAGAGTCCTCCCCCTGAGGAAGAAGGAGAGGCAGAGACAACGTGTGATGGACTGACCGCAAACCCCATTCCCTGTCCCCCTGCACCGCTCAGGGGGAGGAGATGGAGAAATCGGGAGGGAAGTTAAGCCTGGGAAGAAGGGAGGGGTGGGGGCAAGGTGTTTTAAGATTTAGCTTTTATTTCCTCATTATCCTACTCTGATTTTGATTGGTAATAAATGAAACTAATTTCCCCAAGTCGAGTCTGTTTTGCCCGTGATGGTAATTGGTGAGTCATCTCCCTGTCCTTATCTCTACCCATAAGCCTTTTGTTATATTTTTTCTCCCTTGTCCAGCTGAGGAGGGGAGTGATAGGTGGGCACCTGGTGTCCAGCCAGGGCTAACCCACCACAGAGTTAGAAATACAAAAGGACAAGGACAGAACAGAAAAGGTTTAGGGGGATTAGAAATACAGACAAATATTATGTCTTAATGAGTCTTGAAGAATGTTATTACATTATGGAACAAAACCTCAAAAAAGTTTTCAATGAAAGGTGAAGTGAAAAGTGAAGAAAATATATGAAACTAATTCTATGATAATACAAGTGAGAATGAAATGCAGGTTGCCATTCATGGCACATTTTACTGCAAACTGGTTTGGAGACACATTTAATTTGAAGTTCATGTGGGGAATCCCTGTATGAGATCAGTTCAGTAAAAATATAGACGATTGTTTTCTGTTCTGAACATAACAGATAAGAAAACCCAAACACACCATTTTTAGTCTTTAAGAGACAAATCAGAGAATAAAATATCTGGAGAGATTGTTTGAAGCTGAAAACYAAGAGCTGCATTTCATATAACTTGCCTGAGAATTAAATGTGTGACARTAACAGAAGACAGAGATGTTCAAGCTGGAAGAATCAACAGTGGGCATCTTGATAAATTTAAGGTGGCAAAGTGTACCTTTAGTGCTGAGGGAAACCTCATGACAGTTAGGCATTGGATTCCTTCTTAAAAAGGCTTGGAAGAAGAACAGGTTAGGATATTGAACATTTTACACTAAAACATAYACTGTTGTGACTAATCTCAGTCAAATCTGGATGCGAATGGAGTGAATCAAGGGCAATTTTTGTCTGCTCTTGTCTGTGAGAGTATGAAACTTAGAGCATTGAATTGGACCTACTATTTTGTCAGCTCAATTTTTATACAAGTATTACCTAAGCAGTGTTTTGTTGTGTCTCCTGATAGGTCTTTAGCATTTGGTTGTATTCAACTTGTGCTGCTCTTCTTTCATTGAAGATTCCATTAAAAATCCTGCATTCTATTTCCACGTTTGTCTTTTTGGGCGAGACTCTGTACTGCACTTCTTAGGGCCACTTCATAAAAGTAATTGTCCAGACCTTCTTCTGTCCTTCAGAGGGAATGGCGATGAAGTGATTTCAAGCTTTTTACTGCCTTCCTGTTTCTGAGCAAAATGTTGCAATTTCCGATATAAACAGACTCAACATCCTCGCTGATTTGGATCACTGATGTTTCTGTGATAGGCAACAGTATGTATTTGACAAGTCATATGTAAAATTTAGCAAATATAATTCAGAAAATAAATATGCTACTGAATTGTCAACTCCAATGGACAATATGTCTGTGGCGACGCCTCACCAACCTCTTARAGCAACTTTTTGAAAAAGGTTTGGTCTCATAACTGGTACCATCATAATTCTTAGAATAACTTATCTCGGGGCTCACATAACAGGTAGATGCAATCAAAGGCATGCATCTCTGCAATAAGACACACTGTGCAAGCCAAGTCAAAAGCAAGAAACAATCAGTACGCTTTTTGATGCCTTACTGTAAACTTAAAAGACGATGCAAAACACCTCTGAGATGAAGTTGGGTATCCACTGGGTACCAGAATGATCATGCCCCAAACAACTGCACTTGAAGCAGTAGACAGGAGTTACTCATCTGTAGCCAAGAAGTGTGAAACAAATGTAGGAAATGTCAATAGTAAACCCTCTCCAATTTCAAGAAAGACTGAATTTCACCTCTAGCTTATTCCCACCTGTGGCAAGAACTTCTTGTTCAAAATTTAAGTAATTACTTCTCTGGGTTCCTACTTCTAACCATAAACAAACACAATAACAATCTTCCGTCTTTGTAAATTTGCTTTTGCTTTACAAATGGCAAGTGCCAAATGTTTATTATAATCTAAATAGTTTTGGTATGGTTAAACAATGTATTGATTACAACTCTGACATTTCCAGTGCTGTTATCTTTATTAAAAAGAACCTACTATTACATGCATATTTTTAAAATGTAAACTTATATGTAAAATACAGAATTTAGACAATAGGAATAAAATAGAATATATATATATAATCTAAATGTTCAATATTAATAGAACATGATATGTTCACATGCCATGATTTCTCTAAAAATAAGATTTATGTGTAGCATACAGAAGCTTCACACAAACATACTAGAAGGCTTCGAAGTGTAATTTCAATTATATTTTAAGTGCTTTTTTTTATTTGAATGATAACCAATAAAAATRCAACTCCTTGTTCTTACCATCTTTCTACAGTAGGTAAACACTTGCATAATAGAAATCATGTGTGTAGCTTCCATTTGTCAAAAATATTTTTGTCTCAATTTTTACGGTTTGAAAATAGAAGGGAGTTTAAAAGTTAATCCTCTCTGGGTGTTCATTTCGAAATGATGAATGAGTTCCAATATACAGAGAAGTTTGTTATAACATGTTTTGTGATCAAGATGGATTAAAATTATGGTATCTGTAACTGTCATTTTATTTACTTCCAAAAGCAGGATTTGAGCTTTTGTCTGTTCTGAATCAGATAACAATCCTCACAGCTAATCAGTTTACCCATCTCATGTAGTTTGACAGAACTTCTGAAGCAGAAATAGATACAGTATTTTACACTTTAGGTGGGAATTCAGTCATATAAAGGCATAACTTTTGTTATACCTTGTTAGTGAAATACTACAAAAAATGAACTATGGTGCTACCACTCAGCTCCAGCGTAAACGATGGTGCTTTCACACTTCCAGAGTGCTCTCTATTGTAAGAGATACCTTAACCTGTAAAGGCAAAGAGCAGCACTGCCAGTAGGGACAACTGTTATCCCCATTACTGAGCCCTATGGACAATTAAACAAACAAACAATATTTCCGTGGAGCTACAGAACAGATCTTTTGTATGCATTTAATTTTACTCTGAGTGCCAGCATCACAGCCGTCATTGCGTTACCAGTAAATCCCTCCTGGCATTCACAAACCTAAGATATTTTAATTCAAAAATAGAATGCTTCAGTAGACAAAAGGGAAAAAAAAACTGACAGGTTTTCCCTTTTTCAGATATCTCAAGTGCACTTTTTAAACCTCAAAGTCTGACTATGTCTATAATTTTACACATCTTTGAGACTGGAAGGACTAAAGAGAGTTTATAACATAACACTATAGAGTCATCTGTATAGTTAGGGTAACTACTAGGATAAAATAGTGAAATATTTTCATAATTAAAACCAAAACTTTAATAAAGATAATGGCATTCATCTGTATCTTAATATTTCCTCAATTCTACCATGCTTATCAATGCCACATACACTCACAAAGGGTCCGATATTCCAAGAACACTAAGAATTTTGGTACCCAGCTATCCAAACCTGACAATTAGTGCTTAATTTTAAGCATGGATAGCTCTCTGTAAATCAGCTGTGGATTCAGCACTTACAGGATTGCTCTTCAGATGACTTTATCGCATGTTACTATGAAGAAAGCTTCAGTATTTTGCCTAACCCACTCAAGACTGTTAAAGTAAGGGTTACTGAAAAGAGCCCATGTCGTATCTGACTCTTCAGGGGAGGTCAGTGTTCTACAGGTTGCTAAGAAAACACCACTCAGTGGAAGAGATTACATGGTAGGTGCATCCCAGTGTAGATTTACATTTTGTACTTCCAGCGTCCCCTAACAGTGAAGACAAATGAAAGTAGACAAACAAGGCTCCAGCACTCACTTCCTTGAGTCTGTGTAGCCATGATTCTAGTCACAGTAAGTCCTGGGGCTTGCTTCCACATTGAAGCTCTTATGTGGCCTGCACCTTTGACAGTCAATGTGCAGAACTCGTGCCCACAGTGACTGGAAATGAGGAAAAGTCACTTCATGGGCAACTCCCATGGGCAGGCCTATGGCACAGACAGCCTCGACAGCTGCCTGCATTATATCAGCTCTTCCCATTTGCCCTGTGAGCCTCTGCGTCAACCCTGAGACACAGTGTCACTCCAGTTGTCCTCTCTGAGAAACATCCCATGTCAGAGGTCCCCAGCGAGGCTTGCAAATAACCTCAGGAGGCCATTTCTCACTGTTTTCCTCAGCTAGTGGAGTGCGAGCACTTCTTTTTTGTAAATATTGAGGTTTTAGGGTCCTTTATGTGACTCTGTCCTCTTTTCCCAGTGCTCATGACATCCATGGAAGAAGGCCCTTCCTGACGCAGTCTCTGGACAATGAAGTTATCTGTGACAGGTCATTGACTAAGCAGAGCTTCACAAAGAGTAACTCGAGCCCAGTGAGGCTATCTCAGTAGTTAATCACTCTTAATTATAATTAATTGCTCTGTGTTGCTCATGGAAGAAGCCACAGAGGGAGACAAGGCTGTGGTAGCTTTTGTGACTGTCCGAAGAGGATTCTGTGAGCTGTGCTGGGGGTAGGACAGGGACCCCCGGGGAAGATATGAGGGGTACAGTGGACAGCAGAAAAATTATCCAGGCAAAATGAGAAATTGGGACAGGTCTCTTATTTCAGTTTTACATGCTTTAAAGATATTTGTCTGTTCTATAATGCCAGCCCTAAGGACAGTGATTTAGAGCAATAAGGTGTTGGCACTTTCTGAATACATCAGCAGTAAAAGTGCCAGTTTACACAAATACACACATATTTCTGAGATTTCAATGCAATAAACACTTAGACAGTTTTATGTGGTATGCAAATGAGGCCTCCTTAATATACATTGGATACTCTGGGCAACATTTGCCAAAAGAGAAAGCAATAATGGCTATGTATTACTTATGATCACTCCTGGTGGATGACATTCTCTCCTTTTATGTAAGTGTGTCATACAGTCAGTATTCTGGCAAAATTCCTCTTTGGAAACAATGAGCGTCTTACATAAAGAAGGGGAAAGTGCACTTCCTATAGAGGTAATTGCTTTATATAACTTGTTACTAATTAAATATTTGCTTTGTTCTCTGAAAGCCCACTTCATTTTAACTTTGAAAAATAAAAGCCACAACCAGTTATTCAGGTTGAGGAATTTTGTTTCCTGGTAAATAAAATTAAATCGTGCCAATAAAGTTGACACTGCAATTTGCTAGTGAATGAGAACTATGTATTCAGCTATAACAGAACARATAAATATTTCTTTTATGCTCTCGAAAAGGACATTTTTTTATCAGAGGCTAATCGTGGAGGGAGCAACACTAAATTCGTCGATAAAATATGTGGATAATCATAATATACAACCAGAAGTCTGTACCAAGCTGGTTTAGCCTGCTGAGATGTATTTATTTATCTGTTTATGTTTATTGTGTGGAAGTTCGTGCTGCTACAGAGCTGAAGTGTTCCTAAAAATCTACCAGAGTTACAAGTGAGAGAAATGAAACTCAAAGTGAAAGTAAGGAATTACCACCTTCTTTTCAGGTTTTTAGGATGGTTACACTACAACTGTATTAAAAATTCATGTGGTCAGGACACGTGGGTTGGCACTGAGACCAACAGGTACGAGGCAGCCCATATYTCTCCTATGAAATACCCTTTTCCTCCAGAACAGGGCAGCCACCTCCAGCCTCTGTCCTTGGCCCAGGCTGACAGCCAGACAGCTCCAGGGACAGACAGGGGGACTGCTTGTTAACCTGGGTCCACACCAGGCCAGGGACATCCCCACGGTTTGACAACACGGACTATTGATTCTCACTGCCCAAGCAATGTCCTCTGGCAATGCTAGTGTAGGTATATCCAGAATTACTGCACAAATGACTCCTAAAACACCCATTTTCAAAACACCTAAGACTGAAAAATAGAGACAGATCATTAAATGCTTCACCATTTTAATGTATCTTAAGTTTTATAAACAATGAGATTTTTCAAAGTCACCTCTCCTTGCAGCTTCCTTACAAATTTGAGATTTTCTTTGCACCTTAGTAACCAGAACCTCCTGCATCAACCACATTTACCAACAGAACATAAGTGTTCTCCTTTTGTTTTTATCTTCCCATTCCTAAGGGCCCCTCAAGAGTCTAGGAGAAAAGAGTCAAAGCAGGCAAAGGTATGTAAAGCAGTCAGGAGACAGCATTCATGAAAATGAAAGGCGATAGCCTTCATATATCAGGTATCCTAAAACTGGCCTAACTTAAAGTTTTGGTGGGGTACACTTGTATGAAGAGCTAAGGAGCTACTGTTTTCCTGCAACAGAAGCTCACATGAAGAGACAAGAGCTTTGTCCTGCTGCAAGTGCAAAAGCCTCAGCCCCAGACCCTGAGTGAAGGTTGTGAGGATTTGGTCTGCTGCTGGTAATTTTAACCAGAAACATACCAGCAGCCTCCATAGGTAGAGCTGTGAGGCCTTATTGATATTCCCATCCTTTTTTGTTGGATATCCTTAGATATCTTTAAAACTTGAAAACTTYTGGGCCAAATGCAGTTAAGACCTGTTCATATGGATATTGTCCCCATATATTCCCTCCTTTCCTCCTGGCTCGAGAGGCAAGAAATAAATAACATGGTATTTATTCATTTAGTCCTGAGACTGTTTCCCGCCTATTGCTAAAATGTTATTTCTTTTCTTGCATGTTCTGTGACAAATGTAAATTGTTAATGGGATATGGGAATTCTCATCCATGCTGGATCTCATTAAGAAGCTTTGTCAGTCAAGTGGTAGTTATAACTATGTTTTACCTTGTAAATTATAAAAAAACCCACAAAATTCTTAGTAAAAGAAAGTTTTAGTATCTGCCATTAGCAAGCCACAGCTTATAAAGGACTAACAATGTCTGTAAAAGTAGAAACCTGCCTAACAACTTTAGCTTGGTTTACAGTACTTTTTGTTGTTGTTCATACAAAACAAACACAATATTGGTCAGGTTTCTGTCTCAGCAGACAGGAACAAAGTGAAGCAGAGGTTTTGGCAATGTCTTGGAGGAAGTGTTAAGAAGACAAAAGCACGAGGGAAAACTTCAGGTAGCAATTTAAGTGAGCTGAAAGATTGCCTTAATTTATATCCTCTTCACAGCTTTTTTTAAATAAGTATGTTGTATCAGTTTATGTTTAGTTCGGCTTGACATACAATATTGCAAACACTTATGCTAATAGATTATTTCAGGACAATGTGACTTTTCTAACCTTCTTGCTGACTTGCAGGGCTGAGCACACCATGATCTAATTGAAAAGCAATACTTGATTTAGTACAAGAGTATAATCAACAGCTCTTGTGAAAATACTTTGTGTTTTTATCAGCAGGCTTTGTTTGAGGATTTATAACAGGGTGAACTACTAGAATTATCTGAAACTCATCTCTGCTGATCAACATACAGTTTTCACTGAGATTCAGGAAGCCTGGTTTTCTGGGGGGATCTCAGCGTAAAATTGGCAGCATGTTCTCATGGGAGCAGATCCTAACTGCTGAAGTGAGTACAGTTAGTGTTGTATTTCATTAACCAAAGCTGGTTTTTCATGTATTTTACATCAAGCCCACTGGTTCTGGCAAAAACTAAGTAATTTGGTGCTGTGTGTTTGAGTTTCTTTATTCACAGATACTTGGATTTTGTATAGAGAGAAAACAGTCTCCAATATTCATAAAATTTGTCTTAAGAGCAAGAAGCTGTTTACAGAACTGTGATATAGAGTTTAACTTTCTACACTTTGTTTGTACTAAACATGAGCAGTCACAAAGCATTACAACTTCATTCCACTTACAATATTGTTTTCTTTAGATTTGAGTTCATTTATTATGTTCCATAGTTACAGGAAAACTGATGCTCAGTAAAGTTCCTTCTGGAATGAAAAAAAAAAAATCAAAAAAAACAAACCAGAAGCTATGTACCATTTTTTTAAAGTGATATGATAATGGCATTTGTCTCATAGTGCTGGCAAACAACCTTAGCACACAAGCTGCTTGTTGAATGCCACGGTTGTATTAGTCTGCTAGCTTCTGGACAAATCCATACAAGATTCACCAGCTGTCTAGGTGAATTGTTATAATCCATCTTTGCATTTGTGGGGTGTCATTAAGGATGTGAAAGAAATGAGCCATCTAGTTCGCCTCCCATTCAGTTAGGGAAAGATGACTTGCAGGAGAATTCCTTGTCTCCTGTCCATTGGCTTCCACTAATACAAGGACTTTAAGAAATGACAAAACAGTAAACTGAGAAAAATATCTATAATGACAGCACATTACTTTCAAGCTGACTGAATTTTTCAGAGAATAAAGGTAGCCTATGTTGCTGTAGTTACTAATGAGTTTCCAGAAAACCGGTGGTTGGAAAGCACATCAGCTGTTTCTCTGATGAACTGCAGCAGTTAGAGTAAGGGGGCACTGGCAGATGTGGGATTTTGAGAGTCGGCCTCTCTAGCTCAGAAATGCTCAGACACAGCTCCCAGGAAACTCCAAATTCCACGTTGGACGTGCAGCCTTTTGCTGTTGTTGTTGTTGTTGTTGCTTTTTCACATTCTTCTTGGACTGAAATTCTAGTAACCTGTCAAGAAGAGACTGCTACGTCTGAGCTGGCCTTTCCCTGAAGCTAGTCATGTAGCTAGTACACTACCCAGTAGTCAGAGATGTCGCTTCAACAGCAAAGCTACCTGGTTTGATAACCAGTCTGCAATCCTCTAAGGTAGCCAAATGGTGATTTTTCCAAATAGCTTTCATGCAGATTTGGAAAGTTGTAAAAAAGAGAGAATAGTCACTCTTTCTTCAATCATTTTTAGCAGCTGAAGCGGAAGAGAGGCTGTTTAAGCAGTTACTTAATAAGGTAGAAATAAGCTTTACTTTCAAAAATCGATATATTAGCTTCCTGTGATTTGTAAGGGGTTTGTCTTTTAAAGGAAAGAGCAGATCAAACCTCCTAAGCTTCACCATACAAGTAGATGATGGGATACTCTGTGAACAATGTCTTCATGAGTGAGGACTTGCACCCTCTCTAGCATTCTGTAAAATAATATATTTGTGATAGCAACCTGAAGAGAAGGAGGTGCACTTTGGGGCCAGTGGGTGCCAGCTCCCTAGATGTTAGGGAAAAAAGTTTTATACCCTGAGAACATGCTCAGAGAACCTCAAAGCAGAAGAAATACATAAAGTCTGTTTAGATAACAAAATCTTGACTGGAAAATAAAATAAAAATCAAACCTCAGAATTCAATGTCTGGACATGCTGGGAGCAAACCAAGAGTGACCTGGTTACGGCGCTGGTGTGCCAAGGTAAAAGCAGCATTGATATAGCACAGTGCTGACCCGACAATTCTTGTGGGGAAAGAAAAAAAAACAAACACGAAAACCAACCAAAAAAAAACCCAGCCTGCACTTCTCCAGGATCACTGGAGTGGGTTTGTTCCTTCAGAAATACTCCTTCCTTTTAGGAGCATTTCATGAATGAAGTTAAGCTTGTGTGCTCCTGCACCTCCTGTCAGGATCATGTTGTGCTCTGTGCAAACAGAATAAGAGACAGTCTCTGCCCTCAGGGGTTTGCCTGCTCTTTGAAGGTGAAGTGTGGTGATTTGGGTTAGCAAACAAATAAAAGGAACAGAAGAAATAGTGAGGGATGATGGCAGCACTGGAGAGCTGTTCATGTGTCAGCAAGCTATATAATAAAACTGGTTAATAGCTACTGAGGCTTTACCTCTTTCATAGATTTGTAAAATCAGAAGGGACCATGATGGACACCTGGTTTGTCTTCCTTCTTCACAAATGCCATTTCTCTCTGCTCCTGCAGTGAAAGGAATTACTGTTTCTTGCTGTATCAATCACTGTTGCAGCTGTTAACCCCCAGACTTCTTGTTCAACCCTTCCTCAGAGGCTTTCTGGGCAAATATCTTTTTAGACTCAGTGTTTGAATTTAAGCACTTGACTCCAACATAAAAAAGATTTAAAAACTCCTCCAAGGTGATGCTTAACATTGAAGGTACTTATTTTCCTAAGCTCTTGTAGTACTGCTTGTGCGCAGTGGTCACCAGAATCATAGAATCATAGAATCATTAAGGTTGGAAAAGACCTCTAAGATCATCGTGTCCAACCATCAACTCAGTACCCATGCCCACTAAACCATGTCCTGAAGTGCCACATCCACACGTTTTTTGAACACCTCCAGGGATGGTGACTCCACCACTTCCCTGGGCAGCCTGTTCCAATGCCTGACTACCCTTTCAGTGAAGAAATTTTTCCTAATATCCAATCTAAACCTCCCCTGGCGCAACTTGAGGCCATTTCCTCTCGTCCTATCACTTGTTACTTGGGAGAAGAGACCAGCACCCGTCTCTCTACAGCCTCCTTTCAGGTAGTTGTAGAGAGCGACAAGGTCTCCCCTCAGCCTCCTCTTCTCCAGGCTAAACAACCCCAGCTCCCTCAGCAGCTCCTCATAAGACTTGTGCTCCAGACCCTTCACCAGCCTCGTCGCCCTTCTCTGGACACGCTCCAGCACCTCAATGTCCTTCTTGTAGTGAGGGACCCAAAACTGAACACAGGATTCGAGGTGCGGCCTCACSAGTGCCAAGTACAGGGGCACCATCACCTCCCTCTGCCTACTGGCCACACTATTCCTGATAGAGGCCAGGATGCCGTTGGCCTTCTTGGCCACCTGGGCACACTCTTCCCCAAGCCTGTAGCGTTGCCTGGGGTTGTTGTGACCCAAGTGCAGGACCTGGCACTTGGCCTTGTTGAACCTCATGCAATTGGCCTCGGCCCATCGATCCAGCCTGTCCAGATCCCTCTGCAGAGCCTTCCTACCCTCAGGCAGATCAACGCTGCCACCCAGCTTGGTGTCATCCGCAAACTTTTTGAGGGTGCACTCGATCCCCTCATCCAGATCAGTGATAAAGACGTTAAACAAGACCGGCCCCAAAACTGAGCCCTGGGGAACACCGCTCGTGACCGGCCGCCAACTGGATTTGACTCCATTCACCACAACTCTCTGGGCTCGGCCGTCCAGCCAGTTTTTTACCCAGCGAAGAGTACACCCGTCTAAGCCATGAGCCACCAGCTTCTCCAGGAGAATGCTGTGAGAGACAGTGTCAAAGGCTTTGCTGAAGTCCAGGTAGACCACATCCGCAGCCTTCCCCTCATCCACTAGGTGGGTCACCTTGTCGTAGAAGGAGATCAGGTTGGTCAAGCAGGACCTGCCTTTCATAAACCCATGCTGGCTGGGCCCGATCCCCTGGTTGTCCCGCACCTGCCTCGTGAGCACCCCCAAGATGAACCGCTCCATGATCTTCCCCGGCACCAAGGTCAGGCTGACAGGCCTGTAGTTCCCCGGATCCTCCTTCCGGCCCTTCTTGTAGCTGGGCGTCACATTGGCAAGCCTCCAGTCATCCGGGACCTCCCCTGTTAACCAGGACCGGTGATAAATGATGGAGAGTGGCTTGGCAAGCTCTTCCGCCAGCTCCCTCAGTACTCTCGGGTGGATCCCATCCGGCCCCATAGACTTGTGAGTGTCCAGCTGGCGTAGCAGGTCATTAACCTCTTCCTCTTGSATTATGGGGGATTTACTCTGCTCCCCGTCCCCATCTTCCAGCTCAGGGGGGTGAATACCCAGAGGATAACCGGTCTGAATATTGAAGACTGAGGCAAAGAAGACATTAAGTACCTCAGTCTTCTCCTCATCCTCAGTGGCAAAGTTCCCTCCTACATCCAGTAAGGGAGGGAGATTCTCCTTGGCCCTCTTTTTGTCGTTAACGTATTTGTAAAAACATTTTTTGTTGTCCCTGACAACAGTGGCCAGATTGAGTTCCAGCTGGGCTTTTGCCTTCCTAATTTCCTCTCTGCACGACCTGATTACATCCCTGTACTCTTCCTGAGTTGCCCGCCCTTCCTTCCAACAGCGATAGACTCTCCTTTTTTCCCTGAGTCCCAGCAAAATCTCCCTGTTAAGCCAGGCCGGTCGTCTTCCCCGCCAGCTCCTCTTATGGCACACGGGGACAGCCCGCTCCTGCGCCTTTAACACTTCCTCCTTGAAGAACGTCCAGCCTTCCTGCACCCCTTTGCCCTTCAGGACAGCTTCCCAAGGGACTCTCTGAACCAGCGTCTTGAACAGGCCAAAGTCTGCCCTCCGGAGATCCATCGTAGCAGTCTTACTGACCCCTCTCCTTACTTCCCCGAGAATCGAAAATTCTATCATGTCATGGTCGCTGAGCCCCAGACGGCCTCYGACCACGACATCTCCCACCAGTCCTTCTCTGTTGGTAAACAGCAGGTCAAGCGAGGCACCTCCCCTGGTAGGCTCGCTTACCAGCTGCGTSAGGAAGTTGTCTTCCACACAGTCCAGGAACCTCCTCGACTGTTTCCTCTCTGCCRTGTTGTATTTCCAGCAGACGTCGGGCAAGTTGAAGTCCCCCAYGAGGACAAGGGCTAGCGATCGCGAGACTTCTGCCAGCCACTTGTAGAATGCTTCGTCGACCTCTTCATCCTGGCTGGGTGGTCTATAACAGACTCCCAGCAGGATATCCACCTCGCCGGCCTTCCCCCTCATCCTAACCCATAAGAACTCAACCCGATCATCACAAACATCAAGCTCSGTGCAGTCGAAACACTCTCTGACATACAGAGCCACCCCACCGTCTCTCCTTCCTCGCCTGTCCCTTCTGAAGAGCTTGTAGCCATCCATCGCAGCACTCCAGTCATGAGAGTCGTCCCACCACGTTTCTGTGATGGCGACCAAGTCATAAGAAGTTCAGAGGTGTCAAGCACCTGTATTGTCCTGAAGCTCTGCACAATCCAAAATTACATTACCCCCCTGCACAGAGTGAAAGGAAAATGAAACCTCTGACTTAGTTTTCAGTAAAGTAGGTTTCCATTGTTACAGTATGCAAGAGATAGGACTAGGAAGCTGAAACCTTTCAAGGAAACCCACTATAAATGCTTCATGTCCCTAGCTGGGCACATGCTGAGATGGAGAATGGGGAACTTTCATTCCTTTTTGTTGAAAAGTTTCAGTTTGCATGCAGTATTTAAGGAGTCATTGAGCCAGAAGGCAAAAACTAGGGCAAGAGCAACTCTGCAGTCTAATGGCCATGCCCCGCAGGGAGTGCATAGGAGGTTCTTCCTCCAATTTTTTTTTACCTTAAACTACCAGAGGATAGCGATAGGTAGAAACCATGCAACGAGGGATGGAAACCCCGTTCTTCCCCATCTCACGGAGCTGCTAAGGATCTGTGCAATCTCTCTCACTTCCCCAGGTCATAAATCGGAAAGTATGCCATTCAAAGGTGAAAACATCACCACTGAGATTGGAGAAATGTTCTCATTCCTTAAACAGCTAACAGTCTGGCACTAAGAGTCACTCCTGAGAAGTGTCTAGGCCTGAATATAATTTTCTAGCCATGTCTTCCATATCTTGCTGCAGCTCTTCAATTATTTACTTTCTTTAAAGAAGAAGAGGCACGGGTACATACTCTTCTACTTTTAAAAGAAAGACGTACCTTTTTGCTTGGACCAGGCCATTGATCCCTATTTGTAATATCGGGAAAGGGGTCTTTCTCCACCTTACTGAAATGCTTCTTAAATATATATTTTAAATAAATGGTTCTTAGACACCATGGCAATAAGCCTACATGAATATTTCACATAAGATGAAACTATTGATCATTGATAAAGAACAGCATCACTTGGATGGATATCTATCAACCTGAGAGTTAAGTGGAGATAAATTTATTATTTCCCTGGCTAATCTTAGATTAGTTCATATTTACTACATAGGTATTGTATAACAATTACAGGATAAAGCTTCCTTGAAAATAGTACAGAGCATGGATAAATGTGCTCCTGTCTAGCTCTGCTGTCTTTGCAAAGATATCTGAAGACCACAAGAGTATTGCTCCCACTTTGTGTTATTTTCCCCAGCTGAGAGCCAGTAGGCAAGTGAGCAGGTGCAGAGCTCGTACAACACAAGAGGAAACCAGCAGGATATTATCTGAGAAAGAGCTGAGGGCCCGGAATTAATTTCCCTCCTTGGCCTGGAGCAACCCAAATCTGTTGATAACAGTGCACAAGTTTTCCTCAGGCATTTTAAAAAAAAATGGGAAAGAGTTTGGGCAGTAGTAACTTTAGGAGAGGAAGGGTGAGCTTAACACTAATTTTATGGCTGTTGGCTTTGCGTTTATGCATGGTATTCATACAATTTAAGGCCAGAGAAGGCCATCAAATTAATCTTTTGGACTTTTTGCCCTATGTGCACTACTGGGATATTCCCAATAATTCTTGCTTCAAACCTGCAACTATGTAGAAGAAAGGACACAGTCTGACTGCCGTGGAAAGTGCACTGCTTTGCTATTTCCAAAGTGGAGTCCTGGCACCTGACATCTTAGTCCAGGTGAATGGAGTGCCAAATCTCTTGCTGTTTTTGCTCTATATTACCATATTTTATGTCATAATAATTTTCTGATGCAGCCATCAGTGACATCTCAGGTGAGAATGAACACGACTCTTTTCCTTTCAAAAGCACCAGTTTTCAGACTGATGGGGCCTGGAAAAGCACAGGCTGGTTTTCCCTCACCTGCCCTGCAGATGAGCAGGCAGCCTTTCCAAAATGCAGGCTCACACCATGCAGGCAGGTTTCTCACAGTAGGATGGAAACCAGCATCTGAAAGGCAGCAGCTGTAGGCTATCCTCATAGGTACAGTGTGTGCTTGCTCCAGCAATGTCATCCTTCACTGTGCAGAAGTTTGCTTTAGCTTCTGCTTCCAAATGGTTTTAAACTGTTGCCACTTGTCAATCATATAACAGCTAACGAGTTGTTATAAGCACTACATGCTAAATTCATTCAGCTCTGACATCTGGGGCAATAAACACTATACTTTGGAAGGGCGACTGATGTTGCCTCCTGGTCCTTGCAGCCCTCATTATCCAAAATATGCTTATGGTAGAAGTATTCTATATGCAATTACCAGAAAAGCATGTCCACAAACTCTTTTTTTAAAGCTCTACTTCATTTTTTTATATTACAGGGTTGTGAAGATAAGGTGCTGTTTAGACTCTTCAGACAGGAATTTGCAGTAGAAATTTGAATAGCTTCTTAAAGCTTCAGAAATAAATTTCTCTATTATTGATATGGCTAGGATGGTGTTCTGCAGAAATGAATGCTTGTGTTTTCCAGTGAGTGTTCATCCCCAAAACACATAAGGATGACCGGGATAACTCCTTCAAAACAAAAGGAAAACCTTCATAATCCTCATACATTAATGAGGAGTTAATGTTCTTAATCGAAAATAAGTTCTTAATCGAAAATACATTTGAAGAATTTATGAAATTCTTAATCGAAAATAAGTTCTTAATCGAAAATACATTTCGATTATTCAAAGAATTTATGAAGCTTGATTTGATAGCAAGATCTCTTTGGGAGGTAGCCATTTAACAGGCAGAAAATGTGTCATCACTTTTTTTGTAGGTATAAGGAAAACCTTCACATATACATTTTTTTCTTTTATGTTGTAAAACATAAAATGCTATCATATTTCATATGGTGTGACTATTTCTTTCCAAAACATAAAGATTATGACTTTGGTTAACAGTGGTATTTTAAACTCCAAATGTGTCCATTTACAGTGCAGGTCATTATTCTATTGAAAGATCATATCAGTCTCTGTTATTTTGGTAAAGCAACTTCTTTTCCTTCAACAAAGACAGCTTTTGCTTAAATCAGAGTGAGATGCTCTGATTTTTCTGTAGGGGGAATGAGGGTTTCTTTGTACATTTGTTGAAGCTTATTCAAATCAGCATCACTTTGATTTAACTTTGGTTTTACCTATATTCTAGGTATACTGCAAGGTCACCAAAAGGGGAACGTTCAGACATAAAAGTACCTGAAATGAGATGTGAAATCTTCTGGCTTGTTTTCAGTTTTCATACTCAGTGCTACAGACTTCACAAGTCACAGATTTATTTTTTTTTTCCACTTTCCCTTAATACACACTGCCGGATAATGAGTACAAATAGCGATGCAGGCCAGATCTAGCTACACAAGTTTCATTTTAACTTTGAATTCTTTATTCACTCAAACATCCCATGTTTGATTTTTACAAGGTTAAAAATGATGTAATTTTTTTGTAGCTGAATGAAATTTGGCAGTTTCAGGAGTTAAGGTCTTAAGAGAAAAAAAAAGACTCAGATATGAGTGGAGGTTTGAACTCCAGGCTAAAGATAGAAGGTCATTTCTAACATGCATATTGAGACCCAGACAGTCAGTATTTTAGGGATTGAAAGAGGTGACTTGAGCCACCCAAGATATGAAATATGTTGTATTTTTTAGTCTTTGCTTATTTGGATCTGACTGAAAAATAGATCCAATTACATAAAATATATTATTGAAGAGCAAATGGAGCATTTAAGCTTCCTCTGAAGTTAATCCAAGATTTTGTCTTTGAACGTACACTTCTCAACATCCCTGTACTTCTACCACTAACATATTCCTACAAATAAGCAAGACTACACATGAGCTTTCATCCTCAATAAAGAAAAATCAGTACCTATTATTTCTCTGGATCACTTGAAGGTACTTGCAAAAATTGCTGCTTCAGTCATAACTTTAGATCTCACATGAAATTTTCTATCATCAGTTCACCAGGTTCTTCTGTTAATCATTAAAATTGGATTTAAAATTTAAGTTTCAGCCTAAATAAGACCAAAATATGCAGGAATAACTAGTATAAATGACAAGTTTTCTGCAGAGCTAACTCTTCTTGGGAGCAGGACGGTTCCTGCAGAAAGGAAATTTGAATAAGAGTGTGCTTGCATAATTAAGCAATGATATAGGAAATTTAATTCTAGACATCTGCACTAGATGTCTAGGGAGGTCAGTTTTTCTAGATAGTGCAGACAGGTTACTCTAGAGCAGCCTAGCACAGGGACTTCGACTCCTCTTGCTCTTCAGGATATGGAAGGAAAGCTGTTTAAATCAATATGAGATGCATCTAGTTGGAAGGTCTGACTCCTGTCACTCTAGGTGAGGGCAAAACAGGCATTTTCATAGTCAGGCCGAGTGCTGGAGGACAGCAGGTGTCCCAAAAAGAGACTGCAGTAGGCTGTCGTGTCCGCTTTACCCTGCAACACAAAGCTGCAGAGTACGAAACCCTCCTTTCCAAGCAATGGGCCAAAGAATCTGGGAAGCAGCTACCGCAACAGGAGATGAGACAGAGATGAAGGGAAAAGAAGGAAAAAAGAGAAAGACACCTTGCCAGCAAGAGCTGCCTTATTTTACCATTTTCATTGAGGCAGAATAATTCAGTTTTATTTCCATCACTGAGAGGCCTTCCACCAGCCCTTCTCCCACACATCCTGCTGACTCACTCAAATCATGAAGTTGTTTTTCAGGATAAATATTAACCAGTCCACTAAAATCTATCCTCATGATATGCTCACTTTCTTAATTAATGTTATTTAAAATTACTTTAATGCATTCTTTAATCAAAGCCACTTCCAACAGAATCTTTTGGCATATTGAGAACCGTCACTTTTCTCTTTTTATTCCCAGCAGTGGGAGTTGCCTCTCTTCTTGCATTTTGAAGTGATTCCCAAGTAACATATTAGCAACCTGTAAGAAACTCCATTAAAATGGAAATGAATAAATAGTCCTTTTATGTGTTGAAGGGCATACATCTGCGTTTAGAAATCAGATGATAAAAATCTGGGAGTCTTGTCCTGACTTTTTTCTCAGTAACCCCAGTAAGAATGCAGATGAGTCGATGGAGCTGCTCTGGATTCACAGTTATATAGCAAAACAGAATTTGAATTAATGAAGATCAGGCTGATAATGATTAAAAATTACCCTTTCAAAGCATGGTCACTCGACAACTGAGGCTATCATAGCCTGCAGATATCTTTAATCCAGGTGGGGTGGTATGTTGACTTTCTTATGTTTCAGCTAATATAAGGGGATCACTCTCTGGCATTTTAAGGAAAGGGGAAGCCTGGATCCAAATCGTTCTGTTTCTGATTCGTTCTATAAAGTCAACGGAAGCCTTGTATTCCCCCATCCGAAAGGTGTAGGGGCACTTTACCACAGAAGTGACCTTTTCATATTATTTTTCACTGCTCTCCCAGTGAAGCTGATATTCCAGTTCTAGTACAGGATATGCACTTGCAGTGTTACACAACACCTGGGTTTGAGGACTGGGAAGGGGCAAGGTAGGAAGGAGAAGAGACATGCAAAACACAACCCACGGCAAAATAAACAAGATGATACTCATTTTTCCTCAATAAATAAGATTAATAAAAAAATCTGTTGGGGTGATTTCTGCACAAAAGTGGGTGCCAAAGAACCTGAGCTGTGTATTGCATTCAGGCAAGGGTGGGAAGAGCACAGAAGGATGGCAGAGGAAGGGGAAGAAGGAGCAGGACGGCATTGTACTCTCACCACGGGTTCTTTGCCTTACAAGGACTACAGAGATAGCGAAGTATCTTCGTGCCTGAGTACATACCCTACTATCTTTTTGAGGGCAGAAGTATATTGTCCCTGGTCCCTGTTTCATGATAGGAACCCTGAGTCTGGCACGTCAGTTACTCAGTCAACTCCTCATGCCAACCCGTCCCCTGGGACCAACTCGGGACTCACTGCCAGAATCTTCGAGGTGACTCTAGTATGATATCATCACGACTCTTGTGATATCTGACGTTTTCCTTTTAGCCACAAATCACGGGTCCATGCCAATCTTAACTTTCACCTAAGCGGAAAATTTCCCTGTAGTTGCAGGGAAAAGCTTAAAAATGTAACCTGAGTGAACCTTACAGGTTTCCAAACAAGGTGGTAAAGGCAATTCTATTACATAAAGAAAATAAAGAAGAAAAAAGAAAAAATATTTTTAAGCCAATCATTTCTGGATGTTTGATTCATTATTTAGATTAGTTTTACTTGTCAGTTTGTTTCTTTTTTTTTTTTGGAAATCAAAGATAATTTGCTTTGGAAAGTGTAACTTTGTAACAGGACAACATAATACATACCACATGTCTTTTTTGTAAGATTATCCAATACATTTTAAAATAAAAACTTCTCTCATGATGATTTTCTAAAGGGAGGACTGCAATTGTGCTGTTGCATAAGTAGCTCTGTTGTCAGAATTGCCCAGCAAAGCAGAGAACAAAGTCCTGTTGTGCAGCTTTCTCCAATGACCTCATGAGTGACATGCAGTAATTACCTTGTTCAAAAAAAATAAATCTCACACAGTCTCTGCTCACAAGAAGCTATCAAGCACGTTTGCATGAAGAATTTCATGGTTTATGTGAAGCCGTAGAGATTGCTGTTGTTGGAGACTATGCCAATAAGACTAATAGAAAATTCACCTCACAGGAGAAAAACTGCTTCAGTTTACTGTAGGAGCAGAAAAAATCTTTCTTGAATTCTAGATTACTGTTAGGGAGCCGATTTGAGCTTTTATATGTTAAAAAAATGCTCCCTTGAGAAGCCACATGAGATTATTCACAGACACAAAACTGACTGACTCTCCTATCCTCCACAATTTGGAGCAGTTAAATAAATGGCCTTTTGTTTTCTAGCTTCTGGGAAACATCTGTAACCTTGTCTCCTGGCACACATTTCTAACCTGAACTATGTATTCACTAGTTATCGCAGCAATTGTGAACTTCCTCAAACACCTACATGACTGTGAGGAATTCACCTGTTCTTGTATGAAAGCCAGCTGTCATAGACAATATCCAAAGGAATATTTATATGCCAACTGCACAACGTTCATTTCCCTTGTGTCCTCTCCCTAAAAAATTCAGGAGATGTGATACCTGGAAAGGCCTAAGCAGGCAATAAAGGATCATTCCTTTGTCATGTTTGCTTTAAATACTCTGCTGACATTTCCCTAAATAAATGAGTAAAACTGCATATGTCTAAGTAAGTTCGCATTTCAATCAATACTAGTGTGAAATATGAGAGCAAAATAATTTTTTTTTAGTTTCAAATATTATTTTGGATATGGACTGTAAAAAGAACAAGGCTCTGTATCTTTAAGATAAGTTCCTGATTGGGGAATCATTCGTTCTTTCTGCAGAAAAAGGACACCAATTATGAAATTAATGCCATTTTATATAACCCAGTCAAGATCACTGAGTTATGCCTTAGTAAAGGTTTCTTTGTTGTTTATAGAAAGTGGGTTTTATTATCCAATGGTCAGAGCTAGAAATCTGTTCCTCCCCAAAAATGTCAGTCCTAAAGCCTAACATTTTCTGTGGAAGAACGCTGGCTGGATGCTGAACCTTCTTAAACTTTGGATATACAGACCTCAAGGTCAGAGCCTGTAGGGAGACAAAAGGTAGTGCTGGGCAGGGACAGCTCGTCAGGGAGGCACGGGGAGTTACTATTTCCTCAGCATTTATTGCAGTTCAGCAGTGCAGGTGCTTGTAAGCAGCTGGTGAGATAGGACCGTGTGTCAGTGAGAGAGTTAAGCTCAGGTGCAATTTCAAAATCTTGCCATGGTGATTTTGGGCAGGAGGAAATGATACCCTGTGGTGCTGTTGGGCGCCTGCTCACACATGTGCATGGGGTCGAAGTCAGTGTCCGATTCTGAGACAACCTGAATATAACTTTTCACACAGGATTGCGCTGCTCTTTTTATCTTCTTCCTTGCTGGGTGTGCTATCTTCAGACTAGCCTCAGTCTGAGTCTTTTTTACCAGTACTGGCTCAGCGTGTGTTTAAAAGAGAAGACAGTCCTTCATTATTCGAATAGGTGATTGTGCTTTTCTGTAATCAAAGCTAGTAGAAGCAGCACTCTGTTAGGAGAAAGAAAAATGCCTCATAAGACAAAGACGCAGTTACTGGCAGGTTTTTAAGAGTTCAGGATTTCCTAAATATATTTATCCTCAATAATAGTCCACCCTCCTCTTCTTTTGGGTGCCTAGGCTACTTTGAAGTCCCTCCCAAATGAGAGGATCTGGGGGAAGATAGATCTGCAGCACCTTGTAGCTGGATCATAAAAAGCCTGCAGACTCCAAGTTGTGAATCTTATCTCATCATTATGCAATTGGTCAGGGGAGCCGCTTCTTGCATTTTAGACAACTCACCATTTCATTTTTTGGTCAATTTTTTCTGACAAATTATTATCAGAGCTTGTTGCTAACTTACTAGCGATTACTACATATGTGTGTATATATGTGTGTATGTGTCTCAAAGATGCATATTTGCTGTACAGAAATTCCCATTTTGTCATCATCTCAGGGTATTACAGTATTTTGGCTCTGAATTTATCCTCCAGCCTTAATATGCCCATTTCAGAGGAGAATTTCATGCTTTTGTGAGAAGGACTCCTAGGAGTCAGGTGATCTGGCCGAAATTTTTTATGTCAAAATGAATAAAGCTGTCCCCAAACCTCCACAATCACTCTTGCACATGCCCTTAACATTTCAGCCAAGGTGCAGATATTCTGGTTTACCATTTAGATCTTTTCAGGGACATTCCATTTCAAAAGCAATTAGACATAAGGTTTGCCAAACCTCTTTTAACTCTACCTTTTTCTTAAGTGATAAAACATAAAAGGATAGCTCAATTTTGAATATAGCAGCCAACCTGATCGCAACACTCCCTGGCTAGTCTTTGCTTACTGACATTTAGCACATTGCCCTCTCTCATCCAGTACCTCCAGCAGCCCTCTGCAGTTTGCAACCATCAAGAAAAAGTTCTGAAAGTAGGCCCATTCCTGTCCTTTTAGTGTCCCAGGTTCTCTGTCCAGGTCCGCTCCTGACCACAGACTCCTTTTCTGCGTTATAAACAAGTTCTCTTATTTAGAAACCATCTGTTACATACATTTTTGTAGAGGGGAAAAGTGTTTGGCCTTGGCCGTGCTTCTCTGTGGGTTTCAGTGTGGTGTGAAACGCTCTGAGGAACCACCAAGGGAGACAAAACACATTCAAGCATTTGGAAACAAACCTGAGGTGTAACAGAAAGAGCTTATAATGTCAGAGAAATCAGAAGTCAGTCCTAGGCCTATTCCCCAGGTCTTCACAGCTTTTTATATCCCAGTCTGTTGCACTTACGTGTTGGTAGCTGGATGAAAGCATGGGGGGCCACAAGAGCAGAGACACCATCATATTAGTGAGGTGATCTACTACTTTGTATTCTGTTRGTGACTTACTATTTTCAAAAGATAGTTTCTTTCTAAGACAAAGAATAGGTCAGATATGAATCAGGAAAAAGGATAAAAGGCATCATCTTTTAGCAAAAAGTTTTGTATTTCATTTGCAATCTGTATTAGAAATGTTTACTTTGGAAAGTACATTCAGGAAAGATGAAGAATCGTGATGCCTGAACAGACTCCTGTCTGAACAGAACAAAAGTCTGTTGACTTGCCTCCAGCTGACTGAAGCTCAGTATGATGAATGTATTTTCATCTATATAAATAGAGATGTATATAGATGATCTAATATATGGTATAAATATGGTCTAATAAATTATTCCTGCTTTTAAAAAGGACTAAAAAGGGCTTATATTAAATATTTTTTTCCTCTGCTTATTTTCTTTATTTTCCTCTGCTTGATTTTCCTTGTATCTGTGGTACAGAAGTACAACAGATCCTGGCTGCATCAGTTCCTCAGGAACTTATGGTCATAACCAGTAAAAGCCTTAAGTCATGTTTACACTAGCAAGAAGAATGATCTAACAGGAGAGGCTCTGTAGAGCAAAACAGATGGTGTAAGGACCTTTGTCTGCACTATAGTCACATTCCTCCAGAAAAATTGTTCGACCCCATGAGCTGATTGCCAGTTAGCAGCTAAAATTTATTGTGTGATCCCAGAGTGCATCTTCCAGTTCAGTTTTACCTAAAGGGAACAGAGTTCATGCTTCCTGAGACCTCTCTGCTGCACAAACCAAGATGCAGGGAGTGAGAACAATTGCAAAATTCACTTGGAAAGCATCTTCCTGAGCCAAACTAAAACAATCATGCAGATTCACTCTTAAACACCTAAGCTTAAGTTCAAGTCTTTGGCCTCCAGAAGGATATACACAATTCTGCTTCGGGTGTCTAGGGGTCTCAAGAGATCATCTGATCTGCCTTCTCCCCCCTAATGTAGGATTAATTGTATCTTTTCTGGTATTTTCCAGCTTGCTTGTAAAGACCTCCAAAAATGGAGACTCTAGCACCTCCCATGTAATCTATTCTAGTTTGTTCCCTCTTGGTTATTGCTTCACTTTAGAAACCCTTCTAATAAAGATTAATCTTCCTTCATGGTGTTAAATCCACTGCTGCTCATCCCAGCCACCACGGACATGAACAGATCATTCTGTTCCCTTTTGCAATAATCTTCAGTATCCTTGAAGACCGTACATTGCCTGAAGGGAATTTTATTTGTACATATGTATACATACGTATGTATACATATGCATATATATTCATCTATATAAAGCTCAAACAAGGAACATAAAATTTGTGAACCCTCCCATCCATCCAGTAAACAAGGAAAGATGTGGAAAATGGGAATTATTTTGTCCCTCGATAAAATAATTATGTCTCCTAAATTTTAGTTATGTATCAATCATCAACAAGGTTCTATGATTCCTTGCTGTGTTCATAAGAAACTGCTCTGAATTTTGAATATCATTTTTAACAAGTTTTCCATTGAGGGACATATTTTTATTAAAAATAAAAGCATACTTGATTTTTGTATAGAAAGAAGTTTGTTGGGTTTTTTGKTTTTTTTTAATCTGATATAGCCCCCATCAGATATGATAAAAATAATATGCTGGCTTCTTAGGGAGGAAGAGTGGATACCTAACTAACTTTGTTTTCAAGTTTCTCCATACCAGTGTTAGCACCGGGTTTCTGAGCATCCTGATTTTTCTAGTATATTACTCAGAAAATTGCACCTCCAGCAATGTAGTCTGGTGCAGATAGATACACTTACGACATTATGCTGGTTTATAGGAATGTAAGTCTTGGCATCATTTGTGTGTACCAGTGGTTGTTACAAAGCCTGAAGTTGCTGGTGGTATCACATGGGAATAAATGAGCAAAGAACTCAGTGTTTAGACTCCAACCCTTTGATTCCTTTAATTCTTACGTATGAAACCAAAAGGGGTTTGATGTTGTTTTTAATACTTTAGCCTGTGGGCTGTTAAAATGATTTTTAATTTACTACAAGATGATTCAATAGGTCTGTTTATTATTGACCAGATTTAGTATTCTATATTGTTCCCCTAATGGCTCTTAATGGAATTAATTTATTTGTTCTGCTCTCTGCCAGGAAATGAAGACAAGGGATGAAAAATATTCTATTTGAAATCTGACTAATTAAAGGAAAATAATTTAGCAAGAGATCCAAATTTTTCATAGTTTATTGCAGGGCAAGGAGAGGAAGGGAATCCAAAAAACATCTAATGTAGGGAGGCTTTATTGAAGGATATATTTTAATCTATAATCCCCATATTTTCCTATGCTATTATATGTAATCAGTCTAACTATGGCAATTTCTCAACTGACTTCATTTTTATTTAACTGAATTTCAGACAACGCCATGAACTGTGTAGTCCTCAAAACTATTATGAATTTTGTTTAACACCATGCTTTACAGAGTTAAGCCACTTCACAGATGGCTAAATAACTGGCTAAACCTGCATTATAATTCTGTGCCAAGTGATAACACTAATAAGAGGAAACCCAGTAAGTTTGCAGCTGATAATAATTATGGCAGCTAGGAGACCAAGTGTTTCCTTATAGCATTGCTGTTACAAATCTAATACTCTTCTAACCTCCCACATGGAAATAAACACAKTGGCATGAGAGACTGGTGTTTTGTGTTGCTGCGTTACACTGTGAGATTTAAATTTCTGGTAGTAAGAGATCAGTTAAGGTAGAAAGGGAAATCCAAGTTTAAAAAAAAAGTTTTTTGTATTTTCTTCTTAGGATATGCAATAAAGGTATATACTTCACCTCCTTTGTCAAATTATTGTTGTTGGAAACAAAACAGTCTGTGTGTTATACAGAGTGGTTATTGGAATAAGCATAATTATAAGCATGAAAGTAACTAGTTCAGGAGTGACTAGTAGTGATTCATTCACTTCAGTGCTGTTGCATATATTGCAATTCATGATAAGTTCAGCTGATGCGTCTTACCAGTTTCATTAGAGCTGCTGGACTGAATTCTGCTATGAATGGACTCCTGAATTATGATATCTTTAGAAATCTTTCATAATTTAAATTGCATTGCCTTTCTTAACACCCATTCAACAATCTGCATGCTGAAGTGCAGTTCATGTACTACACCCCTACCGGTTTTCACCCCCACATGAAGTCACATGTTGCTACTTCTGATAATTTGTTTTCCAAACAAGTTTTGAGATATGAAGGTGAACAAAAAATCCAAACCCTTTTTCAGGGGACAGATACTGCTTCTGAGAAAACAGTAAAGGAAACTGATTATGATCCCATGTTTGAACTCTCTTTTATACCAGACATTAAAATGAGTTTGATAAAATTAGCAGAAAGCCTGAAATGTTCATAGCAGCTCCAGATTTCTTGTGCCTTCCTCTGAAAATCTGCTCTTTCTTAGCATCCCCGCTTTAGCGGAGACAGCTCCAAAGTGTGATTCTTCATCCACTGTCTGTCTGGAAGGTTTTACTCATATCATCAGAAAGGTAATTCAAGGAAAGCTAGTAATGTAAACTGTCTTTTTTTGGCAAAAGGACAATATGTTTCCGATATCCTTGTTCTAACATGAATTACTTACCACTTTTATAAACCTTAGAGACCTTCAAAGGAGGTATTGATGGAGTCAAAATGACATGTGAGTTCCATGAGCTTCTGCTTAATTCAGAGAGGAAAAAAATTAACCTACCATTACATTCTCCCATCATGTGAAGGGTGGACCATGAACACTGAGCAGGTAATCTTGGGGCAACTTTCTCTTTTCTCTCTCATACTCTAGCTGCCATTGCTTGGAATTTAGTAGCTCAGTCAAACATCCCCTTAAGTGATCACAAAGATCTCAGACAAATGTCGTTAACATTTTTTTCTGTCTTGTAAATATTCTGGCTGACTTAGCTTATTTGCTAGCTGACTCAACTGTGTTTTTCCAGACAAATGGCTCTGGATTCTGTACTTTGACTAAAAGCAGGTCCATGAGCTTAAACTAAATAGTGAATCATAGAATCGTAGAATCATTTCAGTTGGAAAAGACCTTTAAGATCATCCAGTCCAACCATTATCCTAGCATTGCCAAGTCCACCACTAAACCATTTCCCTGAGCACCACATCTACACATCTTCTAAATACCTCCAGGGATGGTGATTCAACAGTTTCCCTGGGCAGCCTGTTCCAATGCTTGACTACCCTTTCGGTGAAGAAATTTTTCCTAATATCCAATCTAAACCTCCCCTGGTGCAACTTGAGGCCATTTCCCCTTGTCCTATCACTTGTTACTTGGGAGAAGAGACCAACACCCACCTCGCTACAACCTCCTTTCAGGTAGTTGTAGAGAGCGACAAGCTCTCCCCTCAGCCTTCTCTTCTCCAGGCTAAACAACCTCAGTTCCYTCAGCCACTCCTCATAAGACTTGTGCTCCAGACCCTTCACCAGTTTCATTGCCCTTCTTTGGATGTGCTTCAGCACCCCAATGTCCTTCTTGTAGTGAGGGGCCCAAAACTGAACACAGGATTCCAAGTGCGGCCTCACCAGTGCCGAGTACAGGGCCACGATCACCTCCCTACTCCTGCTGGCCACACTGTTCCTGACACAGGCCAGGATGCTGTTGGCCTTCTTGGCCACCTGGGCACACTGCCGGCTCATGTTCAGCCGGCTGTCGACCAGCACCCCCAGGTCCTTTTCCACCGGGCAGCTTTCCAGCCACTCTTCCCCAAGCCTGTAGCATTGCCTGGGGTTGTTGTGACYCAAGKGCAGGACCCGGCACTTGGCCTTGTTAAACCACATACAACTGGCCTCAGCCCATCGATCCAGCCTGTCCAGATCCCTCTGCAGAGCCTTCCTACCCTCAGGCAGATCAACACTCCCGCCCAACTTGGTGTCATCTGCAAACTTACTGAGGGAGCACTCAAATCCCTCGTCCAGATCATTGATGAAGATATTAAACATGACCGGCCCCAAAACTGAGCCCTGGGGAACACCGCTTGTGACCGGCCACTAACTGGATTTAGCTCCCTTCACTGCAACTCTTTGGGCCTGGCCATCCAGCCAGTCTTTTACCCAGTGAAGAGTGTGCCCATCCAAGCCATGAGCAGCCAGTTTCTCCAGGGGAATGCTGTGGGAAACGATGTCAAAGGCTTTACTAAAGTCTAGMTAGACAAC
Organism: Oceanodroma leucorhoa; assembly: GCA_030449065.1. NCBI lineage: Eukaryota > Metazoa > Chordata > Aves > Procellariiformes > Oceanodroma > Oceanodroma leucorhoa. Next base: position 14,295,339 of record JASVER010000016.1, on the reverse strand, counting down.
ATCCACAACCTTTCCCTCATCCACTAAGTGGGTCACCTTGTCGTAGAAGGAGATCAGATTAGTCAAACAGGACCTGCCTTTCATAAACCCATGCTGACTGGGCCTGATAACCTGTTTGTCCTCTACATGCCATGTGATGGCATTCAAGATGATCTGCTCCATAACCTTGCCTAGCACCGAGGTCAGACTGACAGGCCTGTGGTTCCCTGGATCCTCCTTCCGGCCCTTCTTGTAGATGGGCATCACATTTGCTAACCTCCAGTCAACTGGGACCTACCCAGTTAGCCAGGACTGCTGGTAGATGATGRGAAGTGGCTCGGTGACAACTTCCACCAGCTCCCTCAGTACCCTTGGGTGGATCCTGTCTGGCCCCATAGACTTGTGTGTGTGTAAGTGGTATAATAGATCGCTAACCATTTCCCCTTGGATTATGGGGGCTTCATTCTGCTCCCCGTCCCTGTCTTCCAGCTCAGGGGGCTGGGTATCCGGAGAACAATTGATCTTACTATTAAAGACTGAGGCAAAGAAGGCATTAAGGCCTTTTCCTCATCCTTCATCGCTATGTTTCCCCCCACATCCAATAAAGGATGGAGATTCTCCTTAGCCCTCCTTTTGTTGCTAATGTATTTATAGAAACATCTTTTATTGTCCTTTATGGCAGTAGCCAGATTAAGTTCTAGCTAGACTTCGGCCCTTCTAATTTTCTCCCTGCATAACCTCACGTCATCCTTGTAGTCCTCCTGAGTTGACTGCTCCTTCTTCCAAAGGTCATAAACTCTCCTTTTTTCCCTGAGTTCCAACCAAAGCTCTCTGTTCAGCCAGGCTGATCTTCTTGCCGCTGGCTCTTCTTTTGGCACATGGGGACGGCCTGCTCCTGTGCCTTTAAGATTTCCTTCTTTAAGAATGTCCAGCCTTTCTGGACTCTGTTGCCCTTCAGGACTGCCTCCCAAGGGACTCTGTCAACCAGTCTCCTAAAGAGGCCAAAATCTGCCCTCTGGAAGTCCAAAGCGGCAGTTCTGCTGATCCGCCTCCTTACTTCTCCAAGAATTGAAAACTATCATTTCGCGATCACTACGCCCAAGATGGCCTCCAGCCATCACATCACCCACAAGTCCTTTTCTGTTTGCAAACAGACAAGTGAAGAGCAGAAAGATTTTTCCTCTCCCAGTTATTCTTGTTTTAGTCAACAGCACTTTATAATACTAGAGTCTCATCCACCTGTTCTTTCTGACTTTGGGAGATGGAGTGATTTATATGCATGGGAGAAGTTTTGACTGCACACTAATTGTGGCCTGCCTTCTGACTGGCAGACTTTGCTTATTTCTGCTGAGCAGTCCATGATCTTTTAAATGTCAAAAAGTTCTACATAATTTCCAGTATTAAATGATGATTTTTAAAAATGTGACAGAAAATATGATGAAATGAGGTATGTAGAAGAAAGTGAGATTGGAATGGAAATGTGAGGAAAATAACATAAGGGAGTCACTGAAGTCAGAGATGGGGAAAAATGCRTTAGGTCATTTTTCTCAGCAGAGCACAGCATGAAACGCAGGCACAAAGCCTGTCCAGTGCAGGGGAAGACAGTTCACTGACTTCAATGGATTGACAGCATGTTCTTGTTTGGACTGGTCTACTTTTTAAAGAGCAGAAAGAGCAATGTGCATAGGAATAGATATTTAGCATGCTCCCCAAGTATAGGTATTAGTGTCAGCCCACAAATACTTGCTTAATGAATGATTCAGTTTGTGTACTATATCTGCTTGCCATACTGCTGAACAGCATCTCCCAATGCAATGCTGGAGTAAAAAGAGAGAGTACTTTTCTTTTGAAAGTAGAAGAAAAGAAAAATCGCTTGGGGTTCGGGAGGCATTAGTATTGCTTTTGGTGGGCCTGACCTGACTCACTGTATCTAGTTTTGAGACACTATTTAAGACATGCTTTACTGACTTAGCAAAGAATATTCTGCTTTTCAAATGTGACTTAGCATGCTGGCTACATGAACAAGTGAATGCTTTACTAGTGAGGATATGGATTTTTAGGGTTTATAAGGAGTATTAGCTACTAAGTAACGACAGCTTTGAGTAAATTTGAGGCAATTTGAAGGAATTCATCAACCTTTCCAAACATGTTCCTATCAATGGAGGTGAGRTTTGCTACTACACATTTATGATGGGTAAGTGTAGGCCTACATGAATTTGCTCTGGAGTGGCTAAACCTCCGAATATTGTGCCTTAGTTTGCTTCACAGTAACAGATGTGTATAGTGCAGCCTGAGTGATTGAAAGACCAGGGACATAACTTGCAAGATCACTTTTGAAAATTTGATTAGTCTCCATGTCACAAGGGCTCTTTAGGAAGCTCTGTCTCACCCTCATTTTCTGAAACTGAAAGTAATTAAGAGCTGAAAGATACCAAGAGATGTGGGGGGCTACCTATCACCTAAGGCCAGCCTAGTATAGTCCAGAAATGCAAACACCTATTTTATCATGGAATTATTTCCTGAAATCCTGTGGCTGAGGTCATGTAAGAAACACAAAATTTTTGAACAATATAGTCCTCTGGTATTAATTTACCTGTTTTTTTCTCAGTAGCATTTGTACCTAGAGGAACAGAACTGGGTGTTTGTGCAACGCAGCTACCCCTGGGTAAGAAAGAAATAAAAAAAGAGCAAAATGAAATTAAACCACAGCATGTTTTGTCATTAAACATATTTTGCAAGAAGATAAATCTAGCCTTTGAAGCTTTTTCCTGGCTTGTGATACTGCCCTCTAAGGGACAAAGCAGCATCCTTTTCCCTTTTGTCATGACTGTGCAAAGTCTTCTACCCCAACAGAGGTAGTGTTACCACTCGGATAATATATATGCTGGCCACATGCAGGCAGCTGTCACAGCCAGTCTGAAAACTACCACAGACCTAATTAACACAGTAATGGATTTTCCACTCTTATACTTTCTGAGTGACAGTTTAATAAGGAACTCCATAGTGATCCTATAAATCAGAACCAACTTTCATCTTAACAAGATACAGCTAAAGTGTTCCAAAAATTAATTCTGAGGATTTCAGTATGCAATATTTCCAGTGGATAAACATTATCATTTGTTTACGCTAACTTATTTTATTATCTATATTTGAAAATCATGCCATGACTATGTGCTGGTGGATTAAGAAAGATGCATGTATTTATGAAGTGAATGCTAGGTGAAAAGAGTGATATCCCTGTAGTTTATAAAATTGTCTAATAACAGGAAACTATTCCACAAAAATAGTTTTGCACTGCAGATAGCTATAGAATCAGAAGCCTTTAGACCACCAGTAATCCTCAATTTGGCCTCAATTTAGTACTTAATATGTAAATTTAATATCTGTAAAACAGCTCCATCGGAATTAATTAGATCCCTGTGCTTCAAATGAAATAACTTGAAAGTAAGCCACAGAGCACAAGCTTGTTGACTTTTAATAAGGTCCATTTATGGTTTTGAGCAAATTAGGACCTGATCCAATAAAGCMATTTTAAGCATACTTTGAAGTAGAGCAGGTGCTTAAAAGCCTTGTTGAATCAGGTTTTTAAGAACACACAGGGTTAAAAATTATAGTTTACTTTTAAGGCAGATTGAAATTATAATTCCTTAGTACTTTAATTCCAGGACACAAAAACAACTCACTTTTCTCAGGCYTCTGAATCCTTGATATGTTCTCTTTTTATTTGTCTTTCATGGATAAGATACTTAAATGCAGACTTATATGAAACATGAGCCAAAGTAACTCAGCCAGTSTAGTTCCAATTCCAAGACCTCTAAAGTAATGGGAAGACATGGCCAAAGAGATGCATGCGAAAAAGGGGAAAAGGAAAGGGAAGGGAAAAGGGGAAAAGGAAAAGGAAGGGGAAAAATTAAATGCTTTTTAAAATTAAATTTTGAACAGGTTTTATTAAGATTATTCATCTCATGTTTTTTATGAAGATGTCTCTGCTTACATGTGGCTAAGATGATACCTTTTTTTTATTTCCATAACAGCRTATATTTGAAGTATTTTTGAGGTTGTTACAGTCATTAAACTGTTCTTGTGGATCTGCCTGTTGTGCCCAGAAGTTTTYAAATCCACAGATTGTAGGCAGCTTAGTTGTTACTTGCAGTTCTAGGAACCAGAAAAACACTCCTTTATCTGTTATTATTTAGCCTCCTTAGGATGCAAAATAACCCTGTAAGTTCGGTATTCAGGTAAGTGCAGGCATACAGACGTATATGCACACACACATGTTCACTGTGCTGAACAAGTAGCTAGAGACAAAATGGCCAAGGCAAAGGAATTGAGCAGAATTAAGTTTATTATGAAAGCATATCAGAATTATGGGGATTTTATTATTATTAACTTTACAGATGCATGCAGGGTGTCTCAAAAGATTGAATCCTCAGCCGTAGCTGAGACTCGTAACTGGCATTAAAAGGCAAATAAAGCAATATAGGAATGGAAGAGATACAAGTGGCAAAGTCTCCCAAGATACAGAATTAGCCAGTGAACAATCTTGAGCAGAAACATTTGTTGCAATTATAAGCCAGAGTAGGTGATGTCATTCTGACCCTTTAAAACCCTTAAATGAGCAGTCATCAGTAAAAGTGTTTAATAACAGAAACTACTTATGAAAAATGGACATAGTGAGACACTGACTGCCCTGCAAGTTCTTCCAATTAGTAGCAAAACTGTAGGACTGTAGGAGAAATTATAGCAAATTACAGCAAAACTGTAGGAGAAATTATACATATTATATCAACCAAGAAGAAAGAACTCTGAGGCCATCAAATTGAAAGATAACTTCTGTATGAGTGAACGTGACATTGTAGCTTCATGATCCTTCAAACAGAGTGCACAAACAAGGACAGAATGAAAACAACGGCTTTCAGAAAGTCAGACTTCAATGAAATCTGAGAATTGGAAGGAAAGATCATTTCAAATGGCTTGTATGACGAGAAGGTGTAAAAGAGATTAGCAATTAAAAAGAATATTAAGGGCACACAGCTGAGAAACTGTAAGTACAATGAAACATCTCGTTGGCATTTTAAGCTGTAAGGAACCAAACTGTGAGAAACTGGATATTTGTCTCACAGATTCCTTATCTGGATGGAGAATGTGATAAGGGCAACTACAAGGTCACAGAGACCTCTGGTTTGTGAGGGGCTTTGTGTTGAGTCGTCCTGCCAAGACAGGGGAGGCTGAATCAACCAGATGGTGAGACTCCTTATCTAGGTGCAGGAATGCGGAGAYAGGCAAGTATGTGCCATCGTCATGAAAACTGCTGCCCCTGGATAGTAATAAAAGGGGCAGCAAAGACAAGACCGGTGTGCTGCTATCACCCACCACCGAAGACACCAAGAAGCCCCCCCCGCAGCGCTATCGTCCACTGCCGACAACACTGAGAAGCCCTCCAGTCTGCGCTATCACCCACCGCCGAAGACTCCGAGACTTGGACCCCCAGAACGCCGCGGATTCATGGTGGTGACTATTCTTGCAACTCTATCCCGAATGCTTGCTTGATTTCTGTCTTTTTATTCTATTCTATCCTATCACTACTACCTCAATTTTTTACTCATTTTTTATTTTTAATAATAAAAGCTGTTCTGGGCGTATGGCATTTGACCTCGTTTGTGTCTTAATCTCGCTCTGGGGATCACATCGAAACCTCCCCCGACATTGTATCGGGACATAAGAAAAAAAAGAACTGCATAAAAAACGGACACCAAGTCAAACTACTGAGGATGGGTGCAAAAACGCAGCACTGMAAATTAAGTTTGGGTTAGAAAAACAAAGTCACAAAAGGAAACTCGTGGAGGAAATTAACTGCAACAGGAAACCACTTATAAGTAAGTATTCCAGAGGTAAGATGAAAACAAGAGAGATGCTTAGTTTGCCCCTGCAGAGATTGAAAGTGATTGACATATGATGCTGAGAATTTCTAAACACTTAATGACTTTTTTTCATTCTCTCTAAAAAGCTCATTTGCTATCAGACACTATCATAATTAGTATCAGGCATGAAGGATCAAGACTTCAGCCTGGTATAGCAAGGAACAAATTGATACTTGACTTAATCAGATGTTTTCAAACTGCCTTCATCTGATGGCTTCTTCTCCCAGAGCACTGAAAGAATTCATTAATAAAAGCTCAGTGTTAAGTTTCCTCTGAGAAGTTGTGACAGATGGATACGAAAAAATAGCTAAAGGCAAAAGTGATGCACTGCTTTATAAAGGAGGTACCAGAAAATTGCAAATATCCTAACTTCCGCCTCTGGAAAACACGTGGAGCCAATAAGCAAGAAATCTGTGAACACACTTAGTGAAGCAGAAGGATGAATAACCACCAACCTTTGTGTGTCAAAAATGAATCATGCCAAACTAGCTTCATTTCCTCCTAGAAGCAGCAAAGGCCTTATGAATGGAGGAGGAACAGCAGATGTCATATCACAGGTCAGTATGGTTTTCAATGCAGGCTCATGTGCCTTTCCTAGAAGGAAACTGGAAAATCTTGGTTTAGATGAAAATGCCACAGGTAAATGGAAAGCTGAGCAGTTTCCACTCTCTAAAGGGTCTCTGCACGATAGAAAACTATTAAATGTTTSCATGAATGACCCAGAGAAGCAAACAGAAGGTGTGCTCGTTAAGTATAAAGGATCACCAAGGCACAAAGATTGTAATTATTAGCATGAAATTCAAAGAAATCTTGGCAGATTTTAGGTAAGGTCAGGAAAAAAAAATACGTGCTATTTTTCTGGGGCAAGTTATTGTATATAGACAGGAATAAGCGAGCTAGGTCATGGGCTGAAAAGACCTGGAAAATAACCTGAATCACAAAGAGAACAAGGATGAGTAATCTTATGCTGTTGAAAAGAAAAAAAAAGTAAAAAAGAAAAAGCAAATTCCATGAAGAAAATTTATGCTTATGACATTTGAAGTAGATTTTCTCTGGTCTCTGCATTACTGTGATAAGGTCTTAGCTGGAATATTACAGCCATTCTTGGATGCTACAGCAAAGAAGATCTTTGATCAAATTGATATTGTTTGAGATGAGCACAGATGCAGAAAACCTGACCTACAGATAAGCATCAAAAATACTGGATTTGTTTAACCGGAAGAAGAAAAAAGTGAAGTGAGATGTATCTTTCTTCAAGTACGTAAAAAAAAAAAGCTTCAGAATAGGAAAATGGTTTTCTGTTCTATTTGTCTATGGCAGACTGTATTAAAATATTTGGCTTAATTTACAGATTATCATTAACAAATGCTTCTCAAATGATAATGAACACAGGAATACATTGATTAAAGTGGTTGTTACAGTCTCTGTCACTGGAGGTCAGACCAACTTCTACATCAGTGGATAAACTAGGCATGGGAATCTTCTCACCTAGCTTTAGATGCATGTCTGAGCTATTTAGCTCCTACTCTGTACACTCCACAAAATGAAATGGACAAATTTAATGACTAATTAATCTGGTCTGTTGTAGACATTTACTGTGGGATAAGATTAATTTCTCTCCAGGATTGTTCTACTAACACTTAAGAGATTGTAGACAATGAGACAGATGCAGACATCTGTACTCCAAATACCTAAAGCTGGGGAATTCACCTCCTCAAGTCATCACCAGGCTTGCCAGTTTGAATGGCTCCAGTACACCCACCAGTTAGGTCCACACAGGTACTAGCAATATTAATGAAGTATTAAACCTACAGGTCAGGTACGAGGCTTACTGTGGTTCTGTTTCATAGGATACCGTATAATCCCAACATGGATCATAGCTGCAGCAAGAAGGGAAGAGCACAGTGCCTTTGCTCAGCTTTTGTTCTGACGTGCAGTCCAAGTTTTGAAATTCCTTCTTGTGTAATCATTACACTTATATTACCGATCCCACAATAAATCAAAATTGTAGAACCTACAAGGTTTAGAAATGCACTGGAAATCTAAAATTTAGTCTCTGTATATCTGTCTGTCTGAGTTGCTTTTTTTCTCTTTGGTTCACCTGGGACTTAACAGGGATTCCTTTTATATCAAAGAAGATTCAGATCAAAACCTCACATTTTTTGTCTTTTACAGTTTTCTACAAATAATAAAAATTGAATAACTTCCATTTTTATGGCTGTACTTTAATAAGGCTGAAATGTGTTCATGTTTTTATTTTTTGTCTTTTTAGATTACTATAGTTTGATTGGACATCTATGTATTGGACTTCTGCGCATTAGAATTCTTGGCATGTATTATAAAATTCAAGATCATTAAAAATACTGATTGCTATTCAAATGTTCAAACTTTTCACAGACTATTTATCACAGACATTAGCTCTTTTCTTTGAAGTCCCCCTGCAAATACCCYTTAAATTATAGGGTTTATTCTATTGAATTTTACAGATAATTCTTATTAGCACAAGTGGGAATTACATCTGTACATCAAAGGAATAAAAATTTGATTTGCCTAGCAAGATTAGAAAAGCTGTTTAAAAATGTAAGCTTAGGAGTGTGTCTTGACTCTTTCTCACTATCGTCAACAGGACTATGACTTCCCTTACTTTTTGCCTTTTTCATATTTAAGGACATTTGAAAATTTCAGCTTTAAACACAGCAGGTAGCTAAACACCTTACAGCCATTCGCTCACTCCTCCCCACAGTTGGATGGGGGAGAGAATTGGGGGAAAAAAAAGTCAAATTTGCAGGTTGAGATAAAGAGTTTAATAGAACAGAACAGGAAGGGAAAATAATARTAATAATGATAAAAGAATATACAAAATAAGTGATGCACAATGCAATTGCTCACCACCCACTGACTGATGCCCAGCCAGTTCCCAAGCAGCAGTCACTGCCCCCCCAGCCAACTCCCCCCAGTTTATATACTGAACATGACATTATATGGTATGGAATATCCCTTTGGCCAGTTTGGGTCAGCTGTCCTGGCTGTGCCCCCTTCCAGCTTCTCGCTGACAGGGCATGAGAAGCTGAAAAGTCCTTGACTAGTGTAAACACTACTTARCAACAACCAAAACAATAGTATATGCTAGCATAGCTCAAGTATCCTGAGAGATACTAACAGCTTTAAACAGCCCAAAGGTACGTAGGGCACAAGAAACAGTTGTGTCCAGAAATGCAGCTACTTCTGTGGCCTGCACAGTAGTCTTAGTCCTAAATTTGGGATTTGCAGAGAATTCCACAGACTCAAGCAGTGCATCCTTAATTGATGCCCTCTGTGAGCCAAAGGTGTTTAAGAGCTTAGTGTCATTTGTGCTTTTAGTTATCTACTCATTGTTGACTTCCAGCATCAGTTAGGCACATTGCTTATGCATGTTCCTTGGACAAGCTGTGGTGATACATCTCTTTTTTCCTTTTCCTTTTCACTTGGTGCAAACAGCTGCCCACAATGGAAGGTATTCATGCTGCCTACTGTAGGCACCTACATTTGGTGCAGTTCAGAGTGCATAAAGTTAGAAGTCTCTGCTTCATAGGCTGTCAGTGGAATAATTAAGGTAGCTCTGTCAGATCTTCCCCTGACCTAGAAGACAGGAGCACAATGTATAGTCAGTGCCTGCCATGGTGCAATCCCTCAGTTAGATATCTGAAGGTATGGGGTAATTGTATCCTTCTACTTACTCCCAGGTTTTTGTCTCTTAATGAAATTCCATCTTGGAAATTAACAATAACATGCTCTGAATTTGATCCCCAAACAAATTCTTATGCCTCCCAGCTGGCAAGTAGGTCCAAAAGTCTGGGCAGCTAATGGTCTCTCAAAATAGATTGTTCTCTGCAATATTCGTACAGCTGTTTATGGCATATAACCTGTGGTGATAGTAACAGCCTCTGTATAACACCTGTGAGCTGAATCACAATCAGCAGCTCTAAAATATCTGTTTTGACTTTCTCTACAGTTATATTGGCTTAATTCCCTTTTGTATGAAATGTATCTTGAATGAAAATATATAATCACGTTCTTTGCAAAAGAACGTGAAGCAGGTAATGCAAAAAACACTATAGTCCTTGTTAATTATAACTTTTGTAGTTGAAAAATGGTGTCTTTTTTTTCTTTAGTCTGAATTACTTAACATCAGTTTGTAACCATGGGACATCTACTTTCCACTGTCAAACTCCTGTTACCTCTGTAGGCACTTACAAGGGGTTATCAAATCACACCTTAACCTTTGCTAAGCTTTCAGACACAGTGGATGACTTCCTGGACTCTAAAGCATCTTTCCAGTCTGCCACCTGTTCTCGTGGCTTTTCCATGACATCTTCCCAATCTGCCAGCATCCTCCTTAATTGGTAACCTCTGGGCTATACAGAGAATTCCTGTGTGAGATGGCAGTAGTGCCAAATACAGGCACTCTGACTGCCTCTACACCCACAAATTGTACATGCCCAGGATTATTTCCCAGTGCTGAGTCCATGTGGCAAAGAGCAGCGTGCATTCATACTATTAAAGCCTCTTATCAATGACCCCTTTTCTTTCCCCCCTCAAAAATGTGACCATTCCAAGAAACCTACCGAGAATAGTCCCAGCCTCCTTCCTGACCTGGAAAGGTTGAGGGAAATAGAGGCAAAAAAAATATATCACTTTGAGATCCTGTATGGCCCTAATATTTTAAGAGTTGCTCCTTTGGTCTGACTGCTCCTGTGGGATGTCCTGTTCAGATAGACATCCTGCGCACATCAGGGTGACAGCTTCCTACAACCGACCGGAGGCCTCAGCCTTGGTCCTGTATCCACAGCTTGCTTCTTGTCCTTTTTCTCCATAGATGATTGGTTTTATTTTCAGCAATAGGAAGGTATAAAGCTGGTCACAGCTTTATATGCAAGATCTGTTTTGCATAAACTCATGCCGATTGACATGAATTACATTACTTTCCTTTAAATCTTTATTAATAAAGTCTTTTATCAGTTTGTCCACTCTTTTCTTCAGGCTTTATGACAGGCTGGCAGACATGATTAGTTTGATCATCCCATTTGTCTTTTTTAAATATTGGCTGTTCCATGAGTTATTGAAGATCAACATTAACTACTGTTAATGAGGGATTTTTCCTGAATTATTTAAATGCAAGTTTTCAAGTTATCTGAAGATCCTCATTTTAAAATGTCTAGCTCCTGTAAGTGTTGTTAAAACCTCCCAAAGTTACTGATGCAATAGAAAATAGTTCATCATATGGTATGAATGAAGTAGTCATCTGACATCTTCTGTCAGAAATATCTATTTCCGAATGCTTTTGCTTGTCACATAATTGAAATGAAAAGGTAGAGCATGTCAAGTCTCATTGATCAGTTAGATTTGATTTATCAGTCAAAAGGTGAACCCACTAATCAAGCAAAACTGTAATCAATACAACTCACTTAAGTTTCTTTTTTTCTTCATGCTCTTGAAACATTCTTTATCCTTACATTTGTCTATAGATGTCCTTATATTTTTCTAGAAAGTTTATCAATTTTCTGAGTTCCTAGCATTAGTTTATCTTTATTGCTATAAACATCCTCTTCCTTTTGTTTGTATTTCTTTTTTAGATTTTATTATAGCTGGTTTTGCTTCTGATTTGATCTTGGTTTATTGTTTTAAGAGTATAGCTTGTTTTATTTCATCAGTGTGACATTTTTGGATGCCTATCAAAATGTTCTGAAACAACTCAATTAAAAATTTTAATCTTTAATTACATCCCCCAGATGATTTGACTCTGGATTTATCCCTTATTGAAAATGGCTTTTCTAAAGCAAAAAGAAAGTTTATCATCATTTTTTATTTTATATTCCTTCCATATAACAAAACAAAGCATATAATGGTCTCTTGTACATCAGCATCAGTTCAATATGAGGTCTACTGAAGATTTCTCCTTACTCCAGATGTCACCTTGTGATTAAATTATTGTTTTCTGGGAATTACATAAAAAGTTTTCTGAAAATCCCAAAGATTCGGCATTGGTAGCATTGAGCTGCAAGTACGGTGGGTTCATCTTTTGACTGACAAATCAAATCTTACTGATCAATGAGACTTGACAAGTCATATTATAAAAATAAAGCCTCAGGTTTAAAGTTGTGAGTGTCTGGGGTTTTGTTTGTTTGTTTGTTTGCTATTTTAATCAATTTGTTTATTTTCAAGTACGCATAAAGTAGAAGATAAAAACTTATTTTTAGTATTTGTAATTTCATTTTCTGATTTTTCTATTATGAAGGCATGTACCAGAAAAGCTAAAACTTATCCTACCTGCAAAGAAAAGTGAATTTTCAAATATACCCATTCATAATGTATTTATGACCTTGCTATGATAATAATATTGCTTATTGTAAGGTTTAACTTTTCTGTTATTTGAAACAAAATGGGATTATTTACATATTGAGGTGGTAATTAGTTATTTCCATTGATATTACGGGTTATTTATAAAATTTATCCCTTGAACAGAGAGATGCATACAATAATAGTAAGAGTCTGGTTATTTCTCACAGTATTCTTACACTGAACAACTCCTATTTTTCTCCAGAGAAAGCTAATTTTTCAAGCTCATTATATTCTCAACAACCAAACAAAAGTTAAAATTACAGTATGTGATGGAGATGGAAAATAATTTCTCTGTCAAAAGGAGCATAAAACTTGCCTGTCAACCAAGCAAATACACAGACTATACAGGTTGGGCTTCTTGGCTGCCTCCCGTGCTGAGCTTCCTGCTTCACCCACCATAAATGCACACCCTTAAGATGGATGCAAGTTCTGGCTTTGGTCTGAAATTAGCTGAAAAAAGTGATATAGTGAATAACTGCCATCATGTCACTTATAAGCTTCTGCCATTACGTCAATTATAGGACTTCTATAAGGGGAACAGGAAGTGCCTGGTCCCAGCCTGGTGGGGCAGTAGGAAGGCGTGCTTGGATGCCCATGAGGAGCAAGCTTGCACAGGGAAGGAGGGCCATCCACCTTCAGGTTATGCCCAGAAACAAAGCGGAGGGTGAATTTCTACACCAGCTGAAGCAGCAGTCTGCTGTTGTTCTGCTTGTGGAGCTCTACCAATGTCTACCAGAAATTAACAGCGGGGCTCTGCCTTGGTTTGACAGTGGTAAATGCAGATAGATGGCTTCATTTGTTCAGACAACTCTATGGTAAAACTAATTGCTTTCAAAGGCAACAGTGCTTTTCCTCTGAGAAAGAACAACTTCTATCAACATATATAGATCCCATAATTTCAAGTATGATCCTCCGTGTGAGAGAAAGTGTGGACTGGCGATCCATTAGTAAAGGGTGTGCTTTGGAGACAACCTTTTTATTTTGTCTCTAAAATATGCCAGTTACATATGAATAATTCTGTGAGATATCCTCAGTATCTTTGTTACTATAAGCATTTCTATAATATCAAAACCACTCACTGCAGTAACTGAGGAAATTTTGTATGTTTTTTTCCAAATAGGTTATTTTTAAACCACTCATCCAGGAGGAAAATTAATTGCACAGGGAAGAGTTTGAGAGTTAAAAACAGTTTGAGTTTGTAAACAGGGAACTAGAAAATTATAAAAAGCTACTGTACGTTATGTTTGTAATTGTATATAAAAAAGTTATACTAGAATATGTTTGTAAGTGGAAGAAAACTTATACTGAGTAATTTGCTTCATCAGTCTTTGACACTGTCTTACCTTCTACTAATCTTACACAACTGTGTTCCTGACTTTCATGGACATTGGTGGATACCAGTTTAACAGCATCAGCAAGGATAATGCAAACCTGCAAGTACAATATATCCCCACTCAGACATCAGTAACAAAGCAAGAGCATGCAATAATGTGATCAGCAGCAATGAACTGGAAACCTCACCCCCAGCAAGAGTGTCATTTGCTGTTGTCGGTCAGGAAATGCTGCTCTTCGGCAGGAGAAGGAGCCGGTGTGGGGTCATGCTGGGGACACCGGGCATCAAAAATCTCCCTCCTGCTCCTGCGTCTGCAGCCTGAGTAGCCAGGATGGACACACGGCTTCCCCAAAGGCTTTCGTCTGCAAAGCAATGGCCACTCAGCACTGGTATTACCCTTGATGTATTCTTCTGGGCTAGCAACACGYACAACAAAGGAAGAGAGAAAATACCAATAAGTTAATTCATTTTTTCACGTTTTTCCAGAAAGTGGGTTAGCATTACAACAGTCAGGTTTCAATTTTAAAACACAGAAGGCTGAGTATGGAGTTCTCCTTACCCACCTCCGGCAATGTTTGCTGCTGTCTGCCCAGGATCGGTGGGCTCTGAGGGATGTACCAACCCTGCACATTTGCAGGGCCAGAGCAGCTCCTAAAATGCTGGCCCCCTCAAAACTTACTTAGAGTTTGTTCAAAGAAGAGCTCAAACTCTTTAACTTGCCCACAGACTTTACAGTAGACAAGACCTAAGCTGTGTGTTGCCCATAACAAGCACATGTCAATAGCCTTTATCCCTTTGCCTTTAGTTCTGCTGGATTAGAAAAAGGAATGCATAATTTGGATCCTGCTTTTGAAACAATAAAGATAAATAAAGTAAATTTATAGCTTCTTTTAGTAGTATCCAAGTATTTTCTATAGATGCCTATAAACCAGAACTGCCGAATGAATATGTGTGTCCTGTATTGCTACAAATTGCATACTGATAACTGAAAAAAGTCTTCAATAATCGTATAGGTTTGGATATGCAGGAAGACAGACATCAGTAAGGGGAAATTGTTTCTAAGTTTTATTGCAGCTATCTTATGACTAACAAAAAGACTGGAAAACAGTTGTGTCTATAGCATGTGCAATTACAAAAGGTTCAAATAAAAGAAGGTTTAATAAGAATTCTTGCAGTTGGATTCTGATATTTGCTGTTAAGGGCACAGCTCAGGTGTGCCTGGAAATCCGAGTATCATCTGCAATAATGAAGTCGTAGGCATTTCTAATTCATTTATTAGTGAACAGAGTAAACATACTGATATGAAATTGAAAGCTGTGAACTTTAGAGGTAGGTCTGATATAACTATAATCATTACACAAAGTTGAAAAGGAGTCAGGTATATTTAAGTGGCATTTTAAAAAGTTTTATTCTCTAATATCTGAGTATGAAAATAATTATTAGATCTGAAGACCACTGAAGAACGAGGAATAGTGGATTTTCTTTTCATTCCTATTACTCAATAATTACCCAATACTATTATTATTATCCTCATGCATACTTTTCATACTCTTTTCTTTAATTTTCCTTCAGGAAGATATTATTTGAACTACTATCACCTACAGGAATTACACACAAACATGTTTATTGCCAAGTTTGAAGTACGACGTTTGACTGCAAAATTGCACTTGGATAAGGAGCATCTACATAGCCATCAGCAGTACAACTTACATTTCAGTCAGACACATTACTGGGCTTGTTGCATGAGGTGGGATGAAGTGTAATGACCATGCTGTGCAGAATATGGAATACTCCTAGTTTAAAACTTTGGATTATGTCTTAGATTCAAACTTTGAATGAACTTGCAAATTTCTGGCCTTGATGTTTTGGGGTGAGGATACTTTTGCTGTGGTGGTTTGCATCTGACAATACAGCATTTTCTCATGAAAACTGATAAATATATAGGAGCTAAAAATGAGTTATAAACACACTTTGAAATTAAATATCTTACTGACACAGAAACCTAAATCTTTTTCTTTTTAAGGGAGTGTGACATGGAGTCCTCCATCCCTATGATACTAACTGCACATCACTTCAGACTTCGGGGCTGAGGATATTTTCTTCTGTAGGACATAAGCTTAGGTTTGTATTTAAAATATTGAACAACAACTAATAATGCTCTGAACTTCAAAACTATCAGGTGAATTTATTTCAACGGAAGTGGAAAAGCTAACTGCCAAATGAAGCACACTGAAAACAAAGTCTTTATTAATGTCTGCCATGTTACTAAAACTGGCATAGTATTTTATATATACAGTGAAAAAGAAAACGAAGAGAGCAAGCTTGTGGCTGTTGCCATAGCTGTAAGCAGGTACAATTGTCAATTTGAAGTGAATTGGAAGAGAAAAGAACAGAGTCAAATGCAAAAAGAGAGCCCACTTTTAAAATGAAATCAGTGCAAGATCTCATGCTTGTCTTCAGGCACAAGCCTACCATTGGAGACTTTGGCAACAAGCTTTGTGAAAAAGGAAAAACTCCCTATTTAATTATCACTTCAGGTGAAGTTGTTGAGTCCAGCTATTTAACAGCGATACAGAGTGACATAAAACTTCGAGATTCTGAATAATGCTGAATGCTGGAGTACTTCAATACTGTGATTTACCAAGCAAAATCATCTAAGAAATTCCATTTTTATAATGCAATTAGAATTTCACAAATCAATTTTTTTTTTTTTTTATACCTTCCTGAAGGTATTGCTTAGGGACAGAGGTAAAAACCTAAGTTCTGCCTTAAGTCTAAATTTCATGCCGATAGACTGCTTTGAGGAACTATTCATCTTCCCATGCAAGCTCATCAGGGTCAGTTTTTCCATCTTAAATACTCACGGACATACGGGCTCTGTCTGAGTGCCTCTTTTCCTGATACTACTCTAATTCCTTTCTCTATCTCCTATTTTTATGCACTTTAGACCCTCACTTTCTTATATATTCTCAAATATGCATAGTGCATAGCTATATTGAGAAACAGAAGAAACTCAAATTAAGTTTTGTGGTTGGCAAATGGATGTTATTTTCTAAAGTCACTGATTTTGTTTATAAGGTGGATGTGAAAAAATTATAATTAATTTCTCTTACATTTAGAAATGCATATCGCAATAGGAATGGCAGTGTTTATTGCAATGGTCTATCTAAACAAGCTTTCAAATAACAACAGAAATCAATTTGAAATCTGTACTCACCTTTAATATCTTGCAACAACTAAATTTTCATGACATACTTTTTAAAATGATTACTTTTTGAGAGAATATTTCTCACGATTTCTCATAGTTCCAACCTGTATTTTTCTCACTCTCCCAGACACAAAAACCTATAGTTGAGTTACAAGTTAAGGAACGAGTAATTGAAGGTTGGAAAACATGACAGAGCTTTTACTATTATAACAAAAGTCAAATGTTACAAACTCAAACATTTCAGAGTTAAGTCCAGGAGAGAAAGAAGCATTAGTAGTTCTTGGTACGTGTTGAGGGCTTGAGTCCTCTACCTACTAACCAGTATGGAATCTATAGGACAGGTCAAACATGGCAATCGAAATACTCCTGCTCTCTGAGATCAGAAATAATTGTGGCATCAAAATTCATGCACTTACTGAAGTTAAAAACAAATCCAGTAACACTGAAACATATGAAGATTGTTTTAAACACGTAACACTCTGTTCTTTCACCTATGCATAAATCTCCAGTAAGTCAAACACTCAATAAATACAAAATTCCAGTTGGACCAACCAACAAAGAGCAAAATTTAATCTAATATTTCATAAGGATTTGTGGCTAGAATATAATCTATATATTTTGATATACAGCCAAGCATTACACTGTGGTATCAACTAAAGCAGTAAAGTTTTGTATATCAAACTCAAAGGATATGAATTTGAAAATCTAGGAAAAAATGCTTTAATCCTATAAATTCAGGACTTTATCTCATAATACTACAAGAGAGAGTTTCAAATGAAAATTTTCTGAGTCCAGGGTCTAATTTGGGAACATAAAGTTAACATTTTGTACCTTATTGCTACATCCATAGAAGTGTCTTTTTAATGGAAACAATACAGGAGTCCATATCTGATCACAAAGAATTCCCAATTGCATTAAAAAATGCTTAAGAAAGGACTTAATCGGCTCATGATGGTTTGGACAAGGGCAGTGAAGGAGGAAAGATATTTAAGTTTGCTCTTTCCACAGAGACGGCTAGAATTTAACTGCAGAAGAACACCCAAAGTTAAGAGAATCAGCTCAGTGACATGTTCCTAAATGTGTGAGATTTCCAGATTGATCAACTGCAGCTGGCTATGATTACCCAGTCTTTAGTAATAATAAAATTTGTTGCAGTGCAAACTGTCTTTTCAGGTTCATACATCCTAAATGGACAGTAACAATTTTTGAGGTTTAATTGTGATCATAATTATAGTGAGCAATAGAATGAACACATAATACATCATTTGATGTCAATTCCTTTGCAACAATGCATAACAGCCTTGCTTGAGAAAAAGCCAAAAGCTTTGTTTCTCATTGTTCTGTTGCACCTTTAGAGCACTGATATTTCAAAAATATTCCTTAACAAATTACCTTATTAAAACATATATGTGAGTTGCCAGTACAAATTGCTTATAATTTTATTGCATTAAGAGAATAAGCAGACAGCGTGCTTTTATCATTGAAAATGAACTGGAGGTATTGAAAAAACATGTAGCCACCAACTCTTCTAACAAATCTTGACTACCAATTGACATTTCATTCGTATACAACCTACAGTCTTCTACCATGTGAGTTTACAATGACTTTTAATTTCTACAAACAACATGACAGTGACTGAACTGTTGAGACATCATTGCAATTCCCAGATCTGCAGTAGAGTGACAGGGTTTGTGGATGTGCTTTATCTGCTTTGCACTTCATTTATCTACATGCACCCAGCAGCAAACAACAACTGAAGACTTTATAAAAACCCTTCTTTGCCTATTAAGTGCTTCACTCCTGGAGTGAAATACAGGAAAGAAACAAAGGGGACAGGAAACTGACTTGAGTGATGTCCATTCTCATCCAAGGAATCTTAAAACAATTTAAATCCCTGCTTTAAGTCATTTGCAATGCCAAAACTTCCCTTTCCCTGTAATAGAAATAAAAGAATAAAAGTAAAATCAGCATAATCCAAGCCTTTATCAAGGGGTGATCAAACAGTTATAAGTAAGGCTCTTCATTAGCTTTGGGTTAAGTGGCAAAGAAGGCTAATGGTATCCTGGGCTGCATTAGGAGGAGTGTTGCCACCAGGTCGAGAGAGGTGATCCTTCCCCTCTACTTAGCACTGGTGAGGCCATACCTGGAGTGCTGTGCCCAGGTCTGGGTTCCTCAGCACAAGAGAGACATGGAGCTACTGGAGAGAGTCCAACAAAGGGCCACAAAGGTGATTAGGGGACTGGAGCATCTCTTCTGTGAGGAAAGGGTGAGAGAGCTGGGGCTTTTGAGCCTGGAGAAGAGGAGGCTCGGGGGGATCTCATCAATGTATGCAAATGATTCTGCTGAAATACAGATAAGAGCTGTATAGAACTCTACATCATTTCTACTGCGCTCTTCTATCATAGAGCATCAAAAGCAAAATGTGTCTGTCTTTATCAGGATTTGGGGGACATCTTATTTACATTAATTTCTATGAATAAAACATTAGAGGTAGAACTGAAACTTGCTGTTTATTAAGGGTGACCAAGTCCTTACAACCCATCTAAGATTATAAACACGATAAATATTTTTCAAGTAGGGAAATGAAGTACAGCCTTCCTGCAGTTCAGAATTCAGGCACAGGCCAACAATCAGTTTGTACAGCAATTTCTGCTAGAGCCTGGAGCATCATGTACACTTCTTCTTACATGAAGATATTAAGAGGATTTGTGGAATCTATAAGAAAGACATTAAAGAGTATTATCCTCTCTCTTCTATTAGTCTCTCAGTCATTGCTATTCCTCTGGCAGTTGTTTGCATCTAATCCAAATGGAATATGTATTATACTATTAAGACATCTCTTTTTCTGAATTAAACACATTGTACATGCATGCAATTTAGTAAAATAAAAGTAATTTCCTTACACAGGATGAGATTAGACATCTTATTTTTCCTTTTTAATAGCAACAGAACAATGGCTCTTCATAAAACTAATTGAAATCTCCATAAAAACACTATAACCACTATTCATTATGCAGGAAAAAGCTACTGAGAAGCTACCCATCTACCTTAGCGTTTTCTATAACACCTACGTAGTGTCTAGGAAAAGGGACCTGAAAAATAGATTTCCAATAAAAATGCAGAATCCCATTCAGCAAATTATACAGAATATTCATTTTTCTCTCTTAATTTTAGAGGTTAATTTTGGTTTTGCTTTTTAATGTCTATACTGCTTCCTGAGATTTATAAGATTTCTATACAGGGAAAATAATCTCTGCCTCTTCTTAAGGAGTTTGCAGTCCATCCAGCGTGGTAGCAAGTGGTTTAAATCAACGTCAGCAACCTCAAAGCAAACTGAAGCTTTTACATTTCAAGTTTCATATTACCATAACCAAGAAAACAATCACCTTCTGTTTGTCACTGAGGTTTTGACCACCATCTTTGGAGTGGGGTTAGAGAAATCTCACTGGCTGCGTATCTTAAACCAGTCATCACCCAAGCATCTGGCCACACTCTGGTGACAGAGAGAGTCTCTGAGAGGAGCTGCAGGGTCTCTTTGCCGTGGAACCTGCGTCTGGCCCCCTTCACCTCACTTAACTGCGAGCACCTCCCTGGCTCAGGCTCCTCTGTTTTATTCATCTTCACCGGAGGCAACTGCGCGGTGCAAGGTCAGTAATTACTGCAGCATGGGGAAGCTCACTGAGCCACACTGAGCTCGGGGCAGGATCTCTGCTGTTTGCTTTACCTTTCCCTGAGTCAGTTCTCACCTCTTTTTTGGTTCTTCCTTAGGCTCAGCTTCCGATTCATTGATTACCTGCTGCCCATCACTTTCCTGCAAGGAAAATGTGTCCCAGAAGACATCCCACTGTTACAAACCCAAGAGGAAACACTTTAAACTACTTTTTCAGTTATATACTTCCAACTGGCATAGTGTCCTTCTTTAAGCTAGTTGGATTGACTTCAGCTCCAAAGAAATGATTGTCAGGTTTCTTCTTTTTTCCTGTGTTATAAGGAAAAGCAAGCAGGAGCATTTTAGTGCACAGACAACCTCAGAGCCTTAGGATAGTAGGAATTTATGTTTCTGCACGTGTTTTCTAGCTCTGGTAAATGTAAGATAGTTTGCCCCTTGCTGTGAGAAGCAGCCTACTTGCATTTTCATAGGGCAGGCATGTGAAATCCTCTGGCCTATTCTTTTGAAATAACAGGTGTGCTGTAAATTAACACCAGGCTTTCTTTGCTGTAACGTTCCTCATCCATGCCCTCTTTTCTGTCTTCTCCTGTGGTCTTCTGTCTTCTTCTGTCTTTGCTTCTTGCCTTTTTGGCTCACATACCTGCAAATTTTCAGTGACACAAGTGGTGCTTTTTTGTCTGAAGGTGCCTTATAGCTCTATACACATATTCTCATAGCAGTTTTCCTTCAAGTCGGTTAGTAACTAGTGTTTGCTAGATGGTATAATTGTTGGTCCTTTAATGAATGAATGAATCTGTGAATTGATAACTCTGGAAGGTAAAAAAAAAGCCAACTCTCCTCCCCCATCAGCCTAAAATTCAAGAGGTAAATATGCACTTGATATTAAGAAAGAGATCCCTGACCTTAAGGAGCACTAATTTTGCTTAAATATAAAGATATGAGAAGTTTAACATTGAGTGGTATTTATTTCTTCTGAATTAATTTCCTCTGAATTTAGACATCTAAAGAYAGGCATCTAGTTTAAGGCTGTTGTCTAGAAACACTGCATCATTAGAGGAGAGAGGGAGGCATTTCTAGACTGGTGTCCTCTTCCCTGTCTGGGAAACTCTCGGTGTCAGTTCAATCATATTAAGAGTTGTTCTCCCCTGCTGTTCATGTAGGAAGCATAGATGAGATGCCTTATTTGGCCTATCTTGCATAACTCATAGACTCTTAATGAATCCTGCCCAAAGCATATAAATAATTTGGGTCAACACTGTCTCTGAAATTAATCGGAATTTTTGTCAGTTTACTGCAATGAGTTTAACATTTAACCTTTAACCTTTTACTCAGTCTGGGTCCAAATATTTAAACCTCAAGATTGTTTTATAAATATAGCAAAAATTAATGGAAAGTTTTAAAGAATAAAGCGTGCTATGCAATTTTACTTTTGCACTGTAAGAAATTGATCTTTATAATCCCTAAATCAATGGATAAGACCGGTAAGGCTACTTACCAAAAGGCTAACTGAAAAATAAGGCTAATCATACTTGCCAGTATAGCACAGCTGAGAAGACCTGAACTTACACCATTTGGAGTCAGTTTCCTTCAAAGAATATACTTTTCTTCTACAAAGACAGAAGGCTAAGATCTGAACAGAGAACTTTGAGGAAAACTGTGGTAAATCGGCAGAATAGTTCATAATTTACATTTGCTTATGAAATAGTCCCATGAGTATTAATCACCTGGAGTCATTGGCAAGGGTTCCTCATATCTGTGTTTCAGGGAAGAACACTTCTTGACAGCTCTCTGTAACTATGTTCACAGCAGTAGTTGACTGGAAAACGAAAAATCTAAAATAACAGTGGAGACAATCTGTATCTATGCTGKTTTTTTTTCCTGTTTCTCTTCAAATTTACTATCAGAACTTGTTATTTGAAACTTAATTTTCAGTGGGAATAGTTAGAAATCCATGCAGAACATACCCTGAAAATATTTGTTATTAATTTTCATCTATTTTGCTATGGATTATTACTGCTTTCAGTTTTGCATATGGTTAGTGGCTAGCAGCATTGCTGCTCCAGTTTCAGTCTGTCAGGCAATGGAAATGAGCCAGATCATTTACAACTTCAGCTGTGGTGCAGAAAGTAGGAAGCAAAGCAATGTTCAAGAAGATGAGTCCATGCTCAATTTTGAGGTGAGATATATTTATCACTTCAAACAATGATCTGACACAAGTGGAATAATTACACAAGGAGGCATAATGTAGACTAACTCCTAAGAAGAACACTACCACATGACATGATGCTATTGCAATAGAGCAGACATTCTCAGTGGTTTACACTCAATAGGTAAATTTGTCAGATATGATTGAATGAAAGCGTACGGAGAATTGTGTCATGTGTGTTCACCAGCCATCACACAGTATCAGGTAGACTAGACATAGTGAGTGAAGAAGACTTTTTTATACACCCAACCAGCCAATTAGTGCCATCTCCACCACCACCACCCCATTTCCCATAAGGATCATAATTTACCTCTTAGGACGCTTCCTGACTAACAGGTCACTTGACCAAGAAAACCAGGTCAGATCATAGGTGTAGCAAGCCATCTGTCTGGGAGTGTCTTGAAATGTAAGATTAGAGTATAAGAACAAGAAAGAGATGTTTGGCTTATTTTATCTTCCCAGCAATCAGTGATCTAGAAGTTTCCTGACCTAGAATTTGAATCAAAATTTTCATAGATAATAGCTAGAGTTTGAATCTACCCTCAGTGAATTTAAGTAATTCTTCTTTTGATCATACTTACTTTTGTGGTGTCTAAAAAATTGCTGTAAAAATAGGCTCTCTTGTGGGGAAAAAAAAAAGTCTTCCCTTTTGTTTTCAGTCTGGTACCCAATCATAACACTCAGTTTAAGAAAAGCAATAAATAATCGTTCTTTATCTACATTTTCCATATCATTCACAACTGTATCATTTCTTAGATCTCCCTTCAGCTGATATTTTTTCCAAGCAGAAGTTTCAAGTGAATTATCCTTAATATAGAAGAATTCCCACACCATAAGATTGTAGTAATCTTGTTACTCGTATCTGTACTTTTTCCTGTTTTACTACACTGATTCTGAGAAATTTCAGTGGAAAAATGAAAACATGAAGTCCATAAAACTTTATTAATAAAAACAGCAGTTCCCCAAACAAACAGCAGCCATTGAGGCAGTTTTCTAGTGCCAGATATTGATGATACTTGAGGTAACTAAGACATTTGTTCAAATAACAGGTATAACTAACATAAGACCTACAAGAGACATATAATCTCCTGGAGTAGTGGTTGAACAATTGAATGCAACATTTAAGTCAACACAATCTTTTAAATGGCCTACTCCACCCATCTGAGGTAGCTGGAGTGATCCCTACCCTTGAAAAAATCTGTTTAAAGACAGAGTGCTTCAAATGAAAATTTTCTGCCAGCTCCAGTGGCTGGTTTTCCAAAAACAACATTAGCAACAGCACTGACTAATCTTGTACAGAACTTCTCTGAAAGTAACAGCTGCTTTTTCCATTTTCTCAGTGTGTAGTTATCTAGATGAGAAACAAGCCAGAATTTAGTCTTTGCATCAGGAGGTATAAGGCAGTCACATGCGAAAACTGCTGACATGCACATAATAGAACAATAAAGGAAAACCATTATAGAAATACTTTAAACGTGAAATAGCCACCTAGGTATTTATTATGACAAAATACAGACTCATAAAAAAGCAAAATAACTGTTCTTTGGAATTAATTTTGCATACATCTTCTTGATTTCTGAGAAGGAAAAATTGGAACAGAAATGCAAAAAGAGAGTTTTGTAAAACATAAATGAAAAACATTTAATAATTCTTCTGGAATGTCTATTGCAGCACAATTAAATTTGAGAAATACTGTAGTCTGACAAACACATACTCTTCTGTTGCCTTAAAGTTCACTCTTTTTGTACTGCAACAATAAATATATTTATTGGAATAGATTATCAACAGAAGAACAGAATTTCTAAGAGGTTTGGGGTTTTTTTTAATGTTCTCTCTTTGTAATTAAAAAGTAATGAATGAACTCACATCCATATTTTTCAGTATTTGTGACCTTATGGATGGCAGTTTTCTGGGTGCTGAGAAATCAAATGTGAGAAAGCCACTTTTTTTTCAAGTGAGTCAGCCCTACCAAAGGGCTAAAGTTTATAATTGATATGTATGAAACAAAGTAATGAAATAGGAACGAACAGCATTTTGACTGTTTTTCTAATTTCCTGGAGTCAGTCCACTGGAACAAGAGCTTCATAGTTGATAGTACCTCAATGGGATATTCTTTTCGTCATTTCMATATTATCAATATGGTATTGTATTTTTCCATCACTAAAGTGGAAAATATTTTTCTATTCTGTCTTGCTTTAGCCGCTGAGGCTACTTCATTTCATATGAATAGGACAATTAATCAAGGATATGGAAATTTTTGTATCTGGCTATTCCTGCTGGAACACCAAATCTTAAATATCACTGAAGAATAAGCTACTTTATTAGTACAGCAGCTTCATATTCTCACAGCACTGCTCACTTGGCTTTCTTTGGAATAAGAATGTTCATAAGTAAAATGCTGGTTTATTGAAAGTTAGTCATAACAAGGCCTTATGTGATCGCTCAGCCTGACTTCTTATCTTAACCTTGGTCCTGGTATTTAACCCTGCAGTTCTAATAAGTACAGTAACTTGTGATTTGGTTCATACAATCACCCCCCTTGAGTGAATGACCCAGCAGAGTCTAACTAAAATAAATACTGAAGTTCATACATGGGCTGGAATTACCGGTACTCAGAATACACCTTTTTCCTTGGTGACTCAAGAGATCCACACTTCATTATCTGATGGCAAAAACCCAAGATGCTTCAAAAATTCTATTAATGTCCCATATGTTTTGTTAGATTTTTGCTGTTTTTATAAAATAGCATTTCCTTGTAAAGTCTTGCTAGTGACTTTCCAGTACTATATAATGTTTTTGCCTTTATCAGAAAAAGGATATATAGATCTCATTTTGATAGAATATTTTATTTAACTCTCACTAAAACAAATGACAAAGCAAAACAGAAAATAAAGCAGTGATAGAAGAATACATGGGAATTATTAAGAGGTATTTGTTAAGATTAAAGGGTTGAAAAGGATTTTATCATTGACTATCAAAATACTTTATAGATGAACTTCATTTGTAAATAAGGTGTTTTTACCAAAAGTTAATGTCTTAACATTTAAAAAATGTTAAGTCTGTACAAGCGATTTTGAAGGCTCCTTTTAATGGCTTTACATTCAGCAGTTCTTGTAATGTGAATGAAAAACACATTAGTCAGATCCAAGTTAAAAGGACACAGGTGCTTTGATGGGAAAGTTTCCAAAATAGTTTTTCAGTACTTCATAGGAACAACCATATTTAAACATGCAACTTTCCGGTTTGCTTGGGCAGATAGAGGCAAAACTTCCTTTTTTTTTCCTGAATGTTAAGGCGAGGGGTGGTTCACTGTGATGCTCATTTCAGGAATAAAAGTCCCACTGTCTTCAGTGAAGCCAGGATTTAACTCCTTGAGTTCTTCTTTTAATTTCCAAGTTGAATAAATCAGTAGCTCCCTAATGAAAATCAGGAAAATAATCAGAAAAAGTCTGTGAAAACCTGTCTAATTTGGGAAAATTTCCTCTCCCCACAAAACAAACCATCCAATTTCACATGATTTTCATCTGACAAGATAATTGGTCTCTCTTACGCTCAAAACTCAAAATTCAGCCAACATTTCGAGGAAATATGGCTTTTCTTGTGTTGTTTCATTACTTCCAATCACAGTAAAAGTAGCTTGATTTTAAAATTGTTCTGAAAGCTAGAAATAATCAGCTCAGTGTGAGTTTATGGTACAGGTTCAGTTTTGTTCCTGGAAAAATCTACATGTTTGTATAAATTCACCCCTGTGAAACAATGAATTCTCCACTCAAACCTATTTTTGCTTAAGTGACTTATTACAGTCAAAGAACTGACTGTGGCTGTAGATTTTGGATAGATTAGATCCACAGCATAAGTGATAGAAAGTAGTATGATGAGAAAACACTTGAAAAAAGTGAAGAGACAATGGCAGTTTAGATTTAAATGCTTCAATGTTGAGTGACTTGTCTTACTTCAGGGAAGACTCAGATGGAATACTGGAAGGGGSAGCAAGCTGTCTTTGAGCCCAGATGGGAAAGACAGAGGCTGAAATCCCTGCTAGGTCTGAATACCCAATGGGTATTCAGGATAAGTCATTTAGCATCTCAGTTTCACATTTGTGTAACAAAAAGTAACAAATCAAGCCAATTTTTTCACTTGGAAGGCTAGTGCTCAGGACTAACACCTTTATCCTCCATTGTCTTCAGCTTCTCTTTATATATCTGCATTTGAGGGCCTTTTACCCCAAGGACTCTTGGCTGTTTTCTTGTGATGTACATATCTCCAAAGGTAGTTATCCTGGTTTCGGCTGGGATAGAGTTAATTTTCTTCCTAGCAGCTGGTATAGTGCTGTGTTTTGGATTTAGTATGAGAATAAGGTTGATAACACACTGCTGTTTTAGTTCTTGCTAAGTAGTGCTTACATTAGTCAAGGACTTTTCGTGGGAGGGACACAGCCAGGACAGCTGACCCAACTGGCCGAAGGGATATTCAGTACCATAGACGTCATGCTCAGCATATAAAGCTGGGGGAAGAAGAAGGAAGGGGGGGACATTTGGAGTGATGGCGCTCGTCTTCCCAAGTAACTGTTACATGTGATGGAGCCCTGCTTTCCTGGAGATGGCTGAACACCTGCCTGCCGATGGGAATTCAGTGAATGAATTCCTTTGCTTTGCTTGTGTGCACGGCTTTTGCTTTCCCTATTAAACTGTCTTTATCTCAATCCATGAGTTTTCTCACTTTTACTCTTCTGATTCTCTCCCCCATCCCACTYGGGGGGAGTGAGCGAGCGGCGGGGTGGGGCTCAATTGCCAGCTGGGGTTAAACCACGAGAGTAGTACTGACCCTACAGTTTGTGCTGGAGATTATACACATCCTCTGAAAAACCCTACCAGAACGGTGCAGAAGTGTGGACTTCTGCTTAATCATCTAGTAAGTGTCTTCTCTCTTGTTACTTCTACCACAGAGTAACATCTTTGAGAAAGATAACTAAAAACTCACATCTAAAAATCATCTGCACAGATGACATTTCTAAAAGTCTGCACCTCCATGTGGAAAGTACAAGGAGGCTGAAAATCCATTGAGACCTCTGTATCTGTCAATAAAAATATATGCAGCCTTCACACAGCCACTCAGACCAATATAGACATTGGTTTTTTACAATGTCTCTTGTAGAGAATGTTCCTATCTAGGGAAAAACATCAAGAATGCCTATACAGCATCCTAATTCATTTTGCTCTTCCCCCTTAACAGGTGCTTTAGTCTGTGTCCTTTAGACTATGTCCTTAAGGTCATTTCTGTGTTGATAAAGATAATGTAAAAGATAGAAGCATCCACATCAATAGAACAATCATAAGCCCAATAGCAAAATCATAGAGAAATTAATGACTCTGATTTTTAATTTGCAAGTTTAATCATGTTCTTTTAATGTTTTCTTTTCATGCAATTATCTTATATAACAAACATTGTATACCCCAGGTAGATACCCTGCAGAGATGCTCTTTTGAATCCCATTATATTAGGCCCATATGTTTTACATTTTTTCTTGATCTGAATGTCTGCCAGGTGCAGACACTACCTCTATACCCTCATCAGGCAAAGGGGATTTTGCAGCATGGCTTCCCTAGAGGATCAGACCCAGACTTTCAAACAATTTCAAAACCTTTTGCCATGCGGCACCTTTACAAGCAGCCTGGGAATATACTTTTCCTCCATTTCAGAAGCATCTAATAGTAGAAATACAAATATCCTCTTGTTTGGGGCTCTTGTAATCAACCACGTACCTAGCAGAGGAAAGGCATGCATGCAGACAGAAAGAATAGACATTCAGTCTCATTTTCCTGTCTTAGATTCTTCAGCATTCCCAAATATGTTTTGGTCTTAGATCAAGTGAGTACTGGATCCTTTTACCAAGAATACATTTTTGAAGTGCCTGTTTGTCTTTCAGAAAACTAATCTCCTTGCTTGCTTTGCCCAAATCTGCTCTTTTCCTAGTCTAACATTCTCATAGAACCGCTTCATTTTTTCCCCTTTCTGTTTGGTCAGTAAAGGCTAGTAATAAGAAGGGATTATAATTATGAAATTTGTTCTTGCAGTAAAGATTGTGTCTCCTTTTACTAATAGGAAAGTCACTGTGTGGCAATCAATCATTATGGTATACCATTTTCTTTTTCCACAGCCTTACAAACCTTGTTGGAAGGCCATAATTTCAGCATTTTGTTCCATAGTTCATCATGGAGAGAAAGCAGCTTGTTCTGCTAAGAATAGCAGAAAATCAGAATGGTCAATGCTTATTTATTCCTCATTTTTGTGAACCACAAAACATTTTATTTATAGTAGAGACTGTTGATTTTGCTGTCATTGTTCAGCAAAGATTCAAGGCCAGAGAACGTCTTGTCTCTGAACATCTTTCCAGTGAATGTCAGTCATTTAGAGGTGATTTCAGCTTTGAGCAGCTTCAAGTAAGATTGCTTCGCTTTTCTGTCTTCAAGATTAAATACTGTCCCTGTGAAATGCTTTGCAGGGTATTTATCAATTGCTATTTCATTAAGAGTAAACAAAATACTATTGGAACTGGAAAACAAAGAAATAAATAGAAGAAAAGGATACATTTCTATGTTAATTTCTAAGTATTATGTTAACGTAAGGCACAAGAAGTTGTTGAGAAAAGCTACTGAATTTCCTATAGGTTGTTGCTACTTAGTTTTCCTATTTTGCCACCATATTCTCCTATCAACTCTTTCTCCATAAAGATATTTACTTTCCTCTTAAAACAATTTATTATGCTCTCTGCTTCAGCAGTCTTAGTTCACATAGTTTTTTTCTCTTTATCTACAGGATCAGATAAAACTTTTTTTTTTTTTTTTTTGGCTTTCAAAACCTAGAAAACAAAGCTGATGATAGAAAGAAGTGAAGAAGCTCATATAAAATAACAGCCAGAATGAAACATGGCCTAGAAATTCAACAGAAGAAGAACCTCATATTTTGGCAGGCGCCATGATGCAAGGCAGATAAGAACTTGCTCAATTCAAACCAAGTTTCTGATCCTTTGCTGAAGTGGCAGAGTTCAGTTTCCAGCCTGGTGCTCCAGGGCCTGCTCCAGGTTTAGAAACCAGATAACTATTGATGACCGCTCTCAAATGGATTTTGGGCCTGACGTTGTGTGCAGCTGGAAGCCCGCAGGAAGGCGGTGGTGGAGGGGACAGGCACTGCTCCCCTCTGTGTTCACACCCCCTGGTTGCCTGGAAGGATGTCCACCAGCAACCCCAGGTTTCACTGCACGTGATTCTGCCCTAGCAGAATATGTCCTTGTCATCCCATCTGCTCTATTTAACAGCTGGACTGAAATTTCATTATGCTGTGAATCAAGCAGGCAAAACTGAACAGTAAGCGATGCCTTTTAGAATGCAAACACTGCATTTTGTCGCTCTTTAAGCAATTAGATGGAGAAGGTGCTTGTAAATTTTACCCTATTTGAAACACATACTTAGAAATGAAGAAACAAGTGTTACCACGTAGAAATATTAAAAATACGTTTTAGTTAATGACAGTTCTATATCTGACTTACCTGTGCCATGCAGTGCCGCTTTAACTTCACCCATGCATAATTTTAATACAACTTTATTTTTGTGCAATTCATTGTAATGAAAACTGGCTTGGTAAATAGTAGTATCTAATGTTATTGCCTTCCACCAGTGTTAATGAGGGCACTAAGTTCATCAATGGCATTTATAAGCCTAAAAAATAAACTCTTTGTTTGGATTTTGATTCTTTCTTGTCTTTTCTGTGCAATGCTACTGCCCTAGTACCAACATATTGATACTGTCTCAGTGTATTTTTAACTTTCATCTGTATCACTGTTATTCTTGCTAATCAATGACACATGCAGGACTAATGCTGGGCCCTGATGTGGCAGGGGGAGAATGAGTGCACTGCATTTCTCCAGGACAGCAATATTTGGATAAGCGTACTTTGGATGTAGTGTCCAATTCAGTAAATACATTCCAGTTTATAACRAAAAATAAGCACAGTCTTATAGACATGCTCATTGAATATTTTTAGTTAAAAAAAAAAMCAGAGAATATTTTTAGGGCAAAAAACGTAGAGGTCATCTTATATCCCACTGAAGTTTTATCAGTTGAGAGGTTATGATATATGAAGTATCTTTTATTAAAGTAAATAAGAAAGTTATTATCTTCTAAAACTAAATGCACTTCTCCCACCTCACCATTTCACTTCTGTTGCCATCTTTTTGTCCAAGGGTAAGGCCTATCTCACCCCACTTTGTCTAAAAGTCAGGCCTTCAGACAGTGCTGATGTTTAGACAGTCTCTATGGCTAATAGGAAGTGGAAGAGCGAGGTCTGGAGATTGCTCTCAAAGTTGATCCTAATTTAACTGAGACCTAGTAAAGAGGATGTCACGCCTGAGAGCACAGAAGGGAAAATGTCTGGGCTGACTGCTGTGGACCTCTATAGAAAAACAGAGGCTGAAGGGAAATCTCCAGGAACTGTAACTATCAAGGGAGGAAACTCATGAATTCACGTTTGTATTACTGATTTTCTGTGAAGTGGATTTCAAAGGGCACAGCCATCATAATTCCTGGTACAAATGATCCTTGTCAGTCCATCTCTGAAAGGACTGCACAGCATACTCAATGCAGGACAGATAGTTATCACCTGCATAAAAGAAAATTAATATTCAGTATAATCTGATTTTGTGTTATATTTTCACCATTTTCATTGTGTCTAGCACAGTAAGGCATTGCAGACTTTGGTAGTACAATGAAAGAGGATGTTTTAAATACCACAGTAGCTTCCAAAAAACTATACCTGAAAGTAGAGTGCTTTGCAACTCCTTATACTTTGCTGGCTAAATTTGCCTGGATTACAATGATCTTCCAGGCTAAATCTATCAGGAAGGATTTCTTTTCCTGAATTTTCTCCTAAGCTATAAACAAGTGCCAGCTCCAGGGCTCCCTCCAGGTAACTCAGTGTGGGGTCAGAAAAGCTCTGAGAGACAGAGACTCTGTAAACACCTTGGTTCAAATGTCCCCTTAAATATACCTACCCTTCTTTTGGGCAGCTGCAGGCATTTGGGCTTTTCTGTCTCTGCCACTTCTCGTCTCACACACAGTGACCAGCACGGGTCACTTGTATTTCAATGGCAGGGGGTTTAATGKTGCACCCTTGCTCCTGCTGAGATGTCTAGCAGCATTTCTGTCAGAAATTGTTCTGGAAGTTGTCCTCAATGCAACTGAACGCTGACACACCAAGTGCTTACAATTTTTCAAAGGATGCCTCACCAGCATCAATTTACCTTTTCCCTTTCTAACAGTTGAGACAACATTTACCTATGCATTTTATAAGAACTTGCTAACTTAAAGTTGCTATGACCTCTCTGTCATGTTTTCAGACTGGATCTGACCACGTGAAATTCCAGTACTGCATCTCTGAGGCAGAGCACTGGGCAATTGCTTTTCAGTTCTTGCTATGGGCCACCACAAAATGGAAATGCAGGCTCACTTCTTCCAAAAAGGAGGCTGGCAGAGAAAATGAAATTCAGATTCTTACTGTAGTTACTTGACACTCATGCCAAGAAATTTTGTTTCTGATCCAAACCAAATCTTATAATTGAAATCAAATTTTACTATCAAGGGACAATCCACATCCTGTTGATTAATATGCAATTATAATTTACGTCTCAAAGACAATGTCGTATGTATTCCTGCATGGAAAAAACCTTGCTGGAGAATTCTGACATGTATTCTGTTCTCCCTTCCTTCCACTACCTTATCCCTGTAAAACAATGGAGAAGACACACAGAATAGAGAAAGGTGTAATAATGACTAGATTTCCTTCACTAAACTCTTTGTTAGTGTTTTGTCTTCATTTTATAGGTAATAGAGCTGGGCCACTACTGCTGGTCTAAGAGATATCGTCCTGTACCCTCCTGCACTCCACTTTGCCTGAGCTGCGTTTGCAGCACAATGAAGATTTTGTTATTACAATGCTTATTTTATTGTTCCGGACAAAAGTGTCACGTAGTTAAGTTCTCTATCAAAAGGTCAAATCTAGAGATTTTAATTCAGAAACTTAAAATGCCAAATAAAAACTGCAAATAACTCTTCCTTATCCACAGACATGTCTGAAATCCTTCTGAGGCCCTTCAATACATCCTTCACTCTACAAGTCACAGGCTTTGTCTTTTAGCTTAGAAGTGCTCCATATAGAAACCTTTTCCCTTGAATTACATGTCTTTGTCTTCTTGGTGGGTGAATTACATACACAGGTATCCTACTTAGTCTTCATAGTCTTCCTTAGTCAACAAAGGATAAACTACATTATCTGTATGAATGACCCACAATAAATTGCTCACCTTCTACTCCCTCATACATAAATATCAGACAACATGACTACGGCACCTCTGGCTCCTGTAGGTTAGTTAAACTATAGAAAACATGACAGGTTTCTGACTGATGACAAAATGCTGCAATACGTAGGAATAAAAGGGGTTTGCTGCAGAATAAAGTCTGTGAATTAAGCAGTTAGTTAGGGAAATGTTAAAGATTATTTTTCTTTCCCATAMGAGCCTGAGGTTTCAGCTCTTCCTGCCACCCTCTCCCTTTGAATTACATCAAGACTGATGTTTTTGATAAAGCACAAAACACAAGAGAAAGATAAGGACCTTTAGTTCAAAAACAGGTTATTCAAAAATAGCTAACCATCCTTTGGTTAGTCTCTTCTTAAGTCTACCATGACATCAGGTTCCCGGTTTATCTCATGTCAAGTTTCTTTTCACTTTTTCTGTTAACACTAATCAACCTTGTATAAATGCATATTTACCTGACTGATAATGGCTTTTCTGGAAGATGTGAGAATCTCTTTTTAATATTTCTTTTTGAAAGGAAATGTATCTGAGTATCTTTAATTCTTAGGAAAGCTAAATCTATTCTTTTCAGATTTAGAACTAGTCACCCACTGATATATACCACAATACAAGGACCAGATTAATATAGAAAATATACCTTTCTGAAGACGAATTTTTCAAATCTTGAAAAAAGGAACACTTTTATTTTATAACACAAGCTCTCTTTTTCCATTTGAAAAAGATCTTTGCTATCCTGGATACTATTGCACTGTAACTACACAGTTAGGAGAGCTCGTTAAAAGGTATTGAAGAGACAAGTGAGTGACTTTCGTTATTTGCTCAGCAAGACAAATGGACATACAATATCATACCACTTTTCAGAGAATGTAAAGCACTCTGTGCTTGCTGCAATTCTTTCATCAGCTCGCTCCACACTTTTCTGAAATGGCCTCTTTGTCACTGCAGGGAAGTATTGCTTCTATAAAGACAACTACAGTAAGGACTGCAGGCAGGTGAAAGTAATGAATATTACTCCAAAAAGACAGTATTTCTCATGTTTCATCTTTTGGGCAGAAAAGCAAAGAAAAGGACAAAGGATTATAGTATATGAAAATCATCTTGACTTTCCTATCACATTAACGTAAGATCAAGCAAATAATGACCTGAACCTAATGCAACTACATAAATTTATAGGGAGGAACTAATCACTCTGTGAAACAACTTACGTGTTTGTAATAAAACTATCTTTCTGTTTTGATTGGGATATTGTCACCTTATTACGGAGTCAGGAATCGGCCACTTTTGACAGATGTCAGAGCCTTGCTTAGAGAGGTAAACTAATATTTTTCTAAACATGTTACCAGAAGTTTAAGAAAGATGGTGAAGGTTGTATTTTCAGAGTCTCCACTATTAATCAGGTCTGGGTAACACGGACTCATAGCTAGATACTTGCCAGCCTTCAGGTTGACCAGCTRGTTTCTAGTCAATTTTTTAACAATCTGAAACTGATGACCTTTTCGGGGGGGGGGGGAAGGTAAAAATCCCCCACAGCTTCCCTCAAGATCTGTCTGGTCTTTGCTGAGATACCACTAATGAGAACTTTACAATGATTATTCAGTTGCAATGGGACAGGAACCAAAGTTGATATAATTTTCTATCCATCAGCCCAATCAGGGAATGAAAGTCCCAAAGGACTGAGGCAGCAGCCAAATTTATCTCCCTATAATCTGCACAAACTAATTACTATCTGTGATACAGTTTCATCATTAGCTCCAGCATGAAAAAACTTTCTGCAGGTTCAGTTTAGGGACCATTAATAAACCTCCAGCTATATCAACACTGCCTGGACGCACAGTGTACTATTGCTCCTAAGTAGAAAATGTCAAAGATGAGTCAAATGGTTCACAAAAAGCACGGTATTGAAGGGAGAGAAATAAACAGAAAAAAGGTAAGAAAGGATAAGCTTTTCTCAAATAATGAAGCCTTCCTTTCTGTTTTCTCGGCAAGGAAACAGCTAGATCTGACTAATATCTTATATTCTAGTAATGCCTTAGTCACAGTTTTTTTGGTGTGAAATCCCAGACCCCCTTTATGTACCGTAATTTAGGCTGGACATAAAAGCTGTAGCTGACCCTGCAGCACAGGTTGGACATGCCTGTTTGCTCTGCCATCAGCTGGGCAGTCTCTTAGCTGCACCCTTCTCTGGCGGACTGCTGGCTGCTCCTCTTACCTCAACACTTCATCTAGGCACTCTAGTAGATTCACATTAAGGAGTAAGGTCATCACTGTACACAGGATCATATCCTTGCCACCCACGTGGAGTTTCATAAATGGACACTGTCTACTTGAGCTGCTCCAGGTCTGCAAACTACTAAGTCACCAACCGTGGTTAAGCACAACTAATTGGCCTAAAGAATAAACACTTTCTAGCAAGCATATAAGCTCCTCAATTTCATGACATATGTGTTGTTTGTTTGTTTTACCTCTAAATGCAGTAATACATCTAATTGGGAATTCCATAACTGGAATATGTCTGAAGCCTGATCGCTGGTTGTGCTTATTCAGTTCTCTTGCTGAAGAAAGCAAAGAGTTCATCCGTAGTCTCTCCTGAACTCCCATCCCTCCAGAGATCTCTGGGAGGGACTTCTGTTAGCTACTAAGCTTATCTCGTGCCCCCGCTTGAAAATTTGTCACCCTGACGAATAAATTCACCCATCAATATACTGAAGAGCTATCCTGGTTAACCAGGGCATGCCCTCTGAGGATGTTAAGAAATAATGGTCTAATATACATAGATGCTTGCAAAGAACTCTCAGTGCCTTAAAATGAAGGATTTTACAAGCTCAGCCTTTTCCCTGAGAATCAAACACTGCTGCTACAGCTCTAACTGCACTTTGGATGGATGAAGGCTCCTGGCAGATCCTTTCTGAGATAATGTTCCTCTGTCTCATGCTTTGAGAAAGAAAGCATTAAGCTGTCCTTGTATTTCTCCTCCTGGGAAGGATGCAGGGACATCATGAAGACAAATCCTTTACTATTGGCTCTGGTCAGACAGCCACAGATGTAAATTCTTCTTCATTGGGTGAACCCCCTCAGAGCTGGGTTCTTCTTACCTCTCTGCAATGGGAAAAATGCATTTACAGACTTTCTATGACTACTTAGTGTCAGCACACTATGCTGTGTGCTATGTCAGCACATAAATCTTCATCCCCAAGGTAACAGACAAGATAGTCATTGACTGTTTCTTGGAGCCTAATTGCCTAATTAGGGCTGCAACTCCAGGAGGAGGTTTTTTCCAGTTTGAAAATGTGGTTGCTGTCCCCCTTCCTTAAATTTACTAATCCCCCTTCAGGCTTATTTAAGCTGGCCAAGTCTCAGGAACTGTAAACCTATTCTAGTTATTCTAGTAAAACTATTCTACTTTAAAACTATTCTAGTACCATGTAAGGTAATGCCTCTCACCTGATTGTTAGCCTGCATTTGCCTATAAAATTTAGTTTTCTGAAAAGAGCAAACCAACCATTTCCACTGACAGTTCTGTCCCTTGAGCCAAAGTGAGAGAGAAGGCGCTCCTCCAGCAAATCTGGGCTGGTTCCCACGAAAGTCCGTCAGGGCTGCAGACGTGGTGAGGCAGAAAGCGCTGCTCACCCTCTCACGTTGGTAAGACATGATGACATGTTGAAACACAAGTTTCCAGTAGGGAGGAAAATTTTTTTTCTCACCCTTTTGTTGAGGTCCTGTGTCTGAACCCGAGCTATCTCAGACGTCCCCGTGCCATCAAGAGCACAAGCCACAGCTGCCAGGCAGTCACCTGCACCAAACTCAACCTCTATAACTTGCAGACATGAATCACACCCGCGGTTGGGCCCCTGAGACGCTACTAAGCACCCTTCTTTCTCTGACACCTGCCTCTCCCTCACGATGCCCATGACTGTTTTAACATCTCCCCTCCATTGCACTGCCACTTTCTAGACAGAATTACCTCCAGCCCTGTCTCTATACTTTTACCCACTTGTCTGACACCGGCTGACACCGATGCTGTTGGCTATGAGGTACCTTTCTTGCTTATGTTTGCTGTTGTCATTAGACAGCAGGTGGGCAGTAAAGGCTGAGCAAAAAAGGTGTCTTTGAAAATGACTTTTTGTTTTGTTGTTGGATTGACTCCACCAAGTTACAGCTGTATCTTATTTTGACACAAGTATCAAAGTGAAATGTGGTGGATAATATTGTAAGGATTAATATTTATAGATCTTTGAAGCTGCTCTCCTTTCTTGGGACAGGAGAAATAAATGTTAAACTAATATTTTTATAACACTCACTATAGAATTTATTAATTTTGTTTTGAAGCCAAATAATTTTCTTACCAAAAGGAACTAATTTTTAAAAGAATGAAGAAAACCTTAACGTATAGCTGATTAGTGTTTGCACTGTAAATGGATACATGATATCTGCTTCCAGTTTTTCAGTTCAAATCTGAATGGAGTGAGAGAAAATTTAAAATGTGTTGTTACCTTCTGAAAGCTGTGTATTGACACATGTGAAATGAGCTTTCAATCTAGAAGCAGAAGTAGTTACATTTGCATTTAGGTAATACGAGTGAAAATAGCAGCAAAGATTCAGCAACACAGACAGCTAAAATGTTAATCCAGAGTGCCTAGAAGGATTCTCCAAGCTGCAGTAAGTCCATGAAGCCATGAAAGCACCTTCTATATGACGACATATACGAGTGCTTGTGCTAAAATCTTTTTTCCAGAGCAGATGTATTCAGGGAATGTATTTTCAGAATTTAAGAGTACCAAAATAAGGTGGTAGTATCTGAATGTCAAAGAAGAGTGGCTTAATCATATTCTTAACCTGTAGGACATGTACCAGTCTCATCAACAGCAGTTTTCCATAACTTATAGTTAGTGAAAGTCTCTCTAAGAAGAAATAAAATCTGGGATTGTATGGGACCCTCTCTCTCTATATTTTATACAGACCCCATGGGAAGAAAAACCAAACATAAGCAACTAGAAAAATTGATGGAAAAATTTATCCATGACTGAAGTTTGAATGCTGGAGTTTGAGCCCCATCTCTTTACATTTCTAATGACATTTTCAGAGGAAAAAATCTTCCAGCTAGAACCAGAAAGCTTTTCCCCTTCCTTCCCATAAACAGCTATGTTTGCTAGAAATGTGCATCTGTCCATCTTGAAATCAGTTAAGAATTAGAAAAACAGTTGAGAGAAAAGGAAAAAATATAGATTAGTCAGCAACAGAAGAAATCTACTTGGCATATGGTAGGTCTCAGATTAATTCTTCCCATATTCTGCTTTCCAAAATGAAGGCAGGGGATGCCACCACTGTATCAGAGGTTTTAGATATTTGTTTCCACTTCTCTCATTATGAATACCCCAACACAAAATGTTCAGCTAAGCAGAAATCTTTCCAGATTATCATTCAGCAAGGCAAAAATGAAAAAAATAAGATTTTATAGTCAATTTAAATTGAGCTGTATGCATATTTAAGGAAAATTTGCTTAGGATAGACATCCAAAAATATGTAGAATAGCCCCTTAGAAATTATTTTTTATGAAAGTTGTGACTAGCCCATTAGGAAAAAAACACAACTTAGAGAGACTATGACTAAAGGTAGGAAGAATGACTCTGAAATTGAACTTTCCATGAATAATAAATAGCATTGTGGCTTTTTTAGTGAATGGGGGAGTATATACATATATATGAGCATGCATGTGACAGTGACTCATAGAAACAAACTGGCAGATAACAGGGGCCCGGAGTCTCACCGGGCTGCCGGCACAGGCACCGCCGAGGGCTGGTGGTGCCCATGTTCCCTTTCAGGCTGTTGGCTCTGCATGTCACAAGGTGTTTTGTCCCCTCTTTCTGCCCAGGGCACCACAGCTTTATGGCAAAAGCAGGTACCTAAACCCGCACTATTCCCAGCTCATCCCTCTTTAACTTTTCCTACGTCAAGCTCTTGCCACACTTCCTAAACCCAGAGTGGTGTTTAGGGTTCGGGTTATGTGAAAGTGGCCAGAGCAAAGCTGAAGACTGTCATTTCTCCCAATGTTTGCTGCTCTTACTTTCTGAAATAAGCCTTATGGACTTCTGACTTATGCAGGGGATGCTCCTGGTAAGGTCTCAGGTTACTCAAATTCAGTCAGTTCATCTGCTGCTTTTCTCCCTGTACCCAGAAAGGCTTCCATTTTGGATATGAAGACCTTAGGGCATGGCAAATCTACTCCCCTTTGCCATTTGTCCCGTGATTAACCATACTCATTGTTTAAAAAGATGCAGCTTGTTTCAAGCTTCAGTTGCCCCAGGTTTGGTCTGCAGCTACCGGTCCTTGCTGCGCCTCTCTCTCCTGGATTAGAGCGCCCTTCACTTTCCAGTGTTTTCTCCCTTTAAAGGTACTTATGTCCAGCATTCAACTCACTTCTTAGGCTTCTTTTTGATAATTTAAACAGACTAAGCTCTAAGTACTTTTCTGAAAGGGACTTTCTATACCCCTCAATTCATTTTTACATGCTCTTTGGCATCTCTTCATATTTTCAACAGCCTTTATATAAATATTAGACAAAAATGCTATATGATGTTCCAGTACAGAAGTAAAATCACTTCTTTCCTTCTATTCACTCTTTTTCTCTGTATTTATCTAAGGATTGCATTAGGCCTTTTTGACCCAGCATTACAATGATAACTCCAATTAAGTTGTCTATCCACTATGAATCCCTACATCATTTTCTCTGAGACATCCTTTTCCAGGACACCTATTTTCCTGCTCTATTCGTATGCTTTCATTCTTTTTTTTTCTCAACTGTGTAAAACTCCTCATTTGGCTGTATTACAGGTTTTCATTCGAAGAGGCAGGGTTTATCAAGCAATTCAGACTGTTCTACTGAACAATACAAACCCCCCCAGTGCCGCAATGCAGTAAGTCCCCCTTTGCTGTTTGATAAGGTCTCTCTAGAGAAACTTCCCTCAGGATGTGCTGGGAAGATCTGGCTTGCTACCGTGCTTTCAGGCTGGCTCTGCTGTGCCCACTTCACTCTCAGGATAATTGCAATACAGCATGCTAGCAACTAGATGAAATGAGCATTTGCCACTTAGCCATTAATCAATCTTTGCACAAATAGTGTCTCTTACATGACATTTCCTTACCTCTCTTCTAAGTTTAAAACAAATGCCTAGAGCAACAACAAAAAAATTATTTACCAATTATTAGACAAAACTATACTCCAGCTAAGGGTGTGGGTGGATAATTACTCATTTTGAAAATGTATATAACATCCCTCAAGAAAATTAATAAACAGTTGGATCTTCCTCAGGAAGCCACAGCCCAGCAAAAAGCCACCACAGTCTGCATAACTAAGTTGTAGGATTGTGTATAAATGTAAGCTAATATAGATTACCATCCATAATAATTTAAGCAAATTTATTTTTCTTACTACATATTTTATATGTCTGTATGTATATATTTTACATATGTACTTGTGACGTGGTTTTATACGTAGTACATATTTAAGAAAGTTAACAAAACCTTTGCCCTGGACAGCTTTTCATTTCAGAATTTTGCCCAAAACAAAAAAAGCAAATTTCCTCTTTAAGTGCAGACACAAACAGAAATGGGTAATTCTGTAAGATTTTAACCACCTTCCACACATTTTTATTGAAAGAAGATTACAGAATCTCAATAGATTTAATCAAGTACTAACCATACAGCAAAAATTGTCCTCTACCAACTGGCCTGGCCCTCCGCTGATTGCTCCTTTTCTGCTTCTACTCTGCTCACTAATTTTTACTTGGCTAAAGAAAAAGAGCATACTGTGTGGGATTTGCTTATACATTTAAAAACAAATTAGAACATGTATACCTGTACATCTCTTATGCAACAGTCATGGAGGAAAAGGACTCTCCCAGAGTCCTCCGGGATCTTCCCCTACAAATAAAACAACGACCCAGAGTGGCTGGTAATTTAGATCTGCTCTCAATCTTCTCTTTCTGCTACCTCTGCTTTCCCAGTATGAATCATGCTTCTGTTGGTGAGCTGCTGCAGAAACTAGCATGTAATTTAAAGCTACTCTATTAAATGAAAAAAAGCTTCCTTTGACTGACTCTTGTTATAATTCGTTATATAAATATAAACTTACAGTACACACAAGAAATGTATAGGAAGATGTCTTTCTGAACACAGCTTTAATAAAAAAGAGTAATATGTGAAAATTACAGTTTCATGCCAGACTTTTTAAGAGAAGCTTATTTGTGTTTATCGTCCTCCTTCTCTGTTTTACACTCAGAATATCCCAGGATCAGGTTCTTTGTTTTCAAAACCAATTTTACCACTGTGCTAGTGGAAGACGCTCTACTTTGAAAGGGGAAGAAGCACTTCTGGGAGGCCAGAAATGAATATCTATTAAAAAGCTAATTAAAAATTAATGTTTTACAACTAAAAATTAAATAATAATAATAGTAATAACAGTAATAACAGTAATAGCAATAGCAATAGTCATAGTAATAGTAATAGTAAATTTCATAATGTATGTCTGAGATCTACTTTTGGGGGCCTTGGCACTTTTGTTGAAAATCAGGTGTTCATGCTTTCTGAACACTGCAGAAAGCACTGAACAGGGAAGAGAAACAGTCATCATTCAGAAAGATCGGAACTCTGCCGTGGCTTTGAATATAAATTCTAACATCCCCAAGGTTTAATCAAAATGTTTGAGAAGGAAAAATTACATTTTTCCACCTGGCTTATGGTTAGCCGGGGATAAAGAAAGTATCACACTTCCACAGGTTCACCCCTGTAAGAGCAGGGAATTAGTGCTCTGTCGGCACTTGGAGCAAAGCAAAAGTTGTTTCTCTAAGTCACATCAGGTTCCTATGAAACTGTCCATGAAAGAAGAAAAACAGGATAGAATGAATATGGGTCAGGCACCAATAAACACAGACTTTTAAAAAAATACTCATTTATACTCTCAGAGGAGTCTTCATTGATCCAGGAGTGACAACTACCATTTTTTTCACTTGCTTATGATCTTGCTAGAAGTTCGTTGTACTACCATTCCTAGATTATGGGATTGCCTGGACTAATATTAAATCTACCACTCAGTAAAGTAAATGGAAAGAGGAACCAAAATWAGATGAGTATGTACTTCAGTGCTTAGCTGGATTGGGGTCCAATAGTCTCAATATTCTCATCAATCAATTCAGAAATATACTTGA
Organism: Oceanodroma leucorhoa; assembly: GCA_030449065.1. Taxonomy (NCBI): domain Eukaryota; kingdom Metazoa; phylum Chordata; class Aves; order Procellariiformes; genus Oceanodroma; species Oceanodroma leucorhoa. The sequence continues at coordinate 14,253,078 of JASVER010000016.1, read as the reverse complement.
GTGGGGTTTTTTTTTGTGCTTTGGGTTTTTTTTTCCTCAGATATTTTGTTGTTGTTGTTATAATACATGTTTGTTTTTAAACAGAAAAGGGCATTTTCAGGATGACTGCAAACTGTAATCCCAGTTGAATTTCAGCTACTTCAGCGAAAAAAACAAAGGGAATGGGAACAAATTTCCAAACAATCCGAATGTGTTGTTTTGGTATTTTTATTATGAAGCACTTAGACTTTTATTTGGATAAAAAAGCTTCAGTAAGACATTTACCTTAATTCAGTAATAGGTGGTTTTTTTTAAAGAAAGACTGATGTAATTTTACAGATCGTTTCTTTCACCAGCAAACTTTCAACCCAATTTTTAGTCCAGCTCTACTCCAGAACAATTGATTATCCTGCACTTGATTAATAAGCAGTGGCAACACCGTTGATTATAGAGTTAGTAAAGAAAACACATATCATCCTCAAAAGATATTGTGTTCTCAGGTAGGGTAGTAAGGAACAGGTCAAAATTGCTGCCTTATTTCTGGAGGCAACGGTGTACTGTCAGGGACGCGGGAGCCTGAGGGTTACAACACAAAGGAAAAATAATAGATACAGGAAGGATGCAATCTGAGTACATTAAAAAAACTTGGCCCAAATCAGTTGGAAATGTCCCCAAATGTAAAATATGCCATTTGCTTTGGGATAAGTACTAAGTACTCCTAAAGAACTAAGAAATAAGAAAACATGCCTGCCGTCCCCCTCTGCTTCATAGCGTAGCACTGAGGTAGCTGAGTGTGCTTTATCAGTCCACTTGTCTGGATCAAGAAACAAATGAAGTTGGGGTATGCCTACATACTAACTCTCTTGCTAGGTGAATCAATTGACACAGCAGAGCACTGGACTGCCATGCATAGACGCTTCTTCACACCTGAATTAACTCTATTAAAAAAAGCTGTGTACCTGTGCACTATGCTGTCAGTTTGCCATATAGAGTAACCTCTTGAGAAAATTAGTGACCTGTCCAAGCTCACAAAATGAATTAGCAAGAAAGCTGGTATAAGAACTGAGAAATTTCTAACAAGCAGTAGTTTCTCAGGGAACTGACTTACAATGTCAAGTAGAAATTAAACCCACCAGGCATCACCTTGAACAACTAAGTGATAAACTTACAATTGCCATCAAGCAGATGGGCATTTGAAATAATGGTACATTATTAATACTACACGGCATTTCCACTTAGAAAGGGTCAGAATTGATCTGGAAATTGGGTTTCTTCCATTCCACTTTCTTATTATCTCTTAAACTCTGTATGTTCCACACCAGTAGAGACCTTTATGTTTCTAAAGCCCAGTCCTGTTTTCCACCATTTCTGCAAAATTAAGATCTGATTTCTGCTAGAAGTTTGCTTGTGGCTATTTATCTACAGCACCAAAACCACCAGCACACTTGATATTAGAGTGTGCAGGTGGTCTACTCCAACAAGAGTTTATTAAACTGCTCTTTCACACCTAGAAATAGTTCTCCAGAAAAACTGATAGGGTCTCATTGTAGAACATAATGCAGTAAAAAATATCAAGTGACTTCTAAGCTTTAGACTCGTAACCAGTTTTGACAGGAAGCAGTGAAAGAACTAGATCATTGTGCATAATACATGAGGTGGAGATTCTTTAAGGAATCAACTTTTTATTAGAAAATGTCAAGGTCATTTAAAATAAAAAAAAGTGGTTTCACATATCTGAATCAAATAGAAATGAAATCCAGAAAAAGCTGTGATGAAACCAGCTCTTGTCTTTTCATATTTCTCTTTTGGCAGCATATCTSCCTGAGCACCAATGTCCGCTGTAGGTCTCCTAACAAGGTGAAACCAAATAGAGCTCCTTGGGTTCCAGGTGACATGATCGTGTGTGGTAAGATTTATACATATATCTGTCCAGCTTCTTAATGGTCCAGATTTTCTGGCTCTGTTTTACCCCATTGATGCCATTAGCCCAGAGCCTGGTGTCCATTCCCTTTTATGGGCTATTTAAAAATAATGAGGGATTGATCTGAAAATAAACATCAAAATAATGAAATCTGAAAAAAAACAAAATTAACTTTCTATATATAGCTCTAAGCATGGTTTAATGTTGTCCTCTTTACTAAAGAAATGACATTCTATGAACACACCTCAAAATGACATGTGCTTCTACAGTTGTACATTTACATTTTAGAATTGTAAGGTATGATTACTTTTTTGGTACGCTCGTTTAAATTAGGAATACCTCCAGTGAGCCACACATTTAAAAGTGGTGCACTAGCATAAAGTGTGAAAAAGTTCACTTTAAATCAGTCTGTTAGTCCTGAAAGATCATCAGCCTTCGTCCTTCAAAAACAGTTATATGTTAGCAGTACTATTTTTCAGATACTGAATAGGACTTGGTAAAGAACAGCTATTCTGGAGCAATTGTGATAATAGATGTTCTTGCTCATGAGTAAATTTGCTTCATTCTAGCCTGGATTCACACTCACAATAAAATTCACGCACCCTTCTTTAAATTGAATTAGCTTCCAATGTCAGGCAAGCCTTTCTCCTCGGGGTGCTTCCTGGTCCTGAACTGCATCCACGTGGCAGTTCCTTACTCTCATTCCCATTATTACATGTTTAATGGATCAATTTAGTCTCTTTTCACAAATAGGATGTCAGAAATGTGAGATGACAGAAGTATAACCTGTCTTGGTATGTTTCTGAAATCTAAGAGTCACACTATAGTTTTGTTTGGGCTGGGAGATGGAGGAAGCAAGGGAGGGGAAGACAAGCTTAGGAGTGGCTGAAGTACATAGGAAGATGATACATAATTCACACTTTAACACAGTGCTTTGTCTGCTTTGAAATTCTTTTCAGATATAATTTTAAAATGCCCTGTATCCCCAGGCCACTTGTAAAGCAGCACCTTTGAAAACCTTTCAGCTTAAGCTTTGGGAAAACCTTGCCCTCAGTGCATTTTAAGTCAGTCTAAGACCTCTAATAGTTTCCCCATAGCCCTGTCAAGGTGTGACCATAAACCATTTTGATTTATGGCTCTGTAACTGCTTTAGTAAGAACCTGAAGTGCAATGTCTTAACTACTCACCTATAGCCCTAACAAGTAAATAATTATGTCTTTCATATCTCTAATTTCTACTTTTTCCTTACAGCGATAACCCAGATTCATTTCTGACAAAGGAGGAGGCAAAAGGAGGTAGAAGAGGGGAAAGTACAGAGTCAGAATACATTTTTCTCAGGGTTCTGAATCTTCAGGTATAGGTTGATATTTGCATTATTCAGTCATTCATTCTCACTTGAAACTTAGATATACTTTTCCTGCTTTCTACCAGGAAATTAAATATTCTTTCCCTGTAAAATGCTGTTAGCATCCTACTAACTTCCAAATCTTGAGTTGCAGTATTATATGTTCCTTATCTCTTATATGTACACTCCCCCTCGTAAAGTTATAGCATATTTTTAGATGTTTTTATTCATTTTTCATGTTTCTGCAGAACATATGTCCTGAATAAAATTACAATGAATTTGAGGGTGATATATATGTAAATATATACGTAAGACTTGTCAGTAAYTTTGGCAGTGGCCCAGAAGAGATCTAGTCAAAGGGTTTGGCTAGCCTCTGAGTCAGAAAATAATGCTGTACAATATGGCAGTGAAATGAAAATATAAAATACATATCAGTAGTGTGTATGGATCATTTAGCATATGTCTTGTCCATGTACCTGTAGAAAGCAAGGTGGATGTATCAACTCATATGAAGAAAAAGATGTTAAAAACCAGGATTTACTTTTAACACAGTTACAATCTTAATTCATTCCTCCATGACAAATTTGGTTTTCCATGTATTTCTTTCATACATGCACATCCATAATGTAACTGTTGCAAAATAACATGTCTACATTTCTTTTATGTGTTTTCTGTTGATCAGGAAATCAAACAAGTCATTTTCAAGATGTGTATGCTTCTCTTTTTTCACCTTGGAAAAATGTTATCTTTTATCTTTGGAACATCTTATGTCTGGAATGGTTTAGTCTAGAAAATCAAATGTTACTGCATTTTTGTGGTATTTTTGTGGGCCCATTCTATAAGTATTTTGCACGGTATATATAGTTATAATATCACACAATAAAATAATAAGCCTAAAAACCCTTTTTTGTCAGCAACAGTAAATTGACTTTCCAAACGCAATAAGCCAAATTTTGGAGACCATGTCCAGGTACTCCTTAGTTTTGCATCAAAACCAAGGTGTATATTATTAAATTTGGACACACAGGTTTGTCCTGCCTTTTGAGGAAAAAACTAAGATCCTTTGTTGTCCACATAGACATTTTTTACTATCTTAATCTGACAGTCCAAGATACATATGCATAAAACAAACAACTTCAGAGCCAATTATAAACATTTTAATTATTTTTTTCAAGAAATACAATTAAAGTGTTCTATAGAAGTCTATGCATTTCTTCTCCTTCACCATTCACCCATAACTGTACTTATAGGGGGTTTTTTTTACATATCTTAGGAGTTACTGTTATTGAACAATCTTGAAGAAGGAGATTGGCACCTACTTACCAATTATCCTAATATTTATTTTTTATTATCGCAAAGATATAACCAAAACTTTAAAAGGGATTTAAAGAACAAAAAAATATTTTTCTTGCTTCTGAATTTTCAGCTATAGCTTGATAGGATTTTGTTAATACATTATTATCATTTCTGAATTCAGTTTTGTTATTTACTGTTGCTAGAACTTTTTACGGAAAGAATGAATATACATAGCTAGATTGTAGAAAATCCACACTGAAGTTTATTTGTGTCTTCTGCACCCAGGATGAATGAGACACTGTGCCTGGATCACAAGGATATTGTCTTTTCTTAGTCCACATCTGCCATTTCTATGTGGCATTGTGTATAATTAGTTTATGAGATAATCTGAGATATGACATGAATAGCATGGGGCAGGAGATGGAGTTGAAGAAGGACAGTGGCAGCTGCATAGGAGGAAAGACGGATTCACTGGAAAGTATTTTGCAAGAGGAGAGCAGCCCAGTAATTATGGATCCATTCTCACAGCCGTGCATAGAGAAAGGGAAAAGACAGCTGTGCTGAAGACAGGAACAGGACTGAAACTTGGATTCATGCTAGGAAACAAGAAGGAGGCTGCTGCAATGATACATATACTCGGATGCAATTTGCCCTTCAAGTTACCATCATTTTTGAAAGAAACTGTGGTAAAGCTGATATCCCGAGATAAGATAGAGACCAAGGCTGAGCACTTTTCTGAGGAGAGAGAGAAATGCAGAAACGCAAGGAGAGAATTTTATGGAGAAGTTTCTCCTGAGCTAATTGGCCATATTACACCAGATTATCACGCTGTAAATTAGGAACTGATTTCTGAGCCTGCAATATATTTAGTGAAGCTCAAGGAGAAACTAAATATGTACTTGGAAGAGAGATACACAGGGGTCTACCAGCCAACCATATCAGTCCCAGGAAACCCCCTGAAGGGTACCTGTAGACTGGGAGAAGGAGACAGAGGATGTGTAACATTTCCTTTTCCCTATGCTTGCTCTTCATCAGGTATTAAGATGTAATATTGGGCTTGATGAACCTTCAACCAGACCTACTAGTTTTTGTTCCTATAAATGGTATCTTGTTTGCCTTGATAGGTTATTGTCAAAATAAATCTTCCACAAAAGTGCATTATATCAAACTTCAGAAGTGTAGGCAAGAATTATACAAAGCCGCTGCATTTTGTTGACTGTAACTTCCTTTTTTTTTTTTTCTCTCTTTTATAAAGGCACATAACTTCAATTTCATTTCTGATACATGCTTGAAAAAGACAGACTCCTACTACTACCATTGTTGTCATAGTTGTCATCCTGACCTAAAACATCTGGAACAATATTTCTGGAACTAATTCCCTTACCACACTTTTTAAAAGATGCGTTTTACATTCAGACAGATTCCTTTTAATAATAAACTGAAAGCTAATCTCTATCCATTAAGTCTTTGAAGGTAAGGAGTAATGCCATTTCCTCAGACTCGTGAGACTTTTCTCATGTGATAAAAAAAAATTGTCTGGGCTGTTCAATTCTCATGCAGTCTTTTAATACATTCACAGCTACAGGATCAGACTGAGAAGATTGATTGACTTCTTTTGAAATTTATCAGTACGATATTTATTTTAGTATAGAATTTTTTTTATGTAAAGAGAGTGTACATCCATGTCAAACAGAATTCCATAAAATCCAATCAGTTTTCCAGACATAGAAAATATGGAGAACTGATTTTATTTATTTACTTTGATTTGTTGATATTGTTTCAGCACTGTAAAAAACAAGAATTTTAAACATTAGTTTCAAAATAAATGAATGTATATGCTTAATGTTACAGAATAGAAATAATCTGACTGCATTTTAAAAAAAAAAGGAGAAAAAAAGCAAATTATTGAAGGTGACAGTTTCAAGTTACAAAAAATAAGAGAACAAAGACGTGAATCCTTACTATTAGGGCATTGCTCTTCATGATCTGAAACAGAGAGGAATCCAGACAAACTGTTGGCAGAARTTTTAGTGACAGAAACATAAAAGAAAGAAGAACATTTAACACACATGTTACTGGAATTCAGTGCTCTCACACCTGGAAATCTGTGAAGTCAGGTGTRTTTGTGAAATGTTACTGACTTGATATCATGAAACTATCATCCTTCTAATATTCATAATACTAATGATATGGTAAGCTGGTTATGCATTAAGCATATGCAAGCATTTGTCGCATCTTCTTAATGAATTTAATTTACTTTAATATATCCTTTTGTAGTAACTTCTTAATTTAGTTAGCCATATATATGTAGCTAATGAGAACATGATTTTGGAAAAGGGTAGGATAAACTGTAGGATGATGCTAAGCTCTAGTTTAACAGGATAGTCTCAATAGAGGAAAAGTGAAAAAGGGAAAATTGGTCTTTGTCTTTGGCAGTATAGACCTATGAGCGCTAAAATACGGGAATCAAGTTCTTCTGTTTCATAGTATAGAATTATTCTAAGATGAAATAAAAATGTTTTTTTTCTTACAGTTTCATTGGTTTTAAAGACCTTAAGATTATTCAAAATAGCTTGTTTTGCTTCTGTTGTGATAAAGTTTTAGGGATCAAGTCTGTTCTGAGAAGACCTAACATGGAATATAGAAACATGAGTATGTTCCAAATTTACTAATTTATAAATAAAGTAGCACCGGATCAACCCTTTAATCATTCAGTTTTTATTAATTTCTTTTTTTCTTTTTTTTTTTTTTTTTAGTCAACATTTCTAATTCAAACAGCTGTATCTGGACCCGTTTTGGGTAGATTATTTGCTTTTTTCTGAAAGAAAACAGTAAGTTTTATTGTGTTGTAGTTATAATCTACAGTCTGTAGATAGCTTCTTTCCCAATTAGCTCTTCCCTTGTTCCCAACTTCAAACACAGAAAATTAGAATATGCAGGTAAGAATGGTTATGATGTAGGACCCAGGAGCAAAGATTTTGACCATCTGACTGGACTTAAGTTATACAAGAAATTATACTGAGTATTGTACTTAATTTATAGTAAGTCTGTGACTTTTCCCCTGCCTAAGCTTTCCAAGCAGAGGACTGTATTTATTAAATAATTAAATTTTTTGTATCAATGAATTAATTTCATTACAAAGGACAGGAGGATGTTGAAATGGTGGGAATGGCATGACTCTTCTGGAATGCCAACAGGAGGGCAAAGCCACCAACCTCTGGCAGGTCCCCTTCATTGTCAGCTTGATCCCTCAACAAAAGCCACTGGATGTGGTTTTGGAAATGTCATTCTGAGAGCTAATTTCTTTTTGTCTGCCAACAGAGGATATTCAAATAAACTTAAACYATTCACCTGTTTCTGTGCAAAAATAATAATGAAGGCCCTTCACTCCTTCTCATCTTTTATTCACTCTTTGAGATTCATTCCTACCCCTGGTCATCCCATGACACCAGCCTCCATCTTCCTTATGTTTGCAAACACGTGTCTGTTCTTCCTTTGAAGATGTAGTACACAACTGGGAAGGTTGGTTTTTTTAAATACCTGCAAAGTTGTTTATCCTCTTCATAAAGTCTTCCAAAATGCGTTTTTCTTTCCAGGATGCCTAGAAAAAAAGGACAATGTTTAGGCATCTGCTTATTTCACTTATCAACTGTATGTATTTGTTACCTTTTCTCTCTGTATTTTAGAGAAAGAAACACAGAATATTCCATCTTGTCCTGTTGTTCTTTATTCAGTGATTTCTGGACAGATGCAATAGAGGGGTCACGGCATTGCACAAGAGATCTACAAACCTTATCACATTTTTTTTCGTCAGTGTTTCTTGTCAGGTCATCTCACCTCTTTGACTCCATTTTTTTTTGTTTGTAATGTGTCATAACAATGTCTTCTTACCTTTGCAACAGTGTTTGAGCTCTGCAAATGAATGTTGCACTGTCAGACATAAACTTTTATTACTCCATGGCTGAAATAGCAGAAGGTAAACATAATAAAACCAAGCACAATATACAGAAGTATCTGTTACACCTTAAATGTATGATTTTAGTAGAAACTTGTGGCTAAGTTACAAAAAAATGGTGTATAATTCAGGAGAGGTGAATACTCATCTCTCCCCTGCACCTTTGTTTTGCAAGATGATCCATGAAACTTTTTCTGTTGGACACAGGGTAGATGAGGGTACCCTGAAATCTGCCCAAGAAATCACATTAATCTTCAGTAAAATTAAAACTACTGTAAGCATCAACCATTTTTATAAAGGTAGGAATACTCTCGGTGCTTCCAAAATGAGACTGTAGCCCATAACATGGAAACACCAGCTGCACCCTGGCCTGGAACCTGTATGGAATTTCCTTTTGCCTTCAGAGGCATGAAGGTGGTAGGTAAAGGAAAGTAAGCATGAGAGATCATGTGTATTTGAAGTTTCCGAGACCCAGGAGAATTATTTATGAATGCACTGGTGAGATTCAATGACTTCTGAGATCAGGCAGACTAGAGGATAATTTTGAACACTGCTCCCACTCACATACATGTCTGCTTATATTAATTAATAAAGCATATTTCAGTAGAACCAGAAAATATAATAGGCAAAGGAAATAAGAACATGTTTAAGATTTTGTTTTAATTTGGTGTTTTATAAAAACTTCATAAAGAAAACATTGAGGAATTTTTAATTGTCAGAATTAAAGCTGACAGCAAATATTTAATTCAGCTTCCTTTTGAGAAGTTGCTATGAAACCATCTTTAAGTATTTCAATAACTTTTTTCATTATTCCACATACATATTCCACTGTATCACAAATTCCTGTTATAAGCACTGCCTAAAATCACTGGCACTTATTGCATGATCAGAAATTCACTATTTTATTCTGGTTTCCTCATTCAACATATATGTTTTACTATGCACCATCTTGTAGTGGTTTAACCTGGCAGGTAGCCAGACGCCACACAGCCACTCGCTCACTCCCCCCCAGCGGGGCAGGGAGAGAATCGAAGAAAAAAAAATTGTGGATTGAGATAAAGACAGTTTAATAGAACAGAAAAGGAAATAATAATAATAACAATGATAATATAATAATGAGACAATATACAAAATGAGTGATGCACAATGCAATTGCTCACCACTGGCCGAGAAAATGGCCAAAAAAACGATAGCCACTTCCTGGACCCCCCCCATTCATATACTGGGCATGACGTCATATGGTATGGAACACCCCGTTGGCCAGCTGGGCTGACTGTCCCGGCTGTGCTCCCTCCCAGCCTCTTGTGCGCCTGACAGAGCATGGGAAGCTGAAAAGACCTTGAGTAGCAGATTACCTAGCAACAACTGAAAACATCAGTGTGTTATCAACATTATTCTTATACTAAATCTAAAACATAGCACTAGGAAGAAATTTAACTCTATCCTGGCTGAAACCAGGACACATCTACATTCTGTCATTTTTACAATTGGATTTTATGGCACTCATCAGAGCAACTGATGATGGGATTCACACACAGAGCTATATTTCACAACATCCATGTGATGTGAAGACTTACTGTTATCCTTACTGAGCAATTGGAGCTACATCACAGAGAAATAAAAATAAAGCATGGTTTCCAAGAAGAGAGTCCCCAGCCAACCACCTTGGAAAGTTTTTGTTTAAGTGTGCATTCTTAATTTTCTGGATGACCACACTAAATCCCAGCTGAGCAGAAGACGTCTGCATTGTGCAAGACACAGCTGGCACTTGTCTCACAGTGAGGAAGCTCTGGACCTGAAAGCAGTGTGACTACGCAACACCTGAGCTTGAAATCCTTTGCAGCTCCATGACGTAGCATGGACAGCAGGGGGGCCCTTGGAAAATGCAGCTGGCAACATTAAGACTTTTTTCAGACTATCTGAACTAAGATTATTCAGATAATCAGAAGTCTCGAGCTGGATAGCATTCTCCCTTGCATACAAGTATGCATGTGTAGGAGCAGCTAGAGACCGATCTAGGCTGTGTGCAAGCTGACCTTAACTTACTGCCTCTGGATTCAAGGGGCTGACAAAACACATGTCAACAATTTTCCAGAACTGACTGCAGATTTGGGTGATTTTTACCTCTGTTTGCAGGCTCACGTTTCTGATAGCTTTAGACACCCAGTCACTAAAAAATATTCCTTGAAGTCCTGAAAAATCTTCAGCCAGCCTTGGAAGAACAGACTAGTAAACACACATACTAGTATCACAGCTCAGCCCTGGGGAAAGAGTGAAAAGCTTTGTAACGAAAACACCCTGGAACACAACCTAAACACCTCTCCGAGTCACTGCAGGGAGACAGCTGGTCACACTGACGTGGCAGCACATTTCGCATTCATTTCTGTTGAAACACACTGCTGCTACAACAGCCTTCAGACACAGACCCTTGAAGGCTGGGTCTGGCAACAGGCACTTTGTTGAGGTTGCTGTTGTCAAATAGCGCAGGTCCTATGTTGTTTGCTGTGAAATCCCAGCCTGCTTCTGCTGCATGAGTTCCCAGCTCCAAATGCTGCTACGCAATGATGTATCTGTTCTCTCAGGAACTGGGATGAGATACTACATATTAAAAAAAACCAACAACAACAACAACAACAACAAAAATACACCCAGCATGTTGTTGTAGCTTCTTTAGTCCTTCTCTATTCACAGGCATTTTGCACATTACCAATATAGTCCTTCTGCCATAGCTCCACTGTTGATTTGTTACTAAAATAGTCAGACAACCTTATTTTGCAGATTCACAACTCTTCATATTAATTTTATTAGTATTGTGTGATCTATAGATGATATCCATTTATGCAGCACTTTCCCCCTATATTGTCCCTTCATAAAAAACTTAAAGTACAAGCAATATTTATAAATATAAATTTTCTAGTGGTTTACCTCCATTATGTCATTTTTTTCTTCCCCAGCACCACACTATTCTGTCACAATTCAGCTTCTGTAAGTCTGGTTATATTGGATATTGATGCAGTCTAGGGTCACTCTGACTGACAGGAAAATAACATCTTGGAGGAGAGTGTAAAATTTCAAGACAGTAGAAAAAAGCCAAACAGTCAAATACTGGCAAACTCCAACTGTTGCCTGATAAAATTGGGAATACTTGCTTCATGTAATGTATGTTGCATATATATAATATTACAGTTGATCAAAGAAATCCAAATATGACAAACATCCAGCAATCTTTGACTGTAACAGCAGAGAGGCAATGCTCATGCACTGCTAGCGTAGGACATGGGCTTATCACTTAGGTGATTTCAGGAGCTTCTGCTTGCAGCCTTGAGTTTATAGAAAGACAAGGAGGGAAGAACATGTAGAAGGAAAAGAAATTCCAAATTAGACACAGTGGCTAGTGAAGCAATGAACCACGAGACAAACACCCACACAGTCATTTCAGATGGTAAAAGTGTATTTCGGGCCCTATGGAAACGTCCTGTCATGCTGCAAAACCCTGCAGTGATGGGAGAGCTTTGCTGCAGCTTGCCGTCCACGGAGCTAAACTCACCACATCCAGCAAGCAGCCACAATCATTACCCTGAATGCGCGCCAGACCACAACTATTTGCAAACTAATATCTTGAAGAAAATAGTCACTGATTGTAATTGCTCTTCAAAATTACACTCATCGTTGGAAGACACTGATTAGCTTTCATTTTGTAGCTTATTTGAAAATTAGTGGCAGACAATGCTTCTTGCTAATTTCCTGGGAGGATAACGGGAAGTTTTTACACAACCTCTTGCCCCAAATACCTACATAAGCTGAGAAATAGCTGTTACACATGTGGCATTTTACTTTTTGCTGAATTTTATACTAGCATTGAATTTTGGTTTTGCACACATGGATTTTAAATTCCAGGTCTTGCTTTGAAACTAAAAATCAATAACCCCTATTTTAACCTAGCATAGGTGTTGCACTTTACTAAGCTATGCTGACCCGAGATAGCAGGATTCCAGTTAAAAAGCTTTGCTCAGTGCAAAACTGTAAAAATGAGCGTAGACAAGTCCTCCTCTCCACACATTTTCAGTGGATGTCTGCTTCAAGTATAGAGGAAAGATCTTTTACCAATGGTGCAATGTCATAAGACAGAGGACAAATAAAAGTGCTTGTGCAAAATCATGTGTTACTCCTATTCATTCTCAAATCTCATCCATACATTTTGTGCAGATATGAGGGTCCATCAACATGGTGCAGCTGGATGTTTTATGACTGGCAGATTTTCTTGACAAAATGTATTCCTTAATTTGTTCACTGACTGTTAGACTGACTTCAAATCAAATTGTGCCAAAAAGCATTTTGAAGAAGAATATCCTGCCTTGTCAATGCACATTATTTTCATGTAATATTTCAAGCAGCCATTATCATGATAATGTTAATTTTTCAAAGTGTTCTGTTTGTGAGTTTCTTTAATTTTACAAACTTTTTTTCGTACTGCAGGAAAGTGAGATGCTGAGTGAGGCTATAAGATAGTTCTGCATTTTCTGGTGTGGGTGGGATCAAGCTACATTGCTGACCCACATCACCTTCATCTCAAACATTTAACACCTCGCTGATCCAATTTATACTAGCATACATATTAGGCAAATAGATTTCTGAATTATGCACTTTCCAGGCATACATATTAGGCAAATAGATTTCTGAATTATGCACTTTCCAGGCTTGACAGCAGCAAAGGATTGATTTGCTTTTTTCCACCAATACACTTGCAGATAATTATCTTATTCCCTTAAGCCATCCCTGGACCCCATCCTGTGGAGCCTTGACTTAATTTTGGATCATTTACTGAAAGGCATTCCCATCACAAACAGTGTTTCATTGCAGCTATTGAATTCAGTGAGCCTGTTCACATGGTAATCCACTGCTCAGCATGAGTAATGATTGCAGAATCTATCCTATGACATTTTTAATGAAGAAAAATCTTACGTACAGAGGTTTTTATCTTCACAAGCGAGACAGTTACATGAGGTCTCTTAATCTCCACCGCTATTAAGGCACCTCACGTTGTCTTGCAGTGGCTAAGGAACATTTATACACACTGGTCCACAAGCGCTTTTGTGAACATGAGATTCTGAGGTAATGTCACAAAATATTGTACTTGTTTTCAAAGTGATAGTGCATTCGTATCCTTCTGCTCTGGCCAGTCTCTGGGAGCTTCCACACACCTTGAAGAACCCTGTCTGTAGCAGCTGAAACCTATTCAGGTATTTTCTGTCATTCAGATGCATAGCTAAAACAATGCAAATCAACTTTGTTTTTCAACCCCCACCATACCTATGTGTTGTTGGGTTCTTTTTGTTGGTTTTGTTGTTGTTGTTGTTGCTGTTTTTAATCTTACCTATGTTCTATTGTTAATAAAACAAATTGTACATGGCAAAATTATGAGGTATTTAGGAGTTTGAAGCTGCTTCTTCCAAAAATTTTTTGCCCTGAAGGAACTACAGCTCTAGGCAAGACCTTTAAAACAAACTTGACTATTTAATAACTCCTTTAATGACTACTAATTATTTAAAATAGTTAATATCTTTAAAATATTTATCTCACCCTTTTACTCTCGTGGAAGAATTAGAACATTCTGATGATTCATTCTTATTCATCTGCAGTGGATAATTTGAATGCACCTATTTCCATCAAAATATTACCTGCAGAATTGTATTCATTATTATTTCAGCTGGTATCCCAAGTTTCAACAGAATTTGCTATTCTGCACATTGCCGATATTATTCTAAGCCTGTTTTTCATCTGGAGAGTGAATGATGTTTTGTAATCACAAAGCCAACTAAAAAATGAATAGAGCAGAGGCAGTGCTTAAGTTAGTTTTGACTTTAATTTGCTACATTGACGCTTCTTTCAAATGTTGCCATAGGCAAAACTGGTTCATGCGCTAAGGGCATTTCATTCACTTACAAATAATGGAGTAGCGAAAAGTAGGGGTGGTAGAAAAACCTGTGTGTAATAGTCACAGAACCTGCAGAAGTCAGAGAGGTAGCAGCTGGAATTAGAAGGAAAAAGGAGAAATAATATTCATTGTCCACTATCTTTACCTCTTTTATCTCTGAAAAGCATTTCACCTTTTTCTGTCCTTCCCCACAACCATATAAGATGTTCATGTCTGTAATTTTTTTTTCTCATCTTGCCTATTCCATTTGCTGTTCTATTCCTCTTTCTTTTCCTTCATTCTCTCCCTGGTGATGATAAACCTCAATGCAACTATTCCAATCACTATTGGTGTCATTATTTCCATCATTCATAATCTTGCCATTCCCTTGTATTTTGTCATAGCACCTGAGCAAGTAATGAAGGGTCTAGAAAAATTCGGTAGCCTCAGTATCCTTGTCACTTCTGCCTTTCAGATCTCAGAAATACGAGCTGCTTTACACTAGATCATCAAAGAAAATCACTGTCTCAGTAAGATTTAGAACAGCTTTAGGTCGATTGCTATTTGTTAACCTGTATGAAAAGTGACCCTAATCTACATCAAGTCTCTGGTGGCTAAGGCTATATAGTAGAACCTTAATTACTCTTGATATTGTCAGTAGCAAGAAATAAACAAGTCAGAGAAACCAAATTATCTTTCCACTTAAAAAGAAGGTTGGTTGGTTTGTTCTTTTCCGACACTGGGACTGAAGCACACCTGATGGAAGAGTATTTGCAAATTCAGGAATGGCAAATTCACTGTTCGGTTCAGAGAATACTGGGCTCAAGGTTGGATAGTATAACTGGGATTCTGACACATACTTGCTTATAAAGTTAAAAAAAGTGCTGCTCTTCTGCAAATACCAGGCACTTAAGTCTCAAGAATGCTCTCTGACATGTTTTTGTACACTTATTAAGTTAATTTTTGAGAGTTCCAAAGTTAAGAATGAACCCCTCCACCCCCCCACCCCCCCTTTTTTTTCTTTTGGACCAAGAAATAAAGTACGCACTAGGATTTTAAATGATGAGTAAAAAATGGGCTAGGCCGCAACTTTTAATTAAAGTGGTATTATCACTCTTCACCACTGTAGTGGTATTACAGCACCTTCATCTCCTAAAATAGTGCTTGTGCAAGTGGTTCTTATCTTTCTGTACTTGAGCTTTATCCATTTACAATAAGTAGTCATTTTTAATAGATGAGGTAGTCAGTTTGCTCTTGAGTGCATTCAGAGGAATGCAATCCAAAACAGCAGTACAGAATTTCTGGATAAACTCAGTCCCATTCTCTGATTTCTACCATTTGCTCAGGCCACTTATCTGGAAACCCAGTTTCAGTGCAGGCTAGCCCACAGAATCAAGAGTGGATTTAATAGCAGACAAAACAAGACAACAGAACTCTTCCAATTCATCTTGCTCTAAAGCAGGCAGTATCACATGTCACTTAAGCAGTCTGTATCATTTTCTGTCTCTGATCTCACCCCATTCTTCCCTGAGGATTTCTGACAGAATGTAGCTTATAGATAAATCTTCAGTGCTGAACCTAATAAACACTACTAAGAAAACAAACAGAACCTTTCCTCTTACTTCCATCTTATCCCTGTTAAAACCCTATTTCTAGTAAAGAAAAAATATGAAATGTAGGAAGGCAACTCACACAATTTGCCTAAAGAAAATTCAGTTTCAGCTACCGCACAGGCACTGACAAATCCACTATTAGTCATACTGACAGTGCATCTTTTACTATGAAAATAAGATATGGCAACTGCTCTGAAGAAAAAAATTACTGTATTTTTTCTTTTAATTTAATTTCACAGGTGCTATACTTAATACAGCAAATTGGACTCATTAGTAAAGTACCTACTGGCACAGATGATGGCCAATACAGTGTTCATGCTCACCACCCTAAGGGAGCTCAGCTTTCTGTGAATAGAAGGGCACGGCCCTGTTTTGTCAAACATCTTGTCAATGTTTAGACAATAAATGTTGAATGAACTTCTGTATTGAAAAACCATATGAACACAATTTGTTTCAGTAATAACTCACCTTCTGCTTAAAGGAGGAAAGATGCATATAAGATATATGCTTGTTAATAATAGTGAAGTTTAGAAGCTGCATCATGATTTACCTTTCACACAAACAGTAGTAGTTCCACATCCATTTGGTGTTTTCTGAGTTGTTAACATTAACATTCTGTGAATTAGGAGGAACAGAGAGGACCTCTCTGAATCAGATTTTCTTTTTTCATTTATAAAACTGAAACACGTATGCTCTTTAAAGCAGGAATCAGAACTCAGGGAAGAGAGTTCACTTTGATAGAGAGTTATGTGATCTACTGTGATCAGTAGCAATGCAACTAATCTTTGCTGCAACAAAACAGTTTCAACAAAAGGAAAATACACTTAATATAGTCTGTTGATTCATACACCCTCCTAGGAAGTGATGGATACCAAGGTCTATGCCTGTCTTGAAGACTTCTCTGACCACTGTGTCACAGATGTCAGTGATAGTGAACAATACAATTATTTGTTGTCCAGATCCCAAACTTACGTTTTAGACGTGCTCTTAAAGTAAGTACAGGACTGGCCTGTCTGGAGAATGCCTATTTTTGAAACTCCAGCTATTCTGAACGTGAAACACTTGCCAAGCTTTCCAGTGTTATCCCAACTATAGCAACTGTGGAGGGCACATAAAAAGGAACAGTTCTCTCAGCCTTCAAATCTAGACACTAACAGAGCTGGGCAGCATCTGAGAGAGGGATTTTCAGGTCTGCTGTTCCTAAATGCAACAAAATCCCACATTTGAATCTGGCCCTACCTGACTAGCTAGTAGTTCACAGACGCATTTATCATGGAGTAAGACAGAAACACAACAGTAACTGATTTTCTGAACTTCTTGTGGGTAACAGCAGCTATTGTCTTATGCTGTGGGCATAATTCATTCACCAAGACACATTTCTTTGCTTTAATGACTGTTGATTATTAATCCTTCCTAATAAATCATAAACTTGCCCTTCAAAGCTGTAACAGAAAGGTCAAGGGAAAAAGGGCATTTGGCATTTCTATGGTATATTTTATTCTAGAAATAAATATGGTACAAGTCATTTCCATGGAAGCAATACAGAATGGGAACATACCTCAGGCGAGATGTATGGACATATAAGAATCAGAAATCACTTGCTCTAAAAGTCAAAACCACAGTACTAAAAGGAATAACAACAGAATAATATAGCTTTGCACATATCAAGAAATCCAAACCAGGCTGGCATAATATTTAACATTGTCAAATAGTGTTTCTATCATCCTCTCCTTTAAAAGCACATAGAACCTTGCTGATATATCCATTTCTGCCATGACATGATCCATGATCAATGTAGGCCGGCAGTGTAAATCTATGCGAGCTTGTGATAAGGAAGCAAAGAAGGTCAACAAGATTTTCTGCTGAGAGCCATCATAAGATAAAGCTGGGATACAACATTTCTACTGCATATAGATTATGTCATTGTTAGCATAAGGTGAAGACAAAATGGAGAGCTGTCACAGGTTATTTCAAGTGCTCAGAAAGAGACAAGAGAGTGGGAATTAATGTGGAAGGATTATGAGAGTTAAACATGTACAAAATGAGGAGGTTAAAAATGTACTTTTTGTATTTAAAAGGGTGAAGGCAAGGAACATAAGAATGAAAAAGGGATCATCATCACCAAGAGAAACAAACACATTCAAATACAGCATAAATTCCAGAGGATGGAGGGAGGTAAAAACCTTTTATTGATATGCTGTGATTCCTAAGTGGTTTTAGACCTGTGAAATGCTGAAACATCCTTATAGCTCCACCAGAAGTATGTATTTCCCCCCCTTGTCTAAACCTTGGTATGGAACAGTGAGAGACAGAGAAGGGAAGCCAAAGGCTGGGGCAGACAGTGGTGTTCAAAACCACATGGTCACAAATGYTCTGTGGATCCAACCATCTCACTGAACAAACTGCTGGTAGTACTTGAGGGACTTATCGTGTGACCAGCAAAAACCTCTGAGATTTTCTATTCTTTTCTTTTTAATGTTATATTAATTTGTTTGTCTAGCTGGTTTATAAAAGTGTAAAATACATGCATTTTAAGCACATTACAGTTGCTGCAACAGTAGTTCTTTCATCATCAGTTACTGACATGTCATCAGTAAGGAAAGCTAAAAACACACCCAAAATGAAACTGTCAGCCACATGTTGAATAATTATCAGCTTTACCATACTCAGAACATTAAGTAAGTTAGCTTATAAAATGTTCAAAGTCCTAAGAACATTCTAACACTAAACCTGAGGACATCAGTCAGTAGAAGAAAGAGTAACAGTGCTCATCATTACCAGTTTTCATCATGTCAGACAACAAAGAATGATTTAGGTAAATAAATACTGTTTGCTTTGCATTAAAGGAAGTTCTTCATTCTTTCCTTCAGCTTTATCTGTATATAAATTTTAAAGCAGGAATAAAAAGGCTATACATATTATCATAAAATATTCATATATATGCAAATTAAAGCATATACACAGTTCTTTAAATCTTTCCATTATTTAAAACAGAGCAAGGATTTCAGTGGCTGTTCAAGTAGTAGGGTTTTTTGGTTACGTTCTTAAATCAGAACGTAGAACCAATAGCTTCACTTGAATAGAGATTGAGCTTATGCACTAATTTCAGGGGAATTCTCTGGAGAAAGATTTAGATACACTTTACTTGGCATTCTTAGTTTTTTGATTTTTTTCTTTTTAAAAGGAAATCTATTATATTATGTAGGTATCTACTTCAAGTTAAGTTTCTTGAAGAGCTCAGATCAACAAAGGCGTCTAATAACTAGGAAGGTATTTCAAATTATCTCAGCCTACAAAAAATCACTTTTGAAAGTTTTCCCATTCCCCTACTGTCAAAATTTGAGTGTGTTGAGCACTTGAAGTATGAAGACTGCATAATCTAGTAATTCACTTCATATCTTTGTATTTGATATCAGGGTTTTCAGTTTTGGAGCCAGAAAGTTAAAGAAATAAAAGATTTTTTCATACTTACTGCCAGTTCTCTCTCTCTAGCTAAGTGAGAATGATTTTTAACTAACTTTAAGACTGCTCTGCTAGACAGTTTCCTTCAAAAGATACCTATTTTAACTTTTTCTTCATGAGAGGTTGTCTGGTTTTCCATTAAAGGATTTCTTCCTATCAGCAAAACTGTAAAGTATGTAAATAATTCCCCTTGAAATGTCATTAAGTTTAACAAACAGTCAGTATTACAATTTTACTCTTAGTTTCTATTAAATTATATTTTTAAATAACAATTTATGGCTTCTAAACTTCCATGTGTCAAAATCTGTACCAGTGATGGTTCTCCACTGAAGTAGCAAGGTTAAAACAGTGGAGGACATATAGCTATAAGCTTTTTCAGGCAGGTCCCATACATTCAAGCCCATATGGAGGAAACTTCACTTGCTTTGCTAGAAAACCTGTTTTCAAAGTATGGAGGAGGGGAAAAAAAACAAAAACAAAAACAAAAAAACAAACCAAGAAGATAGTAGGAAATATTTTATCTTCCTTGTTAATGAGGCTGAACAGGAAAGATAATAGCATTATGTATATTTTCCCCCAAGGTACCACAACATGAAACTAAATCTGCAGCAGGGACGTGAGTTTAAATGCATGTTTTAAAAGCTCCTGAAGAGCTTCTTGGATTTACACACCTGAGTAGCTGGGAACAACGTTTGACCAATTCAGAAACAGCATTTGATATGCAGTATTTTTTTGGGAGAAAAATGAAGTAGCTCAGTAGGACATTTTGTACATATGTACTACCACATATGGCACATGTTTTTCAGAAGCTCAACAAAGACTTTTTGTGGTCCTAAAGGAATTGCTGAGCCCATATATTTTGACATTCCTCCTTCACAACCTGGACATATGACTGCCAGCTCATTCGGACAAGTTATGCATTAGCTAACGGCTTTCCTCATATATGTACTTACTTTCAGTATGAACCTCGCCAGTTAACTACACTAGATGACTTATATCTTTAGAATTGGACACAAGCAAGTGTTCTGCATGTCTGTTGGGACTAGGCATATTGGTTTTCACCCATTCGTATCCCCCTACATGTATTCATACATGCACAGTGTTATTCTCCTTTAATGCTTCTTTGACTTATGGAGTCCAAATTTTCTTGGTCAAGATAAATTTTTTCAGATTACTACTAGAAAGTTTTCTCAGAAAAAAAAAAAACCAACAAAAACAAAACCCAAAACCAAAACTTGATCAAATTAATTATTTATTCTCTTAAGCTAGTATAAGATAGCAAAGGCTGTTTGCAGTGGTCCCAGTGAAAAGCCATGTGAAAAAATTCCAGTATTTATTACAGATGTTTTGTTAAGTTCATGACAAGTGTCAAGCCTTGTGTTTCCTTACCCATATGCCTGACAAGATCCCTTCACAGTTGATTTAAAGGGCTTGTGAAGAAGGTCGAGTGAGCCCCAGCTGGAAATGAGAGGGACTATGATGCATTAGAAATCAAAGATCATCAACATTTACATGTGCTGTTTTGAATTAACCTATTATCTTAAACTAGTATACATGGTGTAAGTACTATTCAGTGTTCTATTTAACAGAGAGCTGAGCCTTTACTTCCAGACCAGTTTCCTTTTTTCATTGGAATAGGAAGTTTTCATGATATGGGGTGTCCTCCCACTTAAAGGGCTCTCTAAAATGAATGGAATTTAGACAGGTCTGTGAGAGTTCATGCCATTATCCTCCAGAAGAAAAAAAAGGATTAATTAAAAGATTTCACTTTGTAAAATTTAACATTACACTAAGAACAACTCCTGAATTACAAAATCTATTACCTGTGTTTGTCAGGAAAACAGTGCTGGTTGACATGCACCCTTCAAATCCTTATCCTAAACCTCATATTCCTCACAGATCCAGCACCACTCCTTCATTGCGTGGTGATGGATGTCTTTCAATCAAAAATGCTTTATTGATCTCTCCTGGATCTACATGTATATGAAAGATCAGACATGATGTTCTTCCTAATGGCAATTGGAAATTCCTATCTTAGTAAATTGTTATGTTATAGGACACCATATTTGTCAATTCTCTAAGTCCACAAACATGGGTCCCCTTGCGGGGGTGGGGCATGAAACAACCCCAAAACTGCCAGATATTTTTATACAATGAGAAGCAATAAAAACGATTTGAAAGTTTCATTTAAAAACCAAAGGTAATATTTTTCACATTATAGGCAGGCACAGGTATAGAGAGGTTGAGCAGGACTCAGCTTTTTTTTCAGAATTTCACAGCCTAAGCTGTCATGCTTCTATTGGTGCTAAAAAAATGTCTTGAAAATGCTATGGATCAAATTCTTTGCTGGAACAAACTGGTATGTTCCAAATTCTGAAGAATTCGTGTTCTTGTGCTTAACTATAGCTAAAGAGGTCAAACTGGAATCATTACTTTGAATTACAGAAAGGAACCTGGATGCTGAGTGTTTGCTTGATGCACAGATTGTTTTCTTGTTTATTCTGCTTTTGCAGTGGCAATTACACTGCTTGCATCTGGTTTGAAGACCACCACACAGTAATTTTAGCTTTTACCATAATAGACCTCCATTTAGCTAGAAATAAATACAGCTTTTCTTCAGGTTAGTTCTGGTTCAAGCAATATCATTCACACACGCCTTGTATAGTTCTTTTGCATGAGCTGGTCTGAAATAATCTAATCAGACATCTCTCTGAACTGGCATATAACAGAACCGCGTAGCACCATACTCTCTGCCAAACATCCTTGTTTGTAAACACATTCTGTAATCAAGTAAGAGTACTGCAACCGCAAATAAAAGGGCACAAGGGAAATGTGTCCAAAATGATAGAGAAAGTCAGGCGTGACCTCAAGAAAGATATTTAGCTCTTTTATGCCCAAGTTTTGCCAATCTCCACTATTGTGCAGCTGCCATCACATTCTTAACAAGCAGCAAGATCTCTGTCGGTGGAGTGTGCCACATCCAGTGCACATTTTTATCTTCCCAGGACCACGCATTTCCTTTGGATATGAAAAATCTCTTTAATTAGAAGCTGAAACTATAATGTCAAACCACTTCTCAGGGTTTTAYCCGAGAATGCACAACGTAAGTGCTAAATATAGAAAATACAGAAAGCATAGTTTACTGCACATAGGGGCTTTGCAGTCTTCTCAGCAATTGTTTTTTAAACATACAAAATAAAAACCTTTGCAATGAGAGCCATATGACTAGAAATTGTAGAGCTCTGGTGATGTTAATAGCATGTGGCTATTATTGTGCTGTTATGTGCAGTAACGTGGCTACCTGCAGCTCCAGCTCATGCCCTTCACCTGGCAATCTCTTCTCCTTATGCATAGGCAACTCAAATAACTGAATTGTGCTAATAATGATTAGGATGATGAGCTTACATGCTTCTTTTTCCTCAAAAAATATTATGTTTTGCACATGAAACAAAATACTTGCCAAAAAGGACAAATTTTTGGTCCTTCTGCTTTAGAGTATCTTACCTTTATAGAAAACAATTATAGCTGGCAGTGGAGAACAAGCAAGAGATCTAGACTAAAGGATCTGGTTGGATTTTGACTATTTATCCATAGCTATTTTGATTTTGTCTGTCACAGAAACACAGCTGCATCCAGCAAACATAAATTTTCCTGAACTCTCTGGCAATTCAGCTGTATGTAAAATTTCCAGTTGCTGCTGTGTGAGCCTTGGGCTCTGTTTGGCAGAGCAGGTGGTGACTGCAGCGTACCTACAGGGACAGTCTCAGCTGTAGGCACGCATGAAAGACTGAGACTTAGAAGCACAGCATTTCATGTAAGGTCATCAACTTTACCGCCAAGGATACTGATTTCACGGTTACTACTAGCCTGTGGAGAATTCAAATGCTGTATTTCAGCCATAAGTGAGTAAATAAGTCATTTTCTGAGTGCTGTTTTTGCTATGTTAGATTGTACTCCAGATTTTTTTTTTTTTAATGAAATGGAATCCAAGATCAGTTAGAGTATAACGTATAGATGCAAAATACAAAGGCTGAAACATTCTAAGTGTTTTAGTCAAATATCTACTTTTTTTTTTTTAAATTAGAGCTCACCTTTTTTTAAGCCTACTAAAAAACATACACTATATAGTGTATTGATAAACTGAGAATACATGAATTACAACTACTACAAATAAAACGTTCCTTATTATTTCCAATACCAGAAAAAAAAAAAGAGTAAAGTTTTAACAAGATCATTTATGAGACCAATTTTCAGTACAAACAGAAAACAGAGTAAAGGATGCAATATTTTTACTCCATTCAGATTAAAACAAACAAACAAAGAAACCAACCAAAAAAACCCACAACCAAAAAACCCCACATACGTACAGGCTTACCAGATCTGTCCTTTTCCAGCTCAATATATTAGTTTCAGCAGCATCTGTAATTCTTCATTTGCCTGGTTTTCTTCCAGTTCCAGGAAACAGAATTGTATGTGAAATTCTGTGTAACCAATTGAGTTCCACAGCTTGTGTGTCATATCAAACATAAGCTGTTAAGCTGGTTTGTAGCTTCATGCAGTTTAAATACAACAACAAAACTTCCATTATAAAGTCTAGGACCATCAGATTGAAGGGATCCTTCAGTCAGCTTCTGTGACTATTAGACCTTCACCCTTTAGTGGTCCACAATATCAAAATCACATCCTTTCTACATTTCACACCCCCCCACCAGAACTATTTTGATTTCAGATATAAAATAGCAACAACAAAAAGGAATCTTAATGAATACATTTCCATGATATCAGTCTTACTAGCCCACTCTTCAACTTAGCACTACAGCTAGTGAAGTTCAGAGAGGTCATATTTGGAAATGAGAACAAAAGTAAAGACTAAAAAGGTAAAAAGTCAAGCTGTTATTTTATATACAGTTTCACATGTTTTCATCCTTTGATTTGACTGTAACTATCAAACCATCACACTAACTCTAGAAGAGGGAAATAACAGACTATGTCGCAGGGCACACACTTTCTTGCATAGCTTCACTTTTTTCTTTGACTGATGCTAAGAGACTAAAGCTGTGCTCAAAGTTTGATAAAACACCAATTAAAGGGCCATGACTTTCAGCATAGGTAAAAGCATAGGAGTTTACAAAGTTCAGTGAGAGCTATTGAAGACATGGCACAGCTGGTGACAAGGGTCAGACCAGACTTACAACAGACTAGATACTAAGTACTGAGTCTTGAAAAAAGTTAAAATAAAACTACTAAACAGTAAAATTAGAAAAGTTACTAAGAAGCAGAAAGGAGAAGTATATTATAGCAGCATTAATGTTTTTTGACATGTGGAGCTTAATTTTCAGTTGAGGAAACACCTTCTTCTGAATAGGTTTTTGGATAATGCATCTTTCACTCGTGTTTTGTTTTCAAAACAGTTACTGATCTATCAAAAGAAAGTCAGCAGCTGATATCAACTTATACAAGGAATGATTTTCATGCAACATAAATATCTTTTGGCAAAGATGGTAAAGTTTTTGAAGAAGAAAGGTAGAACAATATGATTATTATTTCTTCCCCCCAAGATGCATCACACATCTTTAAATAAGAGGAAGAAACAATTTAAATACTGTGCCAAATGAATTAAAAAAATTAAAATCACAGACAATACCATAACTAACCCTGAGTTTTCTAGGGAATCTGACTCCTGCTCAGTTCTAGCTATTAAATAGTTATAAAGTAGTCACATGTAATACATTTAATAAATTAAATATATTTAGTTATCCAAAAATGAGAGAAAAAGAAATCTAGAGACCTTTTTAAACCACACACTAGTGCATGACCATTCACATTCTTCACTTCAGYTTCCCATTTCTAGCTCATTATAACATATTAAATTGCTTCAAGACATTTGTAGGCAATATAAAAGAAAGTGTTAACTCAAACTACTTCACTTATTCTCTTGTACCTTGAGGGCAAGCTGTTAATAGTTGCTGAAGCAGTCTGTGAACTCCAGTCCTCTTGCCAGTCATGAACTCATGAACTTTTTATTGAAAGTGTTGATTTTCACACAGCTGTCCTCAATTCACATGTTCTTAGGGCAGGATTGAGGTAAAGTGACTTAAAAAAATGCTCCAATAAATTGCAAATGTGTAAATCTTGTGTCATAATATTGTTGAATATGCATATATTTATATACACACTCAATTATCCATTCAAGATTTAAGGGTCAACACAATAAAAAGAAAACCCTAAGTGACTGCCTCCTTTCTGTCATATTTTTGTCTTGAAATGAGTAGGCACAGGTGACTCTTACTTTGTGGCTTGTTTAGAATGTCTTTTAGTCAAATGTTTTATTTCTATATAAAAAATATCCTTAAAAATTATATAATTGTTATGACATTACCCTTCATTTTAAAACAGACTAATTGCTAGGCAGAAATTTCTGTTGCTCCCTAACATGTGAGAATTTAAAAAAATTAGGACATAATTTTATCCAACACATGTAGGAAACCACCTAGTGCTCAAGTTAGGAAACCCAGGTGAGACCTCACTATCCCGCATATGAACACACACAAAATGATGCACTTCTTGCTTGCCTGCAAAAGGAAGAAGAAGCAACGCTCGGGTAAACACAATTTCCATCCCCCAGATTCTGAGGGAAGGCTATCACAGACCTCTCCTCTGAGAGTCTGCTTACTCTTTGAAAGTTGAGAGGTCAGGATCTGTCTGTCAGACAGTACACTTCACTCTTTCCCAATACACAAAAACCTCTGTTTTTTCCCACGAGAAGTACAAGCCCAGCAGTAGCAGGCTACACCTGCCCCTTCCCGCGGTTTCGCCGACCCCCCCCCCGCAGCAAAGGGCAGCGCCGCTGCCAGGTCACATCCCGTCTGCTGCCGACAACTTGTCAAGGTGGTCTCACTGTCAGACCAACCCTCTTGCACAGACCAGCGTCACAAAGCCTTCTCCATTGCTGGTAGCACTGGACAAAGGAATTCACCAAAAGGAGGAACAATGGCAGACACTGCCGAATCTTTCAATTTATTTATTCATTTAAACGATAACATTTTCTTGCAATTACAACCAGAGCATTGTTTTGAAGTGCACATGCTGAGTGTTTGCTTGTTTTTGATGAAGATGTTCAGCTATTGCCAGTTTAAGAAGGCATAGAGACAGGATGCTACATGACGTAAATTTGCTCTGTAGAAATGTGTTTGTGAGCTTTAGCAGCAACCCGTAACTGATGGCATGAGTAAGCAGCATAGCAAGAGAATTAATTGCAAAGACATGCAGAAGTATGGTTCTAGTTTTCTCTTTGGGGTAATGACAATATTTTAAGGATGAGCCCTGTAGTACAGACAATCCATTTACTGATAAAATGGCTAGGTACATAACTGCCACATAAGCAGCTTATTTTTCTCAAACTTTGGGCTACAATTGCCTGGCAATTCCTTCTCTTTCCTCTGATTTCTCCATTGCCAAATGCCAGAAATATATGCTGTGACACCCTGAGTCTTTCCTCTGATCAGAACAAACACTATTGTGATTCAATCCCTCTCTAGTCTTTTCTTACTAGGACATAGATTCAGAGGATCACGGTGAACGAGGTTTAGAGAGGACTTCAGGAAGTTACCTGCTATTCTCCACTGCCATAATACAGGATCAACTATCTACATCACTCCTGTGAGATGTTTCCTGGCATACTCCATGCAGCAAAGGAGGGTCCTCAACCCACCTGAGTAACCACAGCCTTGCTTTTTTTTTTTTTTAGGAAGCTTTTGCTTTTTCTGCATATAATCTAGTCTTTGTTTGCTGCTGTCTAAACCAATTGTCTTTGCCAATAAAGGCTGACTATTTAGCAGAAAACCCACCCTGCCCCAGGAACCAGCTGTTTCAGCTCTGCAAACCAGATTATTTTATTATATACATATACACACACACTCTGAGCAAGTGACATACAGAGAGACTAGATGTAGTAACTGGGAAGTTGGTGCAGTTCCCTCAAGCTATGATATGAGTTCGAGTAAAGTATCAATATGGATAGAGAAGAGTTGAGAGGTTTCTCTACTAACGAAAGTCAAAAATACCAAAAAGATTTTCTGAGTATACTTCTTGTTGACTCTTTTTAGAATGAGGTCAATTCCTGAAATGCCTGAAACTACAACTAAGGTGATGGTTGTAAAGCTAAGGCACTGTTTGTGGAACAGTCAGCTTCTGGAATTATCATTATTGTTGGAATAATTAGCCTGCCTGTGTGTGATATATAATTACACACATATACACACCTACCAAAATTAATAACTTTTCCTTTAAAGTGAAAAAAAACCCCCACAGTTTTGGTTTTTTATTTTATTTATAACATACATACTAACGCTTCTGCTATGACACATAAAGGGATCAGCAATTCACAAAATAACAAAAAGCTACGTGTTTCAGATAATCTGATGGTTTTTTGGACATAATGAACTGTACTTTACTGCATATTCATCTGAAGTTTCAATTATTCTATGCCACAGGTTTTGGAGAATGTTGGGTGTTTTGTTAATATATGGTCTGCAGAACACCAAAAGTTTTGATAATTTGTATTTTTTTTTTTCTGTTGCATACAATCCAAATAGCTATGGTACATTTACTTTTTCCTAAATTCTTTTTAGGTGTTCTGTGGCTCCTGAACAGCAGGTTCAAAACAGTTCCAAAGGATCATCAAAGCAGACAGGGCTGTTTCAGGTAAACACCAGAGTTAATGTTAATGGTGTGAAAGAGGTTATATTCTGAGGCAAGGTGTTCTGCTGCTTTGACCAGTATTAGTTCATTCTCTAAATTTTTGGACTAAATTAGGCAAAATTATTCCAATTTGCATTTTTTTTTAATTTAGTTATTAAAAAAACTAGCAGAGCCTTCTCTTCACACATCAATATTTCAGCAGAAAAGTAAGTCTCTGCTAAAATATTTTTTAGGTGTTGAACGCTGTTTCTGAAGTTAAGTGGAAAAAAATAGCCAGTTTTTTTTATGATTCAGGAGGCTGAGTCCACCAGCATCAGAGAGATGTTTTCTTGCAGGATTAAACATCTTGACTCTGTGTCCACTCTAATACACTTTGTCCTGTGATAAATTACTGTGCTGAATTATTTCATGCAAAGCACCTTATTTTCCTCTAGTTCTAAATATCACCAATATGTTATGTTGCAGTATGTCAATGCACCTGATATTCAGCCCACTCAGGCAGCAAACAACACAAATCTCTGGGGTTCACCTAAAGAATTTTTCTCCTGATTGCTGCAAAAGAAAGAGCTAGTAGAGGTGTCATTCCCTTTCAAAGATGTTGAGGAACGCAAAAACTCTCTTATTATTTTGGATTTAAAACCAGTGCTTTCCAGGTTTCTCACAGGAGCTATATCTGGCTTGCCCTTCACATGATTGTCTATGCCTGCCAGGGAAACACTGTTTACATTTTTAAATTAAAACTTCTCTTTAGCAACATTCCTAAAAAAAGAAAAACATCATAAATTTTGAAAGCATGTCAGTTAAGGGGAAACAAAAAGACAAACAAAATTAAACAATAAAATAAATTAAAGGAAATGGCACTGACAACAGAAAGCCATTGTCACTAAACCCAAATAGAAATGCAGATAATGCGGAGGCTTTCAAGTAGCTATTTGTTTACACTTTGGGTATTTAACAAGTAAATTAAGTGAACATATCCTCAATATACTATGCTTTGCCTGAAGCTGTGCTATAGTGCATTTCTTTCTCATGAAAGTAAAATAACAGAGCTCAAACAGCATTTTAGTGAACATAATCTGCAGCTTATCAGTAAAACTAACATCAAATCAGAGCAACTCTTTATTGCAAATTCTTATCTATCTTAAACCACCAAATCACTGACTACCTGGAAAAACAGCAACTGAGTAGTTTAGTGGCACCAATACAGTTTCTTAAACTGGTCTTTCTCAAAGACCAGTCTTGAGCAGGAACTGAAAGTTATCGTAGAATTGGAAACAACCTGTAATTCTTCCAGACCTGAAAGTGTCCTTTTTTCAATACTCCATAGATATACCTTAGTCATACGTAGAGCGCAAAATCTACCTTCCCTAGAAGACTGGTGTTATATGGAGTTACTCCAGATGGAAAGTGAGGTAACTGTAAAGTCTTAAAAAGGGAGCTTCAAACAACTCTGTGGGGATGCCCTTCCAGAAGGTGGTTTATTGAGCCACTGCTAAGTAATGCTTTTTGAGGAGGGTGAGTTCTGAAGGGGTCGTGTCAATACAGCTCACAATGAGGCACAGATGAGATCACACCAGGTTGCTTTTCAGATGCTTTTCCTGACACCCTGAACCTGAAGGACCTATGCAATGTTACTGTCCAATTTTGCCACTGCATAGTGAATAAAGGAGGGAGAAATGGTCCTGTCAAACACATCACCCTCTTTTAGCTGTCATGCATGCTCAGGAAGAGGAAATTCTCCTTTTTGTTACAAGAGTCTGTTAAGGACAGCTGAAGGAACTTGTCCTTTGTGCTCTTTTTTTCACTAGCGCATGCAATCTTGCCAGTCAGAGCCTGCTCAAAGATGATCAGAGGGAGCATAAATGACTGTAAGTATGGAAATGCATGTGGACATGAGTGAAGTATCAGCTAACGCTCTCATCCAAGACAGGAATTTTGATCAATATATTTAAAAACAATTCAAGTAACATTATGCAATTATTTGCATTTCAATCTTTTAAAAGTAAGCATGTGATTAACTATTCATTGATTCACTTGAATCAAAGCTATGCTTTAAAAAGATTGCCTGCTTTTTCTTTTCACTCTAAAGTGGATAAGTGCTCTTTGTTATTTCTCAGACTGATTTACTCTGCGAACCCTCAGTTCTCACTTTGCACAGAAAACTGACATACTTGACACATCAGGAAAGCTTTTTCACTCTTATTAAAGTGCCCTCCTTTCTGTTTTGAGGACCATGAGTTGGTGCGTGGTGTCCTCTGTGGTTTGACCATCATATTGATTCAGGCTGTCTGCAGTACAGCTAGATATCAGAACTGCATGTCAAAAAAAAAGAAAAAATCCTAACAAACTTCCTATACACCCAAATCCAAACTGGAAAGCAAACCCCCCACAATGGCTCTGCTCTGGCTTGATGTCCTATGCCTCTGATATCATTTCAGTATCAGATACTAGAAGTTAAGGTGTATTTCCAACAGACACAGTAGGGAATGCAATGCAGAAGTGACAGCACTAAAAGCCTCGGTTTAGCTTGTAATTCTTCTCGGTTTTTAACATTATCACCTCCTCAAGCAAGCAAGGAATTTGATGGCTGAATACCAGAGGCTCCAGGGAATGTAAAACATCCTCACATGGATTTTTCTCTCTCTGACTTCTCATTTTTTTACAAGATGAGTTCATCCATCGTTAGATGCTCAGGGCCAAATTATAGATATGGAAGTCAGTGAAGCTAAGAAGAAGAGGTAGGGGGAAGGGACGGGTAAGCCTCTGTAATGCTTGAGCACCATTTAAAGAGTGTGTTTCCTCAAATCATAATGCTGCCAAGAATCACAGACAGCCAGAACATACATTACTTTCAAAACCCAGCCAGCCATGCTTTCCTAACCTCACATTCTCTTCTACATACTAAAAGCACAGACATAAGACCTCTTAGATTAAAAATCACTAATTTTTATACATTTTGTTCTACAAACAAACTTTTGAATGTGAAATAATAGGCAAGTTAGCTATCAAAACTAAAATTGAACAGTTATCCATCTTCATTGTCTGGTTTGTTTTTTAAGTAAGGAAAGAAGTGAATGAACTGTTTGGGAATAGCTTGTAATTTACAGGAAAACCAAAAAATTACCATTAGAGGGACTCAAAAGTGTAATTCTTCCTAAAATTGTTATGAAACAAAATCATAATGCAGGACAGTTACATGTTGCTATACTACTGGAGGTTTTTGTGGGAGGGGGCGAGAGGAATTGCTGACAGAAATAAACATATCAATCTACAAGTAGCATAACTAGTAAAAGGCAGGAGCTGGTGCACTATCCTAAGGTGTCTAAGGTTTTGTTTGAGAAGATAAAATGCTACCTCCCTAAACAAATTATCAGCACTTCCCCACTGGAGATTATTGCCCTGTCAGATCTGCTGGCATCATCACACGTGTTCCCTTCTGTAATCTGCTGCTGTCAAAAGAACTTGGTGGGAAAGGAAAAACCCAACCAAAAGCAACCATCAACCTCCCTCTTGAAAGCACTCAGACTCACCCAGACTGCTTTGACAGAATGAGGTGAGGGTTACTGTCATGTGCAGTTTTGCCGATGGATATGAGGACGCAGGGATCACTGGTGACAAAAAGGAGGGTGCAATTAGGGTGCAGGCACATGCTGTAGCGTCTTGCGCTGCTGCAACACAATTGCAACCAGAAATCTCCTGTGAACACGGCTGAAGTGGCACCAGTGCCTCACCAGTGTACCTGGAAGAGACGTTAATAGCTTTTGCATGATCTACATGATCTGTGGTACTAAACACCTGGTCCGATGCTTGGGCGTAGATAAGGGGCACTGAATGGGAGTTGATACAGATAAGACTGAGGCCACCTTGCACAACAAACGTAATGCCACTGCGAGGTAGAAAGCACATGCCTCTCCTTTCTAACTTGAGTTCACAATAGCAGCTGTATTTTCTGTGGAGGATAGGTATTTGCAGGGCAGCACTGGTAAAGAATGTTGTTTTTCACTTCCCTCCGGCTGAGATGTAAATACTTTGTTCATAGGCAGCTTTTTTGTGATCCAAGCCTTTTTCACCTCAAGAGTGAGTCACTGCAGGGCAGCCTTACAAAGCTTTGAAACAGAAATCTGGGCAAATGGTGGCAACTGCTCAATACATAGAGTTTAGTGGAAAAACTGGATACGTCCATGGTCTTTAATTGCTACTGATTTCTGATCCCCAGGTTTTTGGGTGGCATACAGGAATACAGTATTTACTGTGAATGTCATACTGCTTTGAAAAGTCTTACCTTCCTTTAGACAGCCTTCATCTTTTGTCATCCTAAGCAGGCTGCAGAGCCAAATTAATGAGGAAATTACCAACTGCTCAGAATTAGGACAACAGCTAAAACATCTTAAAACCTGTCCTTAAAGGGAAGGACTGTAAAGCAGTCTGAGAGAAAGACTGAGATATTTGCTTGGAGATGTCTGCTACTTTGATTTCATCTATGTAATGTTGATTCAGGTGACATTTTCATTATCGAAATATGAAGTTACCTTATATGTTTCATGTAAAGAACACTAAAAAAAGCAAAATGTCATTCTTAAATATCCTTAAGAATGTGCTTTTTATTAGTACAATAATTTTTCATTTAAGTGGTATTACTCTTTTCATGTTGCCTCTTAAAAAACAGACCAAAAGAACACATGGATGTACTAGTTTTACAATGTTACTTTCTGTAGTATAGATACTGAGATTTTGGTGAGGAAATTTTTCACTTAATATATTAGCCCGCAGATCTGCCAGAAGTATTAATATATATCACAAACTGAACAGCAGGTTATTCAATCTGACCATTAGTGATTAATTTTAAAATGTCCGTTGGATCTTAAATTGGATTTGGATCATTACGGATTATGAATCTGTCAGGGATATATAATATTAGATTCAGTCTGGAAATATTTATTAGCTCAGATCATACCCACCATTATCCAACATAACTTTTACCTTCAAGCCCATAAACCACACCCTGGGAAGACATTAAGGATCTGTCAAGAGGCACATAATGATGGTGRTATCCGGGGCATGCACTTCAAGGAAAGAAACAGCAGCAGTAAGATGGGTATATGTTGGTTTAATATGCAGTCTGACCAGATCACACTAAAATATCTCTGTGTCCCTCAGATTGTATTCTTCCCATTATGTACAAGTGTCAAAAGATATGTTAAATCAAATGGTTTTCAGAAGTGCGAGTCCAATGAATGTAACAGAGAGAGCAAGAAAAACAGACATTTAAGTGCATAATGCATACCCTTAGTAGCACAAATAGGCACTCCACCTGCCTCTCAGGCATCCATGTACACAGAGGATGTTCCTCTAATTCACCAGTGAACACTTGTTTACTTACATTTCCACACAATCATCATCACTCAGTTCATCATACATAAACTTTTGTTTCCTAAAACTACC
Source organism: Oceanodroma leucorhoa (assembly GCA_030449065.1). NCBI lineage: Eukaryota > Metazoa > Chordata > Aves > Procellariiformes > Oceanodroma > Oceanodroma leucorhoa. The sequence goes on along the minus strand of JASVER010000016.1, from coordinate 14,219,451 downwards.
TATGGTTCCAAGTTAGGTTAAAAAAAAAAAAAAGTATTTTCCCTTGATGATGTATGTTGGTGAGTTGGAGTTGTTATATTTTATATTGTAGTATTTCATATGTTTACTAAGAAATCACTGTCTCTGTTTCTCATGTTTCTTGTAGGTCTATATGGTCTAAGTGAAACATTGGGTAAGAAGTCATAAAGTTTTCCCTTTCTACTACCATTATGAAACAGAAGTATTTTATTTTTACCACCGAGTCTTCTGAAAATTTTCTGTGCTCTAATTGCTAATATACTTGGCTGATAACATTAAGAGATATCAAAGAAGGATTTGTATTCTGTTGCAAATCTAATAGATACATAATGGTGATGAGTTTCTATTAGGTTCTAATTAGGAAACATCTGTTCTTGCGTATCCAGATCAAACGGATGAGTCTGCTTTATTCTGGAGTAATGGTTGATGATTTCCAGCAGAGAGTTATATGAATTAGGTCTTTTTTACACTGCATATTTGCTAGGGTTGTAACCAGTGGCCCTTCACGATGTGTGACAGTGCAAGCTCATTGAACAGGAGATTGAAGTCAGTGGCACCTCTTGTGAAGCTCATTTTTCTCCTGCTCAAATGACAATTTTTTTTTCTTGTATATGAAAATGTATTTCATAGCTTGTATGTCATTTTGTACGACTTTTTGCACAATATTATTCACTATTATCAATTCTGAAAAGACTAGATGTTCACATAATTTGCACATTCTTTTCAGGCTTTCTGAAGTATAGATACTATATATTGTGGAAACTGCACGCTGTCTCATTTCTTACGCTCTTTCTAGGTAGAAGTACTCGATAAAGAACACCTGACCTTTGTGCCCATAGCTTATCTTCCTAGAAAGCATTACTTCTAAAGTCTCAAGATCTTTTCGTTGCAGGAGTATGAAGTCAAACAGAAGCAAAAATAATGAGAAAATTCTCTTCTTCAGTATGTTAATGTAGTTTCTAAAACAGTTTTTTTCTTCCTTTTGATGTTCCAGGAATCTTTATTTCTTAAAAGACTAAACAGCTATACTTCTTGTGTCAGATATTTCTGTGTCACAGCTGAACACTAGACCTAAGTCAGAGATAAGGTCATCCATTTTTCTGGTATTTTGAGAAGGTGTGACTCAGGACTCTCTGGTAATAGCAGTCAGTTACACCAGAGCAGGTTTTTTTTATTTTGACAAATCACTTTATTAGAAGTCTTAAACCATTCTGCTTACACCTCAAACCTGGGTAACACAGTGTTTTTCTTTTTTTTTCATTTTATTTCATTTTCTCTGGGAAAGCATCAGTAACCTCATGTACTTTACATTGTCTTTTCTCCCGATTCTTCATGAAATTAAACTTTTTTTTTTTTTTTTTTTAATAATAGTAGAAATTCTTCAGGAGGAAGAGCAGTCTGGCAGAGCTGCAGGGCTTCCTAAGTAGTATTTGTGCCTTGATGAGGTCACTTTTGAGGCTGAAAAGATCAGAGAAAGCACGGTATAGGATGTATAAAGTCGATCTAATTCATCTCAACTCCCATTTTGTAACAATGCAAACATGATTAAGTATTTGGAAGTGCCAGGTACTGATGAAAAAGGAAAGCTTAAGGTCCTGTATGAAGCCATGTTCTGCACCTGGGACAGAGAAATGCTAGGCACAAGTATAAGTTAATTGCATGAGGTTCAACAAGGCCAAGTGCCGGGTCCTGCACTTCGGTCACGACAACCCCAGGCAACGCTACAGGCTTGGGGAAGAGTGGCTGGAAAGCTGCCCGGAGGAAAAGGACCTGGGGGTGCTGGTCGACGGCCGGCTGAACATGAGCCGGCAGTGTGCCCAGGTGGCCAAGAAGGCCAACGGCATCCTGGCCTGTATCAGGAATAGTGTGACCAGCAGGAGTAGGGAGGTGATSGTGCCCCTGTACTCGGCCCTGGTGAGGCCGCACCTCGAATAGTGTGTTCAGTTTTGGGCCCCTCACTACAAGAAGGACATTGAGGTGCTGGAGCGTGTCCAGAGACGGGCGACGAGGCTGGTGAAGGGTCTAGAGAACAGGTCTTATGAGGAGCGGCTGAGGGAGCTGGGGTTGTTTAGCCTAGAGAAGAGGAGGCTGAGGGGAGACCTTATCGCTCTCTACAACTATCTGAAAGGAGGCTGTAGAGAGATGGGTGCTGGTCTCTTCTCCCAAGTAACAAGTGATAGGACGAGAGGAAATGGCCTCAAGTTGCGCCAGAGGAGGTTTAGATTGGATATTAGGAAAAATTTTTTCACTGAAAGGGTAGTCAGGCATTGGAACAGGCTGCCCAGGGAAGTGGTGGAGTCACCATCCCTGGAGGTGTTCAAAAAACGTGTGGATGAGGTGCTTCGGGACTTGGTTTAGTGGGCATGGGTACTGGGTTGATGGTTGGACTCGATGATCTTAAAGGTCTTTTCCAACCTTAATGATTCTATGATTCTATGATTCTATGATTCTAAGTTGGGAGAGGAGTGGCTGGAGAGCAGCCCTGCGGAAACGGCCCTGGGGATGCTGGTCGACAGCAGGCTCAACATGAGCCGGCCGTGTGCCCTGGCAGCCAAGGGGGCAAACCGYGTCCTGGGGTGCATCAAACACAGCACAACCAGCCGGTCAAMAGAGGGGATTATCCCGCTGTATTCAGCGTTGGTGCGGCCTCACCTGGAGAACTGTGTGCAGTTCTGGGCCCYGCAATTTAAGAAGGATGGGAAGGTCCTTGAATGCATCCAGAGGAGGGCAACAAAGCTGGTGACAGGGCTGGAGGGCATGTCCTGTAAGGAGCAGCTAAGCACTTTGGGCTTGTCTAGTTTGGAGAGGAGGAGGCTGAGGGGTGACCGCATTGCTCTCTCCAGCTTCCTGAGGAGGGGACGTGGAGAGGGAGGTGCTGAGCTCTTCTCCCTGGGATCCAGTGATAGGACGTGTGGGAATGGTTCAAAGCTGCGCCAGGGGAGGTTTGGACTGGACATTAGGAAGCATTTCTTTACCAAGAGAGTGGTTAAACCCTGAARCAGGCTTCCTGGAGAGGTGGTCGATGCCCTGAGCCTGTCAATGTTTAAGAGGCATTTGGACAATGCCCTTAACAACATGCTTTAACTTGGTCAGCCCTGAACTGGTCAGGCAGTTGGACTAGATGATGGTTGTAGGTCCCTTCCAACAGAAATTATTCTATTCTATTCTATTCTATTCTATTCTATTCTATTCTATTCTATTCTATTCTATTCTATTCTAAGAAAAAACACAAATAATCTAAGTTATCTACCTTGATTTGTATTAATTAATCTTCCATTTTCAGTTTTCTTTTTCTTTCTATCCTATTGGATTTTTCCTTTCTCTTCTCCTGTTTTCCAGGACTATTTCTAATATCTACTTATTCTATCCTATTTACTTCCACTTCTTTCCTAAAGCACCTTGTCTATGATGGATCACCCATCTGACTATACATAAATTGCCCTCTCTCAAAACAGTTATTGCTTGTAATTCTCCAATGACTAACTCTCATTTCTCAATGAAGAAAAAATGCATTTAACTAACCATCACATTTCCATGTTGCTCACGAATCTCTGACAAGTTTAATATTCTCTTAGAGGTGCATAAAATCCTCAGTTTTTCCACTTCTGACACTGTTTTAATGAAAACTGTTCAGAATTATTCTGTTCATGACCTCCCCCATGTAGAACAAGTTTTGCTCCAATTTACTGTCTCTGAGGAAGTGAGCAGTGTCAGCCAACATATCAGGCACCCGAGAGAAGCATGTACACTGTGCATGCTCCACTCAAGTCTTGTAGCTATCACTCACGGCATATTAGCCACAAAATAAGAAAATCCTGACCTCCTTACTGTCTCCTTGTGATTGCTGCCAGCTCTCCAACAGCCAACAGTATTGTGCTGAAATCTGCTCCTGACTTGCAGCCTTACATTAAATGGCACTGTTATCTGACCATTCAGGAATCAGACCTTGAAACATAGTATTCCACCCAGAGTATTAAGAAAAAATGAATCCAGCTAGAAGGTACTTCAGGGAAAGAAATGCTGAGAGGGTAACAGAGATTATCAAAATGAAAAGTTCAGTAGTTACCACAATGGTAATTTCACATCCACATAAAAACATGTGGCAGAACAATGAAGACAGTGTTCTAACATGTGATTTAGACTTTACTTGCCCTCCCAGTCAGCAGGGTATTTAAAAATGAAGACAGCAAACTGTAGAATATCTCAATAGCATAAACAACTTCCACTCTCAGACCTTGTTTATATTAGATACAGCATTGTTTGAGCTATCTAGTTCACAAAAACAATTCTGACCATGCTTCATATGCAAAGGCATTCTATGCTCCATTAAACATATTACTCATATGTTATTATTTTGCAACAAGTCCAACAAACTGAGTTTCTAAAACKCTAGTTCAATGCCTAAAATAAACCGCAACTCAAGTCTTGCAAGTGAGGAAATGAAAATGCAAAGATGTGATAAATTTTTTAGTTTGTTTTAGTAATATGACACTAATGTCAGTAAACTGGACTGCTTTATTTCAACCAATAACCAAAAGGGCTTCCAAAATGCAGAGACCACTGTGTGGTAGAGGGAAAGCCACCAGAAGATGAGAATAAAGGAAGGTAAAATGTTCTCTATTACATTTGTGCAAATTTCTCTAGATTCAGATTTGTTAATTACCACAACACAATGTTCTTAGTTCCAGGCATACCTTCTCACCCTACCTCTGGTGATATTTTCCTAACAGATCTTTCTAAAAATAAGGGAAAATAATACAGAATTCACGGAAGATTATAATCTTTGGAACAACTGAATATTTATTTCACTGCTTGCAAAGGAACAGATTTTTGATGGATTTGATAACCTCATATGAGCCAAAGGCCAGCTAAGACTCTCAAAATGCCTAATTCATGGATTTCCACTAATGCAGAGCCTGCCAGCACTCCTCTACCCCTTCTAGGTAAGATTGTTACCTGAGGGAAGCTATTGACAGCTGTCGTCTAAATATAGGCAACCATAAGCCTACCACCTTCTTGACCTCTGGGTTTTCTCCAAGAATCTCTCAGCTGCAGCTGAAGGTCAGCATCCCCTAAACCTCCCTCCTGTGTCCCGGCCATCACCTGAAGCTGCACTGCCTCGTTCTTAGGACTCATTAGATTTTGCAGGCTATTTTTTTTTCCCAGGAGAATTCTTGGAGCCATATGCAATGAAGAGCATGTTTGATCTCTAAGTGCCAAGTTTTCTAGTTGTATATATGAACTGACTTTGAAAGTAGAAGAAAAATTGCAAGGTCCCAGCAGTAAACCAACCTAAAAAGTTGAATTGTATTTCAGGCAAGCGGAACTGCCACAGTTTTACTGGACAAGGAATGTTACCTGTATAACAAATGCTCTACCAGTTTGAATAGTATTTTTATTTCCTAATTCTTGTTTTGTTAAAGCATTATAAAACTTAGAAAACATTCCTGAACTCACTGGTGAGGGTGTGTGTAATTTTGTATTACAAAGGCTTATGACTTATCAGAACATCATCGAGCAGTTCATGTTTTGTAGTTCGGTGTGTGGTCTGTTTGTATGTCTCAGTAAGAGCAGAATTAACAAATCAATTTCTTATATTAGAATGCATAATGCTTGCCTCAGTATCACCACATACATTATCAGAAATAAAGCATGTAATGAATGTAGGAAGCTGCTTACATTCAGAGTTTCATGTCATAACAGTTATAAGGATTTCACTCCCATTTCATAAATTAGACAACTCCTCTGTGGAAGACTAAGGAAGACTTTGAACTCGGAGCTGATCAAGGCGGAGAACCTCGCCCCAGGTCCCTTACCTCACCAGACTTCTCAGACTTGGTTATCGTATTTCTGTCCTAGCACAGATCAAGCCAGGCCACTTGCTGATCGTCTCCTCGTTCACATTTGACAGTTTTTTTAGCAGTCCCCTCTTGGAGTGTCTGAAACGTTTAGTCTAACGGCTATTTTCTGGACTGCTTCTGACAAAGACAGTGTAATTATGGCTGGGTACTGAGCCAGGGTATGCCCCCCCCAGCTCCTGATGGCTGCAACGCGGGGAGCAGCAGCATCTCTGCCCCATGCAGGCTGCCATCACGTCCCTGCAGCAGAACAGCGAGGGTGGGAGAGAGTCAAAACCTGAGGACTCATTTATCAGTTGGGATTTGATATCCTATTTAGTTGTTCAAAGCTGGTACTAGCAGTTGAATATATGTGCGTACAGCCACCACTTTGTGCTTTTAAGTTCTTTTACACATTTCTGTAAATTCTATCTTGCTTTCTCAATGATTATTTACTATGCTACTAAAAAAAAGAAAGATTATGTCCTTCTTTGTTTCCAGACATACACTTCACAGACAAATAGAAAGATTTAGCAGATCTGAATAATGTTAGAGTAACTTGTTAGGATACAGAGTTAGTTTAACACTGAGAGACAACCAATAGCTGTTCCCATAGGAATGGTTTTGCTATGATATTTATACATAAAATTCTGAGAAATGGGTCACAAATATATTAATAAAAATTACTTATGTATTAAATGAAAATTGTGGCAGTTTTCAAATCCATGACTCAATTTTTATTTCTGCATTTCAAATCAATATGTTGTTGATGTAAAACTTATTTTTCAGTTCAAGCAAAAATGAATGAGATTCCCACCTCTTAAAGTTAATCTGACTGGTTTAGTTTGTTCTGTGTGAATGTATACGAGAATTTATAGTCTGGGTAAAAAAATCTTTTTTTTTTTTTGTGTATGTACCGTAGAGAAAAATTAAGAAATACTATGAAGAGAGAGATGTATGCTGCATGTAAGTGTTCTTTTTTACATTCTTCATTGTTTTATATCTAAGGACCTTAATATCTAAGTAAAATGTTATCTCTGTTTTACAGGTCAGGAAACAAACAAAGGGAGGTTGAACAAGCCAGTGTCAGGATCAAGATTAGAAGTCATTAGCCTCGGACTGTAGTCTAATGTTTAAATCTTGCTGCACATGATTTTCAGTTCCCATGTTTCTTGAATCTATGTAATTTTCTGAAGGAAAAGGAGGTAATATTCACAAACGAGCACTTCAGAATGCTTAACATCAGCCATGTGATGTGAGATATCTAACACATAACCATTACAGAGCTGCACCTGTTAAGTGCAGGACTGAGCTTGGCTAATTTGCCTTGGTGAATAATACATGGTTAATAGTAATGGTAACAGCTAAAATTCTTTCCTTCTATGCTTGTCGTTTCGTGTTCCAAATGTATTAAAATATGGTGGTATGCAAGTATTGTGTTGTGCATCATCTTGAGTTATTATTTTTTTCCTTAAATGTTGTTCCCTTGAAAAATACCATTTAAAGGGAAATACTGGACTAAAAGTACCCACCTCTGCATTTTCACATTGAGAATTAAAATACTCTGGGTTAATGGTGTTATTTAGTTGAGTGCTAGAGAACTGAGATGAATAAAAAACAAGATGGAATTCAGCTAGAGGCAGTAACTATGAAACTGCATTATCACTGTGAAGTCTCAGTCTAAAGAGCTATCAACAAGTGACATTCAAAATGTGAAAACTTTTCGCCTTTAGCCTTTAAAGGCATTGTTTTTTAATATGTTGTTTCTTGATGCAGTTTTGGAGATTTGTCACATTTTACAAATCAAATTTGTTTAATTTTAGTTAACCTTAAAGTAGAAAGACCTTTGAAACATATTTATTAAAAATTAAATATCTTAATTCTTTTTTGTCGCTTGCCTCTGATTTATAAAACAGAGGCAGTGAACTAATGAACTGCAGTTTGTTAGTTATGTTGTAAAAGCAGAAGGAAGATTATAACATTTTATAGATGTGTTAAATCTTCATTGAAGATGCTAATATATTTTGGTGTATTTCTCAATTTAAGGGATGTCCCTGGCCTGTCAGATGAACCTTCTGTTAAAGGTTGTGACTCCGTTTCACAGATAATATGGGCTGTCATCTCATCTCTAACTCGGATCTCCCTACCACTGGTATGGACAATATGATAGGAGTTTTTAAAATTCATATTACTTATTTGCTTCAAGAATGAGTTAAATGCCACTGCTAGTTTCAAAAGGTCTAAAACATGTCTCTGAAAAAAGCAAAAATAAAAGAAATAATTTTCCAGTGACCTTCCCACAGTTTCTCATAAAAAAGAGGCTAATTTTCCACAGCCATTGTAACTGATAAGAAAAAAATCTGATGTAGAAAAAGCACGAGATAAATGTCAAGATGAGCATAGACAAGTGCAGAAGCAGTGAGTGCAGAGTAACACCGGCAAGGCTTTGCTGGGGGAATCACCCTTGTTCTCAGTCGACAAGTGAGTGTTTCTTCCAGGTGACAATCACTAATGTCAGCTTGGGAAACAGCAGTTTCCAGTTTTAGACAAAAATCATAGCTGTCAAAATGACTGAAATGACAATTGCCAATGCTGTCTCAGTTCAGTATCAACATAGAGCCAGACAATTGGCCAATTCCAATCTCAATGCAAATTTTGAGGTTTTCTTCAACACAAAATGCACACTTTCCATTGTTAATTATATGGAAGCTCCTCTTATTCTATTGGCTACTTATGGCTTTCCACCTTGTTCACTATTATTGCCTTCTGTTGAGGACCATAGCTCCATTACTAGGAAGTCTTATTCTCTCTTCTGGGATACCTCACAGATGATGTCTCACCCCTGCCTTCGAGCAAACCCTGACAGATATGACCTCTCTGCATCTTACTGTCCCAAGAAAGGATGCATTTTTAGCATAGGACAAAAAGAAGCAGAGATATGCTGTCACTGTCCACATAGAAAATTTACCCCTATTCTTCCACCCCAGCTTTTCTCTGCTGAAGGACTAATTTTTGCATCAGGGCAATCTGTGAATGTAGGTTTCTGTGAAAAAGCAGGTCTCTCCCCCCTCTTCAACCTCCTGGTTAGAGCTCTAGCCCTGTACAAACCACCAGTGAAGTAGTAAAATTCCTTAAAGCACAGTGGGACAAGATTTGCAAGGTTTTCCATGAATTTGCAAAAATGTCAACATCTGTATCTATCCATCTATCATGTGCACATCTGAGGGACACTTAGTATTGTTTAAGGAAGTACCTAAGGCTCAAATAAATTATGGACATTTCCATTTTTAAATGTATGACAGATCTTGTTGCAAAAATCAACTCTCTGAATTAATTTTTCTTTTTTTCTATCTTAAGCTATATGTTCTTGAGCATGTGAATGTTAAGAGATGCTACATCCTCTTTTCTCCACAAGAAGAGAGGTAGGAAAACAAAAAAGGAGGGCTGAAAGACAGTTGCTGCCACATGTTTAAGGAGATCAATAAGGAAGAAGTCATGGAAGTGATGCAGCAGGACTATTGAATACCCACAGTCCTTCAGGAAACCCACTTCTGCAGATACTTTCCATATTTTTTCCCTTGTCTTTATTGTATCTAGCCAGCTAGATTCAGAAGGTGTTGAAGCAGACTGGGCTGCTCACAAAGAACAAGAAGAGAAGGGCATTCACCTGGGAGAACTGATGCTTAGTTCCAGTGGATAATTATAAAATATTTAAACATGCCCTGACACCTACATAAATACTTTAACTCTCATGCAGGTCTTTTGTTCTCTCTTCATGGCCTGATTAATATTCAGTTATTTCAATCACAGTAGAAGAGCTTTAACTTCCCTTTGTCAGAGGAAGAAATTAAAGCTTTTTTTATGCATCCTCACTGAGTACGTTAACCACAGGAAAAGTGGCTTACAATAGCCAGTTCCTTGGGTGGTGCTGCATAAAGAAGGTCTGAGGACCACACGTAGCTCCAGGACAGTGTTTCATGTTGAAAATCCCAGTCAGGAAGAATTGTTCCTGCCCCTCAAGTGGCTTAATTACAAGACCCTGACATTTGATTACTTCGTAATTTCTTCCTCATTAACTCAATCCTGTCTGTGAATTGCTCTAGAGCCTAGATATCTAATTTAAGGCTGGATTTACTGAGTAATGGTATGGCTGAGAGTAAAATGCTTTAGCCCTGGTTGCTGTACTGTATATAGCCTTTCATGGACCTCATTTGTGGTGTGATAATGGACTCCTGGGAGTGAAAGCTAGACCCTTGGCCCCCAAGGGAACACTTCAGCTCCTGGCTGTGTACCTGGTATGCGTGAACCAGTGGTTGCCACACTTCCTCTAGCCCATCAGAAGGTTTCTGCTATCTGTTTCATATGACATCCTGGTTGAGAAAGTGTGGAGAACAGGCCTGCCCACAAAATCTCTTAGACTGAGGTTCTATGCTAAGTCTTCCTATACGGAGACTGTTGGCATGACAAGTGTAGAGAAAAAGGGCAATGTTGATAAGACTTCAATGGAAGTCCAGCACAGATCAGTCTTCAAGACTAATTTGTGTCCCACTGTTACAAGGAGGAATGGAGTTTGAGGAGACAATATGGCCCAGAGGTGCAAGGGCACACAAGATACACAAATGCTGATACATTTGTTCCTGCTCTTTCCCCCACAGTGCTCTTCCACTCCAATGAATAGCAGCACACATATACATGTCTAGGTCACAAAAAACATCCTAAAAGGGTAAGGTGGGCAAATACATGGCAGTATAAGGAGGTCTTGTGTAATGACTGTGTCAGGGGGCCAACTGGTCACACAGCACAGGCTAGTGACAAAACAAGGAACCTCCTTAGGTGTTCAGTCTAGCACACAATTTAGAGATAGGGCAGACATTCTACAGATGAATTAATGACCTGTCCTGTGGAGGTAAAAGGGATTCATAGGTGACAATTGAAAGTATATTTTACCATAATAAAAATGTCAACATTTAACAGAGACAGGCATAAATTGAAATGGAAGAAACAGAAAGAAGGGGGAAAGAAAGGAAAGAAAGCATCTTACATCATAGAAAATAAGTAGTTGGAACACTGAATGAATTGATTCACTCATGTGCTGTAAAAAGTGAGAGGTCAAAGAAGATAACCAAGGCATAGACTACCATTACTCCTTTCAGTAGTTTTCCAGAACCTTATTTTGAAATTTTATATATATAACCTTATTTCTCTAATGCCATAACTTGGTAATTTTATTTTGTTAAATAACGGCATATAATGCACTTTGCACTGAAGGAGAGAAAATGTGAACAGTTCATACCCTCAAATTTAAGTGGTATTTAAAACCGATAAGAACTTGAATAATCTGTCAACAGCATTACATAGGCCATACACTGCTGACAAAACATGTCTCTATCTATTAGCACACATTATATTTTACTACACATATTGCCGTTCTTCACATTTCTTTTGATCTCATGTTGTAAAATACAGCATCTCTGTCACCAGTATATTGGACAGATCAGAGCGACTGGATTCAGGCCATATATTGGATTTCTTTACTCTTATTTTTATTTTTGTCTGCTAGAGAGCTAGGTGTGTTTCCTGCAAAAGAGGTTTTTTTCATTATACGGTAATAAAAAGCCAGCAGCTTTTAGGATGGGTTCTTTACCTGTAAGTGTTCATTTCAATTTTTCCTGCAATGAAAAAGTCTGAATTTTTATTACCTGACAACCCTTGACAGGAAAGTACTAATATGAATTACTGAAACAGCATTCAAAGCATCCTATTTCTTCAACTTTATGCCACACTGCTTTCTTATATTTCTGTACACTTCACTCCAATAATCTGATCGTTGGAACAGAATGATGAGAACTGACAAATTTTCATGGAGTATTTTAAAATAAAATCAGGAAGAATGGGAGAAAGAACCAACTGTCATAATTTGTTATTGTAATAAAGACTAGTGGTGGCCAGGGTTAAGACAAACTAACATTCATAGTTTCCCGTGCTACGACTCAGCACATGCAAGCCTAGTAGATATGGCCTAAAATTAACTAGCTCTCCTGCAGTTCAAAACAAAAGCCAGTGTTCTAAGGCCAAGAGCATTGTTCAAAGGCTGAGATGCAATCGATGTGAGAGGGACCGTGAGTACCACAGTAATTTGGAGAAGGGGTTTGAACTGAGCCAAGGAGGCTTTCCGTGTCCAGGACGTTTAGGAGAACCACTTCTGCTTCCACTTAGATGAACTCTCACTGCATCAGCAATGGAGGCACCTTTTTCAGTGACTTTGTCCAAACCCTTTCCCTGGAGAGCTCTAATCTGCTTCCCAGGAGCAGCTGTAACAGCTAAGATGGTTCATGGGAGCTAGGAAGAGTATGGAAGGTGAACAACTAATATATTCAGTATTTCTAATCAAACATGATAATGATGGTGCTGGATGACAAATCTGGTGCTCAAATGCTTGGAAATGCAAAAGGTACAGGTTACTTTTACAATTTTGACCAGATAACAGTGCACAAACCATGTATTTCACAATATAAGAAGCAAAGATACCAGAAAAAAACATCAGGAGCAACATTGCAAGGTTCACAGGGGGGTCTGCAGCCAACAGCTAGGACTATTTCAAAAGACAGAGGTATCTGGAATAAAATCTCTCTTTACTGGTAAGCTAAGTACATGTTTAAGTACTAAAGGCCACTCAAGAAACCCTGCAGAGAGAAGTAGGTGATTCTTCAGTAAAATCCTCCTCAACCCCCTAAGTGTACATCTTTAGATTAATAATTTTGATTTTATATTTGTTACATTATGATTTTTTATACTCAAATTCAAAGAGATATCTGATTGCACAATAATTAAATGAAAAATATAAATAATCTAAAATTAATTTGGCTATGTTATAATTGAAACTATAATAACATTAAAGCAGAATTTACTACTTGGGCAAGGCTTTAATGAAGGCATATAGGAACTGGTGTCTGGTCAAATATGTACATGTTTGCATATTAAGTYCATTACAGTTTTATCTGACTACAGACATCAGTTGACATAACCCACTGATAACCCTTTGAGTAACTGGACAAAACTTAATATAGTCACACTTATGTTAAGAAATAAGATAGGTGCAGTTTTGCTACCTCTTGAAATTAGCTCTGTACAAAAGAGACTGCCAGAACAAAAATTGCCTAAAATCACTGCTCTAATATAAGTGAAGTATTTCTGGACAATTTGGGTTGGACTCTCAAACCAGGAGGTTGTATATTATAGGGATTTTCTAGAAGTACTGTCCTTTAAGGTATAAGTTTAGCAAGAAACAAATGTAACATGGCTTAGTTAACACTGTGGATACTACTTACCTTCAATGGGAGYTTTTAAACAAGCAGTGAGAACTTTTGAAAGTATCTTTGCCATTTCTTCAGGTTTAGCACTGTGTTTTCTTCACGTTCACCCCTTTGGCCAATGAAATGAGTTTAAAAAAAAAGAAAGAGAGAAAGATACTTTATCATGTCCAGTTTTAAATGCTTACAAGCAATGAAGAAAAACAGGTGATTATAGAAAGCTTGACTGAAACTTACAGATATTTCGTAATTAGGGGAAAATACAAAGAAATGTATGCTTTATTTAGCTAAGTTCTTGCTCAAGTGTATAACCATAAGGACTAAATTTAAAGACCTTTTTTATTTTCTAGAAAGACTTTCTTTGTTAAGCTAGTCAAGAGCATTACGAACAAGTCAAGGTTATATGATGAAACGAGATTTTGTTTGGCATGCTCATACAATTATCTTTGTGACTAAAAGATATTTTATTCCAATTTGAATTTTTTTTCTGAAGAAAGATTACAATTGTATATTCTGTGAATCAAGTAACCTCTGATTTAGAGGTCTATTAAATTCTGCCCTTGAATAATATCTAAAGTCTTGGGGAAGGTAGAATATAAAATGTACATAAATGTGTACAATAGTCTCTGATTCAGTTGTTTGAGAATCTTTAAATTTATTGTCCTATTATCTCTAGCATTATACTGTTTTATTTGTGTTATATAGACATGAGATTAAAAATAAAACCAATTATATCATTGCAAATATCTATGATAAAGCAATTATTAAGTTCACTAACTCCATTGGAGGGACAAAGCATTAATTTCCAGCTATGAGCTGCATTTACATAAACCTGGGAGATTTATGGGAAAGAAACTGCATTCTATCTTTCAGTATGTCAGTGAAATGTAAGTTTCTAAAAGAATATTTAACTCTTTTCATTCTTGTTATTTGATTAAACAGAACACATCAAGGTGTGAAGCAGCTAGATGCTGTTAAAAGAAATATTATTTGAATGTTATTTTAACACATTTTTTTGCAATGTTTGACTTTAAAAGTAATGTTAGATTAACTGCAAGGGTAAGAGCCAAGCAGATAGGCTGGTCCAAAGAATAGTGCACTGGACAGGGACTTGGTATCTGTTGTCACTACTCTCTATGATACACAGTGCTTTTGGTCAATTTATTCTTCTGTCCTTTGTCTCTGTTGTCAGTTCCGTTTTTGTGAACAGAAATGCAAAGTATTTTGGGTAAAAATGTTAATGTTGATATTTTATGGTTTGCTTGGTTTGTTTGTTTCTTCTTTTCTTTTGTTTCCACTTCTGAGTGCCGTCTGCTCTGATCCATATAGATGAAGATACCCAGAGATGGTGTGTCTCTTACTATGTTCCTGCAAAGTGCTATAGCCATGTGAAGTCAGAGTCCTGTTTCAAGCTTCAGGGGACATTCTTTGCATGCATATATTCACAATATAGGCATGAAAGACTCCAGTTTGCCTCAGTTTTCAGGATGAAAGATTATGAGGACTTTCTTAGGAGAGACAGAGAGGGAGAGAACATCTAGGAAAATGAGGAAAATCATATGCAAGTCAAGGGACCACTCTGAGTAGACATTGAGCATTCCTGAAATCAGAGATGCTTACAGAAAATCTAATATGTATCTCTAATTGAATGGTATGAAAATCAGCTGGGAGTATATCAAAACTGTATGGAAGCAAATTTTGGGCAGTGGGTGCTTTAGGGGGAAGAGTCTTTATCAGAACAGGGGATTTTGCAAAAAAATTTCTTTAATTTCTGTAATTAAAGAAATTATAAGAAGATTTAGCAGTTGAGGCATTACAAATACTAACAAAATGGATACTCT
The DNA here is from genome assembly GCA_030449065.1 of Oceanodroma leucorhoa. Classification (NCBI taxonomy): domain Eukaryota; kingdom Metazoa; phylum Chordata; class Aves; order Procellariiformes; genus Oceanodroma; species Oceanodroma leucorhoa. The sequence goes on along the minus strand of JASVER010000016.1, from coordinate 14,204,445 downwards.
AAAAACACATACCTAATATGTGCCAACCCTAAAAAAAAGAAACTTTTTTTTTTTCTGGTGAAGCTTTTAGTAGCAGCCTGTTCTTCAGTTTTGTTCATCTCCCATAGCTCTTCTCATTCTTCATCTAGCTCAGAAGGACCTGAAGCTTTCCCACTGTAAGGAAAAAACATAAAGAATGTCCATTGTTATAAACTAACAACCAAGGAGGCATATAAAGGTGTGAGAGAGGGAAAAAAAAATATTTTTTGGTGGACAATAATAGTTAATGAAGCACAGGTCTGTTAGGAACCTTGAAATATAGTAGGATCTGTTTTCTCAGGATAATAATCGATTGCTCTGGGTTCATGATTCAGTTCTTTAGTGTCAATAGTGTAATAATACAGAAAATAATAAGTTTAAGCCTATAATAAGGGCAGCTGGGAGTCACAGATATCATGAAAGTAATGTCCTTGGAGAAAAAGGAATATAATTTGTGTACGGTATATGCTTATTTGACAAACTAACAAAACCAAAAGACACTGTGGACTTAGTCCTAGGAATCAAGCCAGGTAAAATAAATAGTATTAAACCTGGCTGACCTTCAGAATCTGATCACAACATCAGCAAACTTGAAGTGCTCTGGAGGCTTTACTGGAAGGTGTCATTTATAGGGCATTTTAAAAGCAGGCTCGTGTGAGGGTAGTTCATAGTATTGGATCCAGAAACTTTGGGCGTGTGTGGATTTCTCCAAGACGGAGGGCTGGTGCTCCGTTTCCTACAGAATTCACCGCTGATTAATGAATCACAGAAACTGCATATAGCTTTAATCCATGGAAGATCATACCAGCCACCAAACCACCTTTCTGGACAACATACACACAAAAAAATTGTTTAAAAGTATTCCATCACATGAAATGGTGGAAAATGAGGAATGGAAAAGCCACGGGAAAGGGTCTGTCGTCGTATGAAGCTGAGAATTTAGTGGATCAATTAACAGACTCCCATGCAGTGTACTAACAATTTGACATTCAGAAAATGGCTGAATAAGAGACAAGTGTTTCCTTGTTCTTTGTGTTGAGAAGCATTTTAAAAGTTTTGTGAGTTCTTGATGATGCATGACCAGTTTTAAATTTTTTATGTGTAACTATACACACATATCAAAGATATTTTGCAGTAGTAGAGTGAACCCATGCATATGACTCTTACTTGCCACTGGCTCCTTGTGTCCTGCATCCGCATCTTGGTCTCTGGCAAATTAATTTCTCTCTCTTCCTCTTTTGTTCTTCTGAAAAAATTAGAGTAGTTACTTATTACAAAGATGTTGGGAGATTAGCTTATTTTTGCACAGTGTTTCTTCACTGGTTCATTAAACAATAAAAATGCCTTTATTTTTTTTTTATTATAAATAGTTACAGAAAAGTGGCTTATGGCAAAATTATTTTCCATAAACACAAGAGTCAGAATCCATGCAGATACTGATTTCAAAACTTGTACATATGATGTCTGTCTGTCCAATTAATCACAAAGATATCACCAACCATGCTTTGGAAGCTAAATAAAAACAAGGTTTCTAGTAGTGAGCATATGTGGTGAAAATAAATGGCTTTTTAGAATGATGTTAAAAATTTAAACAAAAACCTAATCTCCTCTGAGCTGTGACTCTATGATAAATGTTCAGGAGCCTAAGCAATATAGAAAAGTCTTTTTTTAATATCAGATTTGATGGTAGAGGTAGAGATTCAAAGGATAAAATTTGTCTAATACATAATTTGGAATAAAATTTAAAACAAAATTATATTTTCATCATGTTTTACTTTTTTATCAGGGTATTTGCAGTGGTTTAATTTATATTAAAGATATAATTTTTGAGGCAGTAATAAATGATTGGCATGAGAGTGTAGCTTAACTTTACCTGGTGCCTTTTCAAGTTAAAACAGCCTTTCACGGAAGAACCTCTGGTAAAACAAATATTTTTGTTTCCTTGTTTTCCATGGTTTGTAATAAAAAGTTTGTGGCAGACCGATGAACCTTCAGCTGCACAAAAACATTCGGACCCTTGATTACAGTCAATTACTTGCTTTAAAGAAATCTGGGGAATGGATGATATTAATGTGATAATTTGAAAATGGATATACTGTGATCATGCCAGTGAAGATTTAGAATCAAGACATCAAATAAGCTAATAGAGCTAAGTCAAGATTGACTAAGTGGGATTGAATATAGTAGAGTGACAACCTAATAACTTTTGAAAGGCATAAAAGTTATGGTAAACAGAGCAATCAGCCAAATTATAAATAAGACCAACCAATAAACATTGTTCTAAGCAGATGATCCAGAATATAGTGGGATTTTAAATATTTTTTTTTTTTTAAAGAATGGCATTGGATGTGACTTCACAGGCTGGGGAGAAGACCTGTGCCATGGGAAACAGTCCCTCCCAACAGTGTCAATAGAGGCTAGTGATATTCAAATGCTTGTAGGAAGAGGCCCACATTATATAATCAAAAGAAAGAAATTATAACAGGGCCAGATCTTGTGAGGTATCTTTAATAATCCAAAATTTTACTGTCCTTAGTGGGAACTCAGGATGCTAATCAACTTTGGGGAAGAAATCTAGGAAATTAAAGATAATGATGATGTGTTCTCCCTAAGCCAGGCACCCATAGAGACCATAGATGTGAGTAGGGCAAAAGCAAACAGTATTTATGTGAGATCAATGTATGCCAGTAACACCTCAGAAATTCATCCTAGGATACATGAAGAACTAGTCAAAACTGAGCAGAAGGAACAACGAGTATCTTTGGAAAACCATGAAAGACAAAAAGGGAAGACAAAATATATCTTCATAATAAAGAAATATGGGAAAACCAGAGGAATTCTTGATCAGTTGCCTTAGCTTAAATAGTCAGAAAATTACTGGAAGACATTATTAAGTAATCAGGTTGTAAACACTGAGATAATGAAGTAGCAAAATAAAACATCCGCCCACCATGAAGTTGTTGAGACCAAATCATGCCAAAGCAAATTAATTTTGTTTTCGCAGCATAAATAAGGAGGGAAGAGTTGATCCTACTGTCCACGCACTGTTTTCATAAACAGGCTAAAGAAGTGTGATATAGATAAGACCAATGTGATCTGAAACTAGAAGCAGTTAAAAAGCATATTCAGACAACAGCTGTCAGTGACACTCTCTCACACTAGCAGGACCCTCAGAAGGGACCCAAACTTGGTCTGCCCAGAGCCAGGTTCTATTTAATATTTTCACTGGCAGCTTGGAAAATGGTAAACAAACATGCTTATCAAATTTGCAAAATGATACCAGCCTAGGAAGGGTGGCAGGCTGGAGGCAAGGTTTAAATGTTTATTTTTCATTCTTGTTAAACTGGAAAAKTACTTAAAATCAACACGGTGAAATTCAAAAAAGGTAAGTGTAAATTGTTGTATCCAGAAAGGGGAAATCAGATACCTAAAGGCAAAATTAAAAAACCTGACTAGGCAGCAGTTTAATATGAAAAGTGTGGGAGTTGTGTTGGACAACAGACCAACAATGATCTACAGTGTGATGCTATTTTAAATAAGGCAAATCTTGTGATGTGATATACTAACAAAAATGTTTCCTGCAAAACACAGGACAATATTTTACCTGTTTACTAAGTTCTGGTGATGTCTAAACTGGAACATTATGCTGGGTTTCAGATACTGTTCTTCAGCACAGGGTTATAGTCCAGAGGAAAGTAACAGAATGCTCGAATGTTTTAATTTAGCTTTATTTAGTCTAAAAAAGGGAAGATTGATGACAGCTTGTCAAAATGTAAAAGTCTGCTCCAAGGAAGACTACATTCTCCTTTTTTTTCCCCCAAAGATAGAATTTTAGGTCAGATATTAGGGAAATCTTCTAAAGCCATAAATTCATGTTAGTATAGAAATCTGTCAGCTAAAAGGATTATGTAATCTCCTTTACTAAAGCTTTTAAAGACAATATAGATTTTTTAAGATACTCTAGATTTATGTGTGCTGCCTCAGCACAGAGGACAGGAGGGAATGACCCCTTCTGGTACAATATATTTCTATCATGCTATGGGATAGCCTTACATTCCTGAATATCTCTCCCTCTCCATACCTCTTTGCTAAATTGAAAGCTCCATGTATTAAACCACATCCGGAGAAAATTTTACCAATATTAAACAAATAATTAAGACGTTGCCAAGTAATTTGCATAGCATAAATTAAATAAGTTTCACTTTATGTTGAATAGTCCCTTTTTATTGCTGTTCATTTCCCTCAGTGAATTCACTGGCAATTACTTAAGCAACCTACACAATACTGTGGCTCTGGACTAAATATGATTATTACCATGAGAGAGAACTTCCTCTACATTATCCCTCTATTAAGAAATAAAGCCACTACAATGGCTAGCCACAAAATCTCAGCCCTGATGGATTGCAAGGCAGGTTAAAGTCACTCACAGCTAGTCTATACATGCTGAAGTGAATGTGGAACTGGTCAGAGCAAGTTGATCAAACATTATGCACCTTATGCCAACTCACTGCAATAAGAATGCATTTTCTCGTTTTGCACATAATATTGAAATTAAGGAGTGACTAGTATTAAGAGATATTTACCCAAATATATATTTCTCAAGACTCCATCATCTGTCCTGTGTTTGAATATTTTAGTCTTTCCTGAATTTGGGGCATTGTTCAGTAATTCTCATCTTTGAACCATGTTCAAGGGTTGTTGATAATCGTACTCTCCTCCTGGATCTAATTAATGGCTAGTTACAGAGCTGATCTTTTTTTTTTGGAGAGAGGAAAGGGACCACACAGGGTAACGCTCTGACCTAACTGTGAACCATCTGCTCCATAGCTCTTCCAAATATTTACAAGTCGTTTTTCAAACCAGGAGAAAAAATTGGGTAAGAAACAAAACAAAAGATAAGAATACACAGATACTGCAGTGATGCAGACCAAAGAGGTATAAAATGTTATCATCTCTATTACCACTTAATCCTCCAACAAGTTAAGGAAAAATATATGATCAGATAATCTGATTACTTATAATCATCTCATTTGCTGGCCTTGTGCTACGGGAAGCTCGTAATTATTTAACCCTTTGTGATATGCCCACTGACACATGGGGTACAAAGAGGAGAGAATTTGGCTTACAGGAAGAGACTGGTTTAGATCTTTGTTGGAAGCACTACCTTTACAGCTGATGGAGACGTCTGAAACAAAATCTGACCAGAAGAAACTGGGAAAGTGAATTGCCTAGTTACCATAGGCCTGGGAAGTAATTCTGCCCCTGTTCAGTTGGTCAAGATCTGCTGATGTGAATGGAGAGCTTACTTAAAGAAATTGACCTATTTTTGAGGGCAAGATACTTCAGTATGATGTGGATTCAATCTTGATCACTGATAAATTACAATTTTAGTAGGAGAAGTGTTCCAGACCTTTGGGGAAAACAGGAAAGAAGAGAGGAAAGGAGAGAGGGAAGGGATGTTTAGTTATAAGGTTGCAATAAAAAATAAAAGATCGCATACCTTAGCAATTATTTCCAACGTGTTAGTATTATTCAGATCATAAATAGGCAGACCAAGTAAAGTTTTTAAAAAGTAGCGATGAGATCACCTTCCTCAAATCTCCCTCCTTTACAGTATTCTTGGTGACATTTATCATCAGGCACCTCTCTTCTACTATAGRCAGACTTGCTGTTGGAATGGCATGGCAGTGCAACAGCTTACAGTAAGGTGACCAGTACTGGAAGAATTTGGGCAATATTGGATGTGGATTCTTAGCTGTCACACTCCCCTAACAGCAAATGTTGACCCTAAGAAGAAAGGGGGAATGATGGACTAAGACCAGACTGGAAAGAGAGGGGTGAGATGACAACCCCTTAAAAAAGGTTGGAGGTCTCAAAGATGTACAGTTCAGTGCTTCCTGATATTTCTATAACATTAAAGTCCAATTAGATCATATTCCATCTGTCTTTTCTTTCTCCTAAGAAACCCTATGCTATTTTTCAGGTTTTTCTTTCTTATTTGTAAACCAAATCTGATTGGTAATGAAATACTTATTTCTCATAAGCAATCAAAAACGTTAAGGAAATTGGTGAGTAGCTTCCTCTGTTGTCTTTCTCCTAGAACATTTCTTATGATGATTTCTTTTAGCAGAACTGTATCCGTTGGCTGGTATCAAATAGAATGTGGGCAAAATTAAATTATCTTAATCTTCCATTTCTGTTTTTATGGGGGATGATAAATGCATTTGCTATATGCTTCTCTCCTCTTTTTTTCTAGGAGGGAAAGAATGAGAGCAAACAGACAAAGATGGTTTTTTCAGAGTGAATGATGGACTTTATCATTTATTGTTACTGTGAGATATGGTGCAGTTTCTTTATCCCTGTGGCTTCCATACAGCATTCCCACTATTTTGCAGATGTTTCTAATTGCTTTTTGGAAAGGTAAGTAGTAATTTGGTTGCAGGGCTAAATCAAACTTAAGCTTTTCCTGAGTAAAGAACTGTAGATGTTATGTAGAATAATTTTCATATATATTTGTGCACTGTTATCTCTTAAAGATTGAGAAGACAAAGCCAAACTTTTCTTGTTTCATTTCTGAGTAGTAGGGGGTGAACATTTTCAGCCCCTTCAAGAAAAATACATAATGCCATGTAAGCCTAGACTAGATATTTGTCTCATCTGGCGGCTGCACRGAACATGGCTTGAAAGGCATGTTTCCGGGCATGTATACAGTGAGAGAGGGAACAAACAAGACTCTAGGTGATAAAGCTAAGACCACCTACAGTGTAAACTAGAAACTTACCACTAACGGGGTTTTATGCAACAGCTGGAACATTCTCACCTTTTTGTATTTTCCTGCCACTTTATAAATTTCCAACTGAATCACTGGAAACAAGCAGAGAAAAGGAGAGCATTTCATCTTCCTTCTTGACTTAATCTTTAGGGAGGTTTCTGTCTTTTGCTAATTAGTATCACAGGATGCTATGGTCTATGAGAAAATGTAGTAGCATTTCTAATTGCATAAATGTTTTCCTGATATGTCAGGATGGAAAAATACCAGAATCCACCTCCTGGATTTTCATTCATTGAAACTCTTATGTGCTTGGAGGAAGAATGGACCTGAGCCAGGACTCCAAGCCCAAACCCCTGCCAAATGCTTCATCCCCAACGGCAGATATACTTGGAGTCTGGACCCAAATGCCAAGCTCCCCTCTGTGTGCATGGCCATCTCAAAGGCCTGACAAACCTCACCTTGGCCAGAGAGTGTTAAAGCAAGACCACGCTGGGCAGGGGTGCTCGCATTGTGTTCGGAAAGCCTTTGCTGGTGGGATTTTCTACATGGTGCTGCCTTTGGGGGTGAAGTCACGACCACCTGGGAGTGAAAAGTGGTGGCTAGGACTGATCCTGGGTTTCCTCCAGAGCTGGTACCATTCTAGCCTCAAAAATGCAAATGTTGTTGGGCCCATATTGCCAGTGTGAGCTGCTGGAGGCAGGTATCTTGTTTGAGGAATATTTAACTCTGAGACAATCTCATAGCAAGATGCTGCCAGGACTCTGAGGGCATTTGCAGGTGTTACTGCCCCTGCCCACCCTCCAGGGCTTCCCCCACCTGCCCATCACCCAGGACCCCATTTCAGCCCCCCAGGGCCATCAGCAATGCTGCAGCAGGGCTGGTCTCCCACTCCCCACAGCCCTGCCGTGCCTGGCCATGGGCCCACATCCCAGCCTGGCCTCGGCCAGTCCCCAGGGAGGTGACCGATGCCTGGGGCAGCGGCTGCCAGGAGGGCAAAACAATGGATGCCAAAAGCTGCAGTGGCGGGGTACTGATGTTGGTGGTCTTCACATAAGGGCACGACTCTCATGAGTGACAGAGTTCTCCAGGCAAATCCTCCAAGCTATCTGCATAAGCCTGAGTATTGTGGCTTAAACCTAAATATCCAGTGGTTTTGTGTCTATTGGGTTTAGACTGTACTGGGAGAAATCCTGGGCTGGTGAGGAAAGGACTCTTCTGAATAACCTGTACCCTAGAGAGTATCCTGAAAACGCGAGTGATGGAGCAAGCTAGCTGGTCATTCATCAAACCATCCTTAGCGCTCTTCTGAGCTAAAACTGTGCAGTGATATAACATGTGAACCAGAGCAGTAGCAGAGCAGAGGACAGTGCTTAGGCAGGGAGGGAGGTGGAAGAAGAAGGGCTCAGTGCTTAGGTAGAGGAGGGATCCCTATATGCAAGAGGGGTATCTCTGTACCTCAAGCCCATTCATCTAACTGCCCAGGAGCTTTTGAAAAGCTTCGGGCTCAGAAGCATTTAAATTGCTTCTGCTTTTTCAGACTACTTCTAGACTAATTTCTAAGGTTATATATTAACAATCACTTATTTTAGTAAAATGTATCACTCTAGCAGAATTGTTTCAGCTGTGAAACTTCTGAAATAAGTCAAACAACTGAAACAACACGTGGAATGAAGCACTAGTCAAATAAAAAAAAAAACAACTGTTGTTGAAAATCATGAGAGGAGTAAATATTTTTTCTATTTATTGCCTTGAAGCACAAGACCAGAAGCAAGCATTACAAATATTTAATACAGCTTATAAATAAATTACACAGGCAAAACCTAAACACCAGACCTGGGCAGAGGCAATTTCACTGTGAAAAAAACTATACTTTGCTGTGCAGTCACCTTTTTCTGACAGAAATAAAAAGTCTGTCTTTCATATCTTGCTTTCTATCAACTTTGTAACAGAGTTATCAAGGCTTCATGGGAAAGATGAAATTGATAGAAACATTTCTGCCTAGTCATCCTGTCCAATGCCCCAAGGAAAAAAAATAAGMAGCTGGCAGAGAAAACAATTGATCTGCAACAATGGCATGATTACTTAGGAAAAAGCCCTTATCCTTGAGACAAAGGACAAGTGCATGAAATGAAATGCTGTTATTTAGTGTATCGCGCTAGAATTGCAAGACCCTTGCTTAGTACGGATAGTACCATAAATCTCAAATAAAGCTTCAACTTCTTTTTTATTTTCTTGTCTTATTTCACCCTTCAGATTAGTTAACTTTTACTTTAGAATCAAGGGTTTTCACTCTAATTGCTTTTCCCCATAGGTTTAAAAGCTCATGTTGCCTTTTACAATTGTTTGGAGTGTGTCCCTCCTCTTCTCAGAGGCAGGGCGACACTGCCATCATGACCAAAACAGAGTTTATAATCAGATGAGGTGCACCACATAAGCATGTTTGTGCATCACAGCAATAAACAGGTTTACCAAAGACATGTTTGCACGACTTTTTGTATGGGACTGTGATGCCTACAGCAACCAGAAAGAGGAGATAATATCTGCATAAGCATGCTTGAAAGAGTGTATGCACAGTGGAGACTGATATCCTAAAAATATTAATGAGAATATTTAGATTCAAATGGGGTTTTTTTTGTCAGTATTACAATACCATGACTGTATGTTCAGTAGTTGGAGCCAGTTTCCCACAGACCTTTTGTCTTCAGTTAGGTCACCAAACCTGTGTGACCTGTTAAGCTGCAGGAACTCATTGCCTCTATTGTATTGGATGTTTATCTTCATATTTTTTATACAACTACTTTGTATTAATAACTATGTATGTATGTCATCAAATCTGGCTGCTGATCTAGCTCTGGGTGGAAATTCACACACAGCAGTTGGGGTGGCACGGAAAAATAGCGACTCTAGTTAATATGGCCTCTGAAGTCAACTTCTTCAGGCTCTTGCTGTATTCAAAGCTCCCAACTTTCTTCTGAAATAATGTGTGACGTTGTCCTGAAGACATTTCAGAGGAGCAATCCTGAAAAAAAATTGTCAAACAAATTATGAGAGTGCAAATGTAGAAAGTCCTTTAGTCATCAACATTCACAGGAACAGGGCAGCTGTAGTTAACAGAATGTTTCCTTTAACTTTTTTTTATATCCAGGCATTAAAAGTTTGATTTTCAGATTCTGAAGGTAGGTGTGGAAACTCAGTAGGTATTTAGCTGACTTCAATGTTTTGCCTAATTTTATTCTGACTGCAGTTCGCAGTATAACCTCTACCTACTCCAGTAAGAGAAAATATTATCCTTCTAAAAAATCCTGTATGACGAATTAACTGTTGTTTGGCTTAAGATTAAACAGAGCTGACGGCAGCACCATTACTGATAGTGGGGCTTTTTACCTTTGGATTTCAAAATGCTTCACTGGGGAAGTCGGTATTGTTTTACAGATGGGGAAACTGAGGTACGGAGAAGGAAGTCACCTGGCTAAATTCGGAACTCTGGCATTTTAACTAATCCCTGTTTACAAGACTATATTTTTTTATTTTTTCCTTACTCACAGATCTTTCACTTGTAAAGGGAGATCAGTGTTTTAGAAAAAATAAATAATTTTAACATAAGGCAGATTACTGTAACTTGGTTTCAGTTTGATTAAATTATTTCAGAAATACAAAAATACATCTAAATGGGAGTTAAATTTAAGTGAACTAAACAAAAACAACTTGCATGTCACATATCATATTATTGGCCTACAAGACTAGATTTAGCTTTCATGTAGCCTCAGGTTTCATTGTTGGTGAGTTAGATTATCTAAAGAGATTTTTGCCTCCAGCACTCATGTCTGCAAATCAGCTCTGACCAGACCTGACCAAAAACTTACTCTTATCAAATTTCCCTAAAAGTGAAGAATTATAATTTGGATAGCCTCAGCTCTAATTCCTAGAAAAGGCTGTTACTATCAGGAAACCTGCACTCATTTAGTGCACATTACTGAATAGGATTTGTCAAGAGGCCAAAAGCTTGGGGAGCAGCTCCTGTGATACAAAGGCTGTGAGCTGAGATAAAGTGCCAGAGCTCAGCAGAGCAAGCTCCTGCGCGCAGCTCTCTCCTCTCTTCCAGTGCCTTCTGCAATGGGCACTTCAATAGGGCAGGAGCTGTCAGGGGACAAACCTTGTGTCAGACTCCCCGTTGGTCCCAAGCAGGTTCTGAAGGCTTGATGCTTTGTCTGCTCCAGCAGGAAGGCATGAGAGGATCTCTTTCACCTGGCTGAGGGAAAGAAAAGGAAGAGAAGATACATCAGCAGTAGGATCAGAAAGCAGCTTGTGCTCTTTTAAAAGGCTTAATGTTTTTCAGATATGTTGAATGACTGCTCTCAATTCCAAACAAAATCAGAGGACAAGCGTCCCCGGGAAATCAGCCCTTCTGCTGCCTTTGCAGCCACATGCGCTGCTTGTTTGACCTCTCCTGCTGAAAAAAGCTTGACACTTTTATTTGAAATAAGTTTCACTCCTGCCATCCTCTATACTGAGGAATATCTCAGCAACAGATTACAAACAAAACACCTTTTCAATTCACTTTTAAGGTTGCCTTGTGCCTTTCCAAGAGATTGAAGCCGGTGATACAAACTCAGGAAATTAATCAAAGTACAGACCCTGCTTCTCTAGAGCTGGCAATAGGCACAGAGCTAAGTCCATACAGGACTGCAGCTAGTGTCTTAGCTAGCGCTGGGGATTGATTAGTTGAATCAGCTTGGCAGGGGTATGACTAATCTGAAGACACCTGGGAATTGTTTCAGGGGAATTGTTTCACTGCTATTATGCTACAGTTGTGGTATAGTGTCCCTGCTCTCTGGGATTTTGATGTAAGACAGTGGAAGCGCAGGTGAGATCAAGTCACTGCAGTGCAGAGATGTGCAGAGCTGTGCAGCAGAGATGTGCAGGCTGCACGAGTACCCACAGAGCAGGGCTTTCTCCTCTGCTGAGGGAGGACAAGAGAGCGTGTTCTGGGGATAACGGTGCCTGGGCAGAAGCATAGCAATGTGTAGAAATCTGTGAATTATGGAGGACAGTATATGAAAAGAACCACAGTGTTTGAAAACATATTGCTCATTTTGCTCATTTATTTCCTGCAGAAAGCTCAGTGTTCAACTGCAGAACAAATGTAATTGGATTACCATCCAGAAGACCTTTTACTTTAGCAAAGTACATATTGCTTGTTTTGAGGGTGTGATGCATGCTCTTCAGAAATAAGCTGCAAAGATGTATGTTAGGGGTATGCTGAGCAACAACTCAGATACAGGCAGGGAAAGGGTTTCACTGGCAACTACCCTGCCCTGTATTGCCCAGCTTTTGGGTCCGAGTCACTGAGGTCACCTTTCTGTCAGGAGCGCGGCGTTACAGGGCGAAGGCAGTTCTGCCTCAATGACGTACTTTGCAAAGAAGGTTTCAATTGCTGGGCAGCACTGAAGTCTTGCTAAAAACTCTGCTAAGTCTTTGGATATCAACCTAATATTGAAGAGAGACAGTTACTGACAATCATCTGGGTTTGAAGGTTTAGTTCACTTTTAAGAGGAGTTTCTATTTCCAGACATTTAGCAATTGTAAAACAAACAAATACATGGGCTTCAAGGTTTCTTTTCAAATTTAGTAAGCAAGAGCTTTCTCATGATATTTTATTCTTCCTTTTCCAGTGAATGTCAGCACAAATCTGGGAGGATAATCATGTGAAAATTAAAAGTAAAATAGCAGAGAAGGAAGAAAAACACTATCCAAATATTTCAGAATCTAATGCAATAGCATGTATTAACATAGCATGATCTCTTCTCCTTATTTGTAATGGGAACATAGAAGTGTGAACTTAGTTTTGATTTCTTAGTTACTCCTGAGTTTTCCAGTGTTTATAGTTCTACACATATGGCCTTTTCTTGTCATTGGTGTTTCGAAAATCACAGTGTTGAGGACACCAATTTGGATCTCAGGCTTTGAGGTGTATGAACACTTTGGCTGCTGCAAAATTTGAAAGCAGGCATCCATGCCACCTGGGAGGAGTTCATCTGGGTAACATTATTACAACCTGGTTTCCCTATGCCTTTACATAGTGGTTGGATACAGTAAAAACAGCATTTTGGAAAAAAAGATGGAAAGGTGTTTTGGAAACATCAAAATTTCTGACTATGGAGCTGTAGAATTCCTGAATGTTTGTAGATGAGGTAATTACACCATACCTGGAAATGTCTGAAACCCTAAGTCCTCTAGTAAAAATACTCACGGAAATGAAAGTTAATTTTACATATCCACTTGGAATTCAATTTGTTATTTAAATGAATTATCCAAGAGAAGAAAAAAAGAAAAAAAAATCTATCACGTTAATTTAGGCCCTGATTCAGACCCTCAGACATCCATAAAGGAAACTCTGGTGTTTGGAAATAGAAAGTAGGTTCTCTTTTTGTTTTCTTGCAAAAAATGCATGTGCTTTCGATACCACTCTGTAGAATAAAAGGAGCTGAGATGACTAACCCTGACTGAATGTCTCACTTTTAAATGGCTGAAGTCAGATGGATGCCTGAAGTATTTCATCTGTGATGAATTAAATCTGAACTACGCATAAATAATGTCATGAGTTTTCATGTTCTGCCTTATGAATCAAGACTAAATTCTAGTTTAATCTTTCTGTTTTAATCTTGATCACATGCTAGATATTATAAATTAATTGCTTTAAAGAAAATATGTTCTTTTCATGTTGGAACCTAAAATTTCTCTGTATCTCTATTTTCTTCTAAATTCTCCTCATTTAAATTTTGGATTTTCTTTGAACTTTCCCATTTTCATTTGTAAGAACAAAAACATTTTGCGTTTGAACATGTTTTAAATTTGTCAAATAATAATTGTTTTATGCCAATACCAATAGAATAGATGTCTCTCAAATTAATCTCTATCCCCTTTTCCATCAAAGAAAAAGTTGGAAAATTTTCCCACTAAATATGCAGGGGTGGTAATTTGTGCCTTCAAACCGTTCAGCAGGAGAAACAAAGTATGCAGGTAATAGTGCCATATAAAATCAGAATTAGAAGAGCAGAAATAATGACCTTGTTTTCTAGGCATGGCTGACTAAGTTTTTGAGAGACATTGGTCTCAGGAAACTAAAATTTCATTCCTGTTACAAGCAATAGCATTGGGAATTTCTTTCATTTTAACACCTTGAATTTTTATTCAGCATCTGCTCAGGAAGAATAGCATAGGACTGCTTTAAATAGTCACATAAAATGCACTCAAAGCTATCATGCAAACTGAGGTACTTGTCTTATGATTTGCTTTTTAGGTAGTAATTTTATTCTTTCTATAATAGCCAAGAATCCAGCGGAATAAAGGAAAGGAAGCATTTGCACTCAAACTGTTGGCTGCATTAGAAAACAACTGCTTTAATAATTTGTTTATCTAGCCTCCCTGGCCTCCTGTCTCATCCAGAGAATCTCCAAGGAAATGAGTGAAAATAAGAAGGAAGCTAGAAACTATTGAACTTGAAGCCCCAGGGTGAGGGCCTGGCTTAAATCACTACAAGAGGCTCTGAACTGCAGTGTTGGCTCTGACCCCTTGGCGAGGGCTGTTGATACTGCCCTTGTCAAATCTAATTGGAAACAGAGATATAGACTGCAATGCTTTGTCTGCAATGCTCCTCAGAAGAACAGCAGAGGGTTGCGTCAAATGTGCACCTTATATTTTCAATGTTTTCATAGAAAGGACCTGCTAAAATGGTGAAGCTTTCTGTCTGTCTTTGTCTAATGACGCATTTCTGCCAGCTTTGTCAAATGAAAGGACAAAGGGAGTTGTTTGAGCAACAGCCTTGCTAAAGAGTTAGTTTTAGTTCAGCCTGTTCCCAGACAGGTCTGGTATGGCCTCTTCAACTGCTCAGTCCTTTCCCAGAAGGAAGGATCTTTCACCAGACAAGAACCCAAATAAGGTAAAGAAACCAAAGATACAATTTGCAATTTCACTAATCTTGGTTCATACCACTTTGCAGCACACAGGGAGGATAAATTGAATGTAATCACACTTTGGTGAAAATAGAAGTTACATTGATCCCAGCTATTTTATCTAGTAATCCCTGAATTTATGATAAGCAGGTATCAGAATCTGAATAAAACTGTAATGTCAACTGTGGTGTCCAGACTGTGCTGTTAGATTTTACTAATGTAGTCAGTGATGTTGGAAACTTGTAAACAGCAATCAATGTATTTTCCATGATGTATTATTTTTAAAAAGGAGGGAATAATGACAGTATTTAGATCTGCAAACATGTGGAGACTGTGTTAGATAACATTTTGGAATTTTTTTCTCTTCTAAGACAAAAATTACTTTTAGGGTAATTAGAATAGAATTTAATTTTATTGTGAATATGTGTTTGGAAAGCAGAAAAGTAGTTCTTTAAAATTAAACCATGTTTAGAATTTAATTTTATTGTGAATATGTGTTTGGAAAGCAGAAAAGTAGTTCTTTAAAATTAAACCATGTTTCACATTCGTGGTATTTTATCTTCTTTCCTCCTGATTACAGTCGGAATCAGTGGATTTCACATGATGACTGTCATGTGAAATGTAGGAAAGGTTGAAAAAGATGAAGAAAGGAAGGAGAATGAATAAATCATAATAATTTCCCTGCAACTGTCATTTATTCTCTCCAGGGAACCAAGGCCACATATGCCCCAGAGAATTCATGATAGCATAAATGAAGTTTATTTGGGAGCTAATAAAGTTAGGAAGGACAGATTTACACAAAGTAGTCATTGGTGGAAGAAAAAATTTCATATAAATGAACTGGTTCCAAATGCTTCGTGTCCTAAGCTATATCCTACGTGACTAAGCAGTGGGTGATATTCAGAAAAAAAGAATGATGAATGACATTGAACAATTATAAATTTCTAAGTAATGGTACCCAAAACTACACTTTTTTTTTTTTTAACATAGTATTTCCAGCTTTTGTTTGTTTAACAAAGCAGAGAGGAAAAACTTATTTCTTTTGAGAGGAAGCATGGGGTATAGTTCAAAACTGTCACTCAAGGTGACTGTTGCAATATAGTGCAGACAAATGAATGGGGAAAAGATGTCAAATATTTCCCAAGCACCCATTCCACTTATTTTGGAGACAGGAGGGGAAAATGCAATTACACATCATTAGGCATGCCTTGTGGGTACTCTGGAAAATACATGTATATGGAGTGTGTGCATGCTACCTAAGACATCCTGCTGTTACTCAACCTAATGGAAGTTTTGTTAGTGTTTAGCTATTCATTAATTTAGAAGGGTGAACAATATTTTCTTATGATCTGAATTACACAGCAGGGTGAGGTTGCCATACAGTGACAGGAGCATATTGAGAACTGAAGAGAAACCGGATTAAATTAAACAGTAATTTTGGAAGGAGCACTAGCTTATGGTCATGAGATGCAGTAGTCAAATACATGATTCCTCACAACAAATCATGTATATAGTAGCTGACTAAAGTAAATAAAGTCCTGAATATACTCAGCATAGCTAATGCATACTCTGCTTCTGAGGGCATGCATTGAAACAATGATCCTGTGGACAAATTTGTTTAAGCTTGACTTTCACCCGTGCTGAGATTTCAGTGTTTCAGTGCCCTGACTAACTCTGTGTGGCTTGTTTAGACTTGTCCATGGCAGAAAGTTCAAGGTCCTGAACCTTGTGCAAGATCCTAAAAGAAGTAGATATGGTTATATTCAGTGCTGTCATGTATAGCCTAAGCTGTCATTAGCCAGCAAAGATTATTCCTTTTTCAAAGAAGCTGATATATTGAGTGCTTGAAGCTGAGATGAGTCGGGCTAAATTATTCCTTTTCCTGAAACAGTGATGATTTGTGGGATTTTGATTTTCTAGGTTGTTTCTCTTTAGAAGATATCATTGCCCATAGGCTCTGTGCCAGCAAAGACCATTTTTCTTTCAGATGTATATGGTTTTTTATATATTTTTAACTCTGTCCATCTTTAATATGGTTTAAAGAAATTCCACCTTAAACTTTATGGAATGGCCTTACAATATCAGAAAACCTGAAGCCCTGTGTTCTAAGCAGTACAATTCTTGGAAGCCCAATCTGCCAGTACTTTCTGTGAATACTATGTTCGCACGTAATTTTAGACGGGAAAGACCTGCTAGTAGTATTGCTCTTCCCTCCAGGGCAGAAGGGTTTCTGTGCAACGTGCTATCATAAAGGTCAAAGGGAACGTTAGTATCAGACAGTTTGTCTCATATTGTGACAAAAGAGAGAATTTCATTCTGCATCACACATAAATTTCAAAAACTACAGAACAGTTTTAGGGAAACATTGGATTTAAAGATTTTGCATGAAAAAGAAACTGTCATACCTTCTAATAAAAGGGTGACAACCAGTCTAATTTAAGAAAAAAAATAAGGTTACTGCTTCCAATTAATTGCTGAATAAGAGCCTGGGGAGTAGGACTTTCCACTCTGAGCTTGAACTCACTATTTGAACCATTTTTATATTATATAGATTGTGTGTGTGTTGTACCGTGAGGATTGTGGAAAGAATGTGCTATTCAAACATTGTCTTTCCCAATCTATTAAGGCATGTTTTTCTTCAGGGAGCACCATCATTCTCCTGAGGGCTCTCCAAAAGCACCCAGGAGCTACAGCAAGCACCACCTGGATTCACCAGCACACGAGAGCTACGGTTATGAAGGAATCACAGCTGACTGACAACAGCTTTTGCTATCAAGATCCTGCCACGCCATTAGCTCTCAGTTTATGCTCATGTTTATATCTCCTGACAGCTGTGCATAGTGCTATGTGAGCAGTTACTATAGGGGCTATATCTGCAGTTGCATATACTGTGGTTAATAAGATCTTGGTCTGCAGTTGCATTTATTTTCATCATCACAGACCATCGAGTAAAGAGGGAGCTGTTTAAATGTGCAGGATTCCAGTGAGATTTAAAATTGGCTGAATTCAGTTATTCTTTCTGCTTCTTCCCTTCCAATAGCACCTTTTTTTTGTTGTTGTTTTTCACTGTAAAATGAGCAGTCTTTCGAACCTAATGCACTGCAGAAATTAAAAAGCATCCTACCAACTCTTCTTTTTGACAATATCCTGTGGCAGACAGAACACAGACACGCAGACATTCACATTGACAAAAAAACTCTTTCTAGTGCCGGAATTTATCTCAGTTCCAAGTATCTAGTATGTCAATAATAATAATAATAACAACAACAACAACAGTAGTAGTATTGTTACCTCCCCCTACATAAAGCATTTTTTTCATTTCAACTTGCTACAACCTGCTGACATTTCCAAAAACCTGATTTACATAGCACTGCCTTCTCATGAAAATAAATGGGGATTAATTTTGTACCTATGAGAAGAAAAACAGCATTAAGGGCTTAAGTTGCTTCAAATATCCATTGCTGTTAAGTGACACTCACTGTTGGTTTTTTCCTGCAAGGCACAGTGAATGAAACCAGCTTCAGGCTATGTAGGTTAGGTGAAGGGATAGAGTGCCTCAGAGACTATTCTACTGTAGCCCAGCATAACGGTTTGTGATTATCCAGGAAAATAAATTCCTCTGTTATTTTTTTATCTTAGTAATGATTAAATTTGCTACTGGAACTGTCCCCTCCTTGTATTAGATATGGACATTTTGTTTATTGTTGCCAAAAGACAGCTATCACTGGTAGCCTTTTGTTGCTAGATAGATTTAAAGGGTACGTAAATATGCACCTGACTGTTGCATTTTGTGTAAAACAATTATTTGTATCATAATGATCCACGCGGAGTTGATACCCAACTCTCAATCTCATGTTTTTCTACAATAATGAACTAAAACAAATGCTTGTAGCTACCCAGCTCTCAGCTGAGATCTAAATCCAATGTCCCTCTTCTTCCCAGTTTCCTGTGTACAAAAGCAAATGCAATTCACAAAAATAAGCCAAATAGTGTCACACGGTTGCATCCAGTACACAGCAGTTTCCTATTATAAGTAAAAGAGGAGCTGTTCTTTTTAACATCTTGATGCTAAGTGGTCTACATTTCATACGAATTACTTGTGAATTAGGGAACTTGATCTGTGACAGGCTGTGAGGCTCAATGAGGGCTCTAGGAGTTGTCCATGAATTGTGGCCTAAAAGTTTAGAGGAGTTATTCTACGTGTAACAATATCATCCCCGGGCTTCATTCAGGATTTGGGCTATTTTGGCCTGGACAAAGGGCAGGAATTAGTAACTCTGTGTATTAGGACTAAATTAACCAGAGATAGGCGGTTGCGTGGCGGAGAGCGCTCTGGCAGATCTGTGAAGGATGGCTTTCCCTGGGTGGGCAGGTGGGCTCCCCTCTGTGGGGCATATCCTCAGGTAGGAGAGAAGAGAAATGTCTGTCACAAAAAGTCAGTGGAAGGGTGTGAAATTCTTAGTCTACTAGCTGGTGCAAGTACTTTTTTCTGTAATGTATGAATCTATCAAAAATTCAGGGACAGAAGTGGTTTTAAAGTTCTCCTTCAAAATTGAAACTGGGTATTAGCCGCACCTGCAGCGTGGACAGGCAGGGGCACGGCACTGAGGCTGGCAGGAGCATCCTCTCCGGAGGGCAGGGCCCTGTGACCGCACTTCCCTGGAGGACAGCTTTCTCTTCTCTCCCAAATGGACTCACCAACATGATTTGTCTCTTTGCCAGGTGAAATACACACATAGCATAKAGAAAGAGCCTGCTGTTGGGTTTCACAGTCTGCGTGTGAAGCCTTTCTCAAGGCTTTCAACCCCTAACACTCTGTTAGATTGCTTTGGCTGTGAAATAGAGCAGTKCCATTTCACTTGTTTACAGACATTCACAGCACGTGCCGTAACGGCCGCCTTATGTGTGTGATGTCGCTCACTTGCTGGATGCTTAGAAAAGGACCTCCTGTATTACTCCGCAAAAAAAGTGTCCTTATCTCCAATGTCGCAATGGCAATTGGTGCACTGTTGTTATAATACCATCCTGCCATTGTACCTGTGTCTTATCTAAAGGCTGTGTCTATTGTCTAAAGCATTATAAATTAAAATTATAAAAATCAATAAAGGAGACAACCTTTTCTACAACCCACAAAGGCTTCTTAGCACATTTACTTACCTGGTAACCAAGAAGGACCAGATAACCTTCCGTGGCTCAGTCATTAATGTCAGTTCCAGTGTCTACAGACTATTAAATGTTAATCAACTTTACACTAAATATTGATATGTCTATGGTCAATAATCATATTTGCCTTTTMGTCAGACATATTGAGTACATCCTCAAATAAGCAGGAAATGACAAGTTTACAGTCTATCAGGATTCAGTTAGGAATCAATGGCTGAGATTAAACTTCATAAGCTGCATCAAGGCTACAATTGTGTTTCTTAATTTTTAATTAAGTATATAGATAATGGTCTACTGTAAATGAGTTTTCTTCTTTTTAGCAATTGCTAAAAATCTGTTATTCTTTTCCAAATAAAGCTGTGAAATTACAGCTCTTAAATAAAGGTCTTAATATCTTTTCATTTACCAGATATTATCTCTTGAATTTTCTACATCTGAATGTATTAAACTCTGAATTACCAATTTTACTGATGGAGCCAAAAATCCGTATCAGTGTTTATCTCACGATAACATTGCTCTGTCTCCATGAGAGTCCTGTATTTCTGCAAAAAGCTGAAACGGCCACTGAGCAAAAGAACTGCTATATCTTGCCAGTAAATTTGATATTGCAAAGATGTTTCTATTCTCATTCTGCAGGTGAATTAGCAAAGCAGAGAGTAGTGAAGCAGAGAGAAAAAAGCATTTTCTTGATAGGGTTCACAAGTGACACTTACATTTTCTTGGTCCTCTAAATTGCCTGTCAAATTAAAGAGCAAGTCTGAAAACTTCTGTAATTATCTAAACTATTAGCTCTAACAAAGATTTACATGTCTTTTCTACTCTGCTAAAGAAGGGCAGTTTCAAATCATTAAGCTTAAAACCTTCTGAGAGATGCAGTTAACAATGTCCCAGAGCAAGACAGTTAGTTACAAACCACTCTAATGAAAATTTCAAGCAGAAGCCTAAGGTTGACTTTTAACTATTCCACTGTGTATAGGCTGAACTATTCTGGTCTAACCCTTTAAAACCAACTCCTCCCGCCATCGTCAGATTAAATTAATAATTTATCAAAGCCAAAATCTCTCTCAGTGCAGATTTGATACCAATTTTTCCCATGACATAAGTGTTATACTTAATGTGTATTAAAATATTGATTAGTCAAACACCCAAGTATTAGATATGGAATTAATAATGACTAAAAGTTTGTGGATATCAGAAGCTGACAGTCATTGTCCCTTTTGCTTTTCAGTGAGCATGGACTAAATACTCTTAAAATAATTTTAAAAATGTCATCCTCTTCCTATTGCTAGAACATAAATACATTTATTATTTCCATATCTTTGGTGTGGTTACATCTGAAATTGTAGAACACAACATCATTTCTGCAGTGAAGTTTATTTGTAATACAAGGCTGGGATTTTGTGTAACTTTCAAGTTTTCTCAGACCTGGTTTATTCTACCTTTACCTTTTTTTACTCATTTTCTTAAGTGTTTAAGTAAGTTATTTACTTACTAATTTTACTTAATAACTTAAGTTATTTGCTTGCTTCATCAGAATCAGAACCTGAAAGATTTTTGGGAATGCTTGAAATACAAAAAACAGTTTCTGGTCAGTAAGAGCAATTTATATTAGAAAATTTCGTTCATTCAACCTCAAAACTGAAATATATCATGTAGATGATGATACCTTATTAAAATGAGAACTTGGAGAAGTAGCATTCATGAAGAATTATTCATGAAACTTACATGAATGATTTTCAGTATCAGTAAAATAAATGTGGGGAAAACTTATTAGTAACTCAATTAAAATACTATAAAAAGAATTCCTATAAATTATGCAATCAAATTCAATGTAAACTTTTTATTATTCTATTAAAAGCAAGTATGATAGCAACCTCCTTGCTAGTTTAAGACTGGATTGTAAAACATGGCATTATTAATCTATGTRTATGAACCACAGACCCTATGAAGATAGGGTCTTTTCATTAATGGGATGTCAAGAGAAACAGATATTTTCACTAAAGCAATGCTGCAGCAGACTGTCTGCATCAAGATATAGATGTGAATTTTGAATTAGAATTTAATTAGCTTTTTTCTAATGACAAAAATAACAAATATGCCTGATTAAAATTAATGATGATATATTAAGTAAGTGAAGGTTACCTAATTGCAACTTGAGTTTAAACAATGCCTGAATTGCCTAATCAAAAATTTTATGCCTCTTGCCTAAATAGCAATTGCTTATGAATTGCTGCTTTGCCACTGATTGGCCTTCTTAAAGTTCAGTAAATTACCAAAGCTCAAAACGCATCAAGTGCAGACCATATGTAGCTGAGTCTTCCTTTGTTATTGAAACACACAAGGAATTGGTTTTGCTCTGAAGAAATGAAAGTGTTTTGCGAACAGTGACATCTCCATGGTTATCCAAGTAGTGCTACCTTTGTTCTCACTCATGTAAATATAAGCATCATGTTATTTCAAAGCATGCACATGGCATTTTGAGGTCACTGAAAGACCCAAAACAAAAAAAAAATGGGTAGAAGAATATAAAACAGCAAGATAAATATGTAGTTAAACAGTAATCATAGTGCACTGCACAGTAAAGACAATCAGAAAACAAATTTCCAAGCTGATATAAATTGGTTTTGGGTCAATCAAAATGATTTATTTCCATTTCAATTCAAGTGCTATTTAAATGAATTGCAAATAAGAAGTAATTCTGCACATTTTTTCCAAACAAAATTACTATCAGCATTTCACAAAGAAAAAGTCAGGTTTTCAAGAAGGTATACTCCATCAAAAAGATTGCTTTGTCAAGTATTTTCTCTCTACTGTCTATTGTTTGATTTCCAGGTCCTCGCTTGGATGTCCAATCTTATTTACCAGAACACTTTGACTTATCCTGTACTGATACTTACATTTGAATGAAAATGATTCACTGTATAGGACAGACTCATATTAACACTTAAGTATGTTGTTCACATAGGAGCAAGAGTCAAAGGTAAGAGTCTCCATTTTCACATACAYAAACTTCTGGAGTCCAGAAAAAAATGTACATATTTTGGAGTTTTGGATTTTTTAGTTTCATGAGGAAACAGAAATACCAATGTGCTATATGAGTTATTTCTTCATATTTTGCCCTTGTGAAACCTAGAGTTTCATTGCAACATTGCTCACAAAAGTACAATCTGAAGTTAGCCTTATGTCATGGCTGTGGCTGCCTCAATAGCTTTGGTGAGCTCTTCAGAGTGATTTCACAGCCAATTCATCCACTAGTATGGGAAAATGTCCATTGTGAAATAGGTTTTGCAATCCTCCACAAGCAGGACCAAACTCAGCAATACCTGTTAGGTGGTGCTGTGATCACCAGTCACAGTGGTGCAATCGGTCAACAAAGACAAATCCATAGTGGAATCACTCTGCCCCCAAGTGCAGTGCTCCCTGTTCAGACTTGAAGYAAAGAAATGGAGAGAAGCTGTTCTAGTGTCCAGCCTCCAACGTGCAAGGGTAACTGGATCACAGTGTGTGATGCTTGGGGGTTTTATTCAGATCATGTGCCTCTACTGTCCCATTTAATTGGAATCACAGCTAATATGTTTAAATAATACATATCTAGAAATATGGCTGCTCTGGCTGCTAAAATAGTAATTTCATTTTGCAGCTTCTCTCTGGATGTTTGTTGAGAGGCTGAACCCCCTAATTCTTTGAGATCCTCTGAGAGAGTAGAGAACGTAGGAAGGAAGTCAGACAGGAAAACAAAAGGAAGGAGAAAAAGAAGTAAGATTGAGATCAAATCAGGTTATGAGAAACATACTAATGTTGAAAAATTATGAAATTTAGTGGCCAAGATGCATCATTCCTTACCAATGAGCAATGACAAATACTCCTTTTAAGAATTTCCTGGTGGTTTTAAAGGCACTGTACCTTGGTGTTTAAAGTATATAGGTAATCAAATCCGTTTCCAAGGATTTCATTGGGTGCCTTGCTTTCCTAGCAATAGTATCCAGCTAACAAAAGTGTATATTCAATGGCATCCTATCAGAGCATCCTTTCCATTCTCTTCTTCATTTGTGCCTATGACACTGTGTCTAGTGGTATGTGTGTTTACGAAAGTCTGCTGGAATGAAGTTGCCCTTGCCAGTAGCTGTAATTAAAGTTTGATTGACAAGGGAGGATATTTATGCCGATAGATGAAACTCTGCAGATCCAAGGCAGAGTTGCAGATTCTTCTGTCAGCTTTACTGGACTTAATTCAGCATACATAATACGACTTTCTAGTAAATCTCTTTAGTCTTCCAGTGAGATATATATAATCTGACTGTATAACACATATTTTTTAATTAATGATGTCATGCATATGTATTAATGTAATCTGCAATGACCTGTTCCATGTGAATAAATACCCTACCTTCTAAATGTTATTTGTAACCAATTTTATATCTTAGAAAAGAGTGTACAAATACTAATGTCATTTGAAATATGCATTTTCAATGAATGTTAATATCTGTCACACTATTATAATTAACTTTGTCTATTTCACATCCACTCCGTTGCTGTGATGAGAAATAAGGATGGTTTTGGAGAACATCCAGATCCTATCTCTGGTTGATCTGGATGCCGAAAGGGAGAACTTAGTCTGCTCACACTGGGTACACAGACACCAATACCACATCTCTTCAGAGATGCTCTCTCTGAAGAGAGACACTGTGATGGATCTGGGACTACCATGTTTAATATCACTGTCATTCTTATGTCTAAAACATTTATTTTAAATTTCTAGATGAAGCATTAGGTTTAGATGTAGTCACAAACGACCATCCTCTCAACCCTGTTAGGTGCAGTTTTCACCACCTTCTCACACCACAGTGGTGTGCTGTCTGTGGTCTCTAGGGTGTTCACAGACACAGAAGTGTGTAGAAGACACTGAAATGTGCCTCCTGATCCAGCAGCCAGATCCYATCCTCTTTGTTGAAAGGGAATAATGAGGATGGATTTGGCCAGCTAGATGGATCCAATCCACTCTTAGCCACCTTACCAGCTCTGGAATCATTCACAAATTTTGCAATAAGGTCTTGTTGTTAGCCTAGAGACATCCCACTGACTTGGTCCTCTTAGGTCAAATGAAGGCAAAAGGCTCAGATCAGCAGTTACATTAACAGAGTCAGTGGACCTGGAAACCAAGCAACT
This sequence comes from Oceanodroma leucorhoa, assembly GCA_030449065.1. Classification (NCBI taxonomy): domain Eukaryota; kingdom Metazoa; phylum Chordata; class Aves; order Procellariiformes; genus Oceanodroma; species Oceanodroma leucorhoa. The sequence continues at coordinate 14,179,374 of JASVER010000016.1, read as the reverse complement.
GGGAGGCCAGGAGCCCAGGCAGAGCGAGAGTGACAAGGTGCAAAGATGGGGAAGATGCTGAGGTGGGCCCTGACTCCTAATTTTCCCTGTGGGTACCTCTCATAGTATGGTGTGATGGTATGAACTGCCAGTCTGCTGAGTCTGGGACTGGAACAGATAATTCCTTGCATCAATGTCCAGACCCCAGTGCTGGGGCTGAAGTACTCTTTTTGAAAAGTTAGCTCTGTGAATGTCACAAATACAAACTCATGGATATATGTTCCTATATTACCTAGCCACTTTCAAAGTGCTTTCCTGACTGTCACAAGACTACCAGGGAAAGGAAGTAGGCCTGAAGGTGATACTCACATTTTGGTACAGTTCAACATGAATCTAGTTTGTGCTGACCTGAAGATATAGGACATATATCTGAAAATCCCAATGAAGAAGCAGAGGAAGATCAGATTCCTTTGATTTTTCTTCATGATGTTTTAAGCCCCAACATAAATAAATGTCCCTCAAGATCAACTTCTTAAAGAGGAGTGTATGGGACTATTCTGACTGCATGTGTACTTTGTCTAGGGATTTTAAAATCTGTTTGATTAGGCCATCCACTTAGCTGTACTCTGCTACAAAAAGCAGCTGCTAGCACTTCATGGAGACCTAAGCTTTGCCTACTATTGGCTATTTTAACATAAGGTTCTTCAACAGGAAAGGGTCTTGGCTAAGTTCAATAATTATTTGTGTGTCCTCAGAGCAATTGACGGACATTATTGGTACTCAGTATTTCTAAAAACCTTTCTTTTTAAAACTTGTGCTTTATAGTATCCCAAAGGAATCCACTTGGAGAATATATACCACTTTTTATTGTGCATACAGCAATAATCATAGCATAGTTGAATGCAAATAAAAATATGCAAGGGTACACACCTTGGTATAAGTAGGAAATTAAGCTAGGGTTTGCATTTAGAGAAGGAAGCTGGTAGATGTAAAGAGGTAAAGATGATGAAGATTGCTGGTGTGGAGGTGTTAATTTACCTGTTAATATAGATAATAAAGATAATGAGGATGAGTTGAAGTCTGTCAATACAGACTATAAAAATGTGCATGCAGAGGCTATGGAAATTCAAGCTTAAAAATCCTACAGCTACATTTAATTTTCCCTCTGGTTTGCTCTCTGGTTTGAAACTTGGAAAATAACATAAAATAATAATAACCATTTTTTTACTGTCATATTGCACACATCTGAAGTAGCTTTAGAAAAAGAAATTGAGACCTAGAGAATTGAAGTGGCTCAAGATAGCACTTTAATGGTGCCCTCTGAATACTAGTCACATTGTCTGAATCCCAGGCCCTGGTCTGCTCTCTGGAAGAAGCTGATCTTCTATGCAATTTAGAGGCAATAAGCATTACATTCTCAAACTATCTGAATGGCTTTCTAAGGATGCTTAGACTTTCAAGTGAACTTGGTCAAGTGGCATGCAAACCTTGCATGATCTCTTGCATTTTTTAGTGAAACTAAAGAAACTCTGTGACTTTATGTGTTTTACTTGGAGATTTTAGGCAGGCTGAAAAATAAAGAAGGCTAAAGCATCAATCCACAGTGAGTAGAAGCAAATACACTTTCCAACGAGAGTACGGCATGATCAGATTTGGGTTTTTTCATTGTATTTTTTCTTGTACTGTCCAAGCTGAACATTTTATTCTCCAGGGCTTAACCTCTACGTGTGTTAATTAGCCTGAAAGAGAGAGCGAGCACACATTTAATTAGAGTTTGCTGTAGCTCTTTTCTCATTTGGTGGTTTCCTGGGTATTATTCAGAAATACAAGGTCAGCCAATAAACTTGACGAGGCCAAAAAAACCCAACTTACTGCTGCTAGACATCTGTCTATCTCTGCTGGTGACAACCTCACTCTAACCTTTCTGAGCACCTTATAGAATATGGGTTACACTTCTGGCAGGGCCAGCCTTCATCACTGCTTCTGCTCACAGTGGTTGTCCTCCATACAAGACAGAGGATGACTGTCTACTTATCTTTGTTTTGCCCCATGTACATTTGCGTGTGAGATCTGGTTTCTGGCACATATAGCATTCATATGACCACGTATTGTATCTTTATATACTTATATACAGTTATATARGAGAGTAGTAAAAGTCAATTAAAATAATGTGTGTAAAACAGATCCAAAGCAGGAGTATGAGGCTGGCTGCAGAATCAAGTCCCCGTCAAGTGCCTATCTTGTACGAGTCAAGAGTAAACACGTTCTTCCTTAAAGGTTTACCACAAGGGTAGCAATAGTGTCATAGTGATATGGGTGATTTTCTTAGTTTTCTTTGTTTTATTCTACTTTATTTTCATTTAGCATAGAAGCTCTCAATACGAAAAAAAAAAAAAAAGCATGTTAAATTTCATTCTATTGGTGGTTTAGTTAGGACAGCCTTACATACTCCAGGAGAGTCTTATGGAGCCAAGGTGTGGGTGCTCTTTTTTGAGTAAAATCTGTTAACAGAGTGCACAAATAGCTTTTCTTATAACACTTTCATCCCTTTTCCAAGTGTACCTGGTTATTGGAAAACACAGATGCAACTACTGATGCTATGAAGAAGAGTTAATACCAACAGCAGGACTATTGAACATGGGGCAGAAGGCATCACAACTCTTGCTTTAGGAGCTATTTTGGAAATACTGCAGGAGGAAAAGTGACTGACCAAAGATATGACTTTTGGCTGAAGACCAGAAGCAATACACTGTAAGAAAGAGTCCCTTGAGACTATAACTGTACTGCCTTTCGTATTCAAACTAGCTCATACATTGCATATTATATTATGCCATGTTGAAGGCCCAAGGGTCAGAATTCCTCCTAAGACACCTGAGTGGTGTTATCCTTCCCTATTGAAGGAAGTTATCCTTCAATGTCATTTCTACGGCTTAGCCTTCATCCCATGATTAATGCAGTAACAGGTCCCCTGCTCTTGAACTAGACACTCATTGTGGGAATTTTTTGATAGTCAGGCCTATAAGACTGCAACACCTTTAGAGTATTCTTTCCAGATAAAATTCATTTGTAAAGACTATGCTCTGCTTATGAATTACTACATACAATTATGGAATTAAAACCTCAGCATTAGACATTTTGGTTGTTTGAAAAACACCATTTCTCTGTATCATTTAGAAGTTCCAGTGGTGTGCTACAAGGCAGAGTTTTCTGAAGTAAAAGGTCAATAAGAATAGCAGTACCCTCTAATGTTAAAAATAAAAATCAATAATTTACATTAATTTCCCCTTCTGGGAAATGCTGTGTTTGTGTATTGTTTCCCCTGTGTTTGCAGCCATTTTGTTTGCTTTCCAGGTTAGCTGATTTTATATAGTAGATTAGTTTGCTTGCTTGCTTTTGTGCAAGATAAGAAATAATAAATTGTAAGCAATAAAACAGGTAGAAAACATACAACAGACAATAACAATTTGCAGCACTCTTCATACTCTATTATCAGGAAGAGATATACTTCAGAAATAATAGACAAGATTTGCTTTTCTTGCCAGACACAGTCATAGAYCAGGTACCACAGAGACTTCTCTGCTTGTTCTCAGAGTTCAGATGGTCCCGCAGAGAAACAAGGATCCACCTATTCATAGCACGTTCATACTAAGTGAAACCTTTTACACTGTCAGTCTTTGTTAACATTACATTATAGTTTATTTTACAGTGCCTCATCACCCAGCTGCTGACGGGTCCCCCCAGAAGAGACAGAGCACATGCACATACTCTCAGCCCTTCAAGGAGGTACAGCAGAGGTGCCAGATACAGATGAGGAGTCCCTCCTGGAAGTGATACCCCAGGTGGAAGTGATACCCCAGATGTGCCAACGCACACTTCACTAGATCACACTGCCCCCCAGTGCTTTCAGTGGTATTAAAATATCTTCCCATTTTTAGCACAAAGGTGAAAATTACTTACTCAAGTAGCCAGGATGATATTGTTTGCTTGTAAAATACCTGGATCTTTATCAGACTTAAGTAAAGCAAAGTTTTGCAAGCTGTAAGAAAAGCACATTGATGCAGCAAATAGCCAGCAAAACTTAAGCTATGTTACATGCACCTTWTCACATCCTTTCTGCAGCCCTCTACTCATACTTGCTACTTTGTTCAGAAAGTCCCTGGAGAATTAGGTTTGAGGGAGAGAGAGGAAAATGAGGAAATGAGATTAGAAGTGGGAAAATGGCAACACAACTTTCAGTTTCCTTTTTCTAGTGGGAGAAGTGAAGAATTTGGGACAGATCCCACTCCTATCAAGGCCCATGACAAAATGTCCATTGACTTTAATGAGAACATGGTTGATTTGCTTCAGTTGTATTGTTTCTTATTTTCTAACTTAATCTTGTGCCTGGCTAGAAAGTTTGGGTTTAGTTTCAAGTGTTGATAATAGCTTTCACACTATTAATTTACTACGGAGAAATCCCTTCCAATCCAACATTCTTATAAGATTCAGGCTGACCCAAACTGATTGCATGAAACCTGAAAGCAAAATCCACTCTCAGGGATCAAACTGTAGTACATTACTATGGCATATTCCTTCTATTTTCAAACTGGTTAACTAAGAAGAAAAGGATTTTAAAGGGACAACTATAGCAAAGGATTTATAGGACAACTATAGCAATTGCTACCTTAGACTTACCGTTGGCTCCAGGAGCAGTTCCAGGACTAATGGTAATGGGTTCCTGCTTAGGCTGAATTCAAAGGGGTGAACACTACGATGAACTAGATCAGGTACCCAAAACGTCAAAGAGAAATCAGTCTAATTGTGCAGAAAAAGCAAACTAGGCAAACAAATTTATCTTGGCTGATGGGTGGAAGCCAGGAGTTTTTCTTGCAGCCAGGTAAATCAAAGAAAAGCTCATTTATTTCAGTGTTAAAGTTAATACAAAAGCAGTCTTTTACTCAGTCCTTTAGATACTTTCCTTAGTTAGAGGTAGATAGCTGGATAGACATATAGAGAGATAGATAGAGGGATAGACAGCTAAAAAGATAGAGAGACAGAAAATATTTTGACATAGCTGTTGGGAGTCAGTTATGGGAAGTTAAAGGTTCTTAGATAAGTTCAGTYTTGAAAGATCTGCTTGAGTTCGTGAGCTTACTCTATTTTGTTTGTTTGTTTGCTTTTTACTAATGACACAAGCAAGGCTTACAGCTTGTCTATACTTTTTAGACTCAATTCTGAGAGAAAGTGGCTTTATGTGAGTCTACTCTTACCGTTAGTCCATCTATTTCTGCTTACTGGTCTGTTTTGAACTTGTCATCCTTAAAGCCAGTAATCAATTTCAACCAAATTCAACAGACTATTCTGAAAATAGGTGAATGCGTAGAGACAGAGACACTATTAGTGCTTTGACAAAAAGGCTTTGTCTTTGCCTCACGCTTATTGGACATCACACACTGTTGTGTGCTTCAGGGCGTGAAACCTTGGCAAGCTAGGCTTCTGTTGTTTCAGGGCTTGTGAAGCTACTTCTGCAGTGTTATGCAGTAACATCGGGCTTGAAATGAAAAATGCAATCCCAAATCTTGCCAAGATGGCACAAGTTAAGCTAATGAACAGTTCCACTTTCTTTCATCATTTACTCCTTATGCCTAAACTACTGGTGACACAGCTGAAGAAAAGAGCCCTCTCAATGTCAAGCAATGAAAGTCCCTTCATACTGCAAAGGAAATACCAGAGTGCTGACTGGTTATGACACTTCTTCTGACAAGCACTTCTGGTTTTGYAGCATAGGGTTTACTTATGTGCATTGGAATAAGTGAGAGACAAGAAATATCAGAAGAGAGCTAGTCCTTTTTTTGGTAAAAATTTTACATTCAGGTGGTCAAATTTTCAATAGGATTTTCACTTATCCATATGATATTGTAGTTCTTCTATCCATAYGGATAGTAGATCTGAAGGAGGACACGATAGGATTATGTCTGAGCAGCAGGTTTACTTAAAGATTTGCATTATGAGAACATGAACTTCTCTGACATATGGGGAAACTCAGACACACAGCTGGGCTCTTCTTTTGCTTATTCTGGCTTTCTGCAGGAATCTCTGGCCTCAACATATTTCCTTCTGACCTGTACTGGAGACAGTGAGCAAGAAATCTGGCAGCAGGGCTTCTGGATTCATCTCACAATTAAGGTTTCTTTTGGAAGAAAATCGAAGCACTGTCACAAGTGTCATGGGAGAACATTTGTGTACAGTGACAGCACAGGTCTGTAAGTAGTTCTGTGTCTGTTCCTCATTTTGACCTACACAGTTGTTTGTTTTCTTAGATAGAGTCTTAGTTTTTTCAAAAGGAATGAAGAAAATCCCACTGGTAGAAAACTTTTAACATATGATCTCCTGGAGCAGCTATAGCTTAAGGTGAGTGGCTACTAGTCATTGGTACCAAATGAGCCCTTCAGGCAACCAACAGAGCAAAGAGGCGCACAGTACTCTCCTCCAGCGAGCAGCAATCACTGCTCCACCCTCTTGTGAAGAAAACCAGGAAAAAGAAAAATAACAACCCGGGTTCTGAAATACAGAAACAGATGGAGCAGGAAGATGAATCTTCTGCTTGACGAAGACAAGGAATGCTGGCAACTGTGAACGAGTCACAAGGAGAAGGGAGAGAAGGAGGAACAAACAACACAAATAAGATTGATATTGAAAAGAAAGAGGGAAATTACCCTATTTGTCAAATAAAAATAATAATATGAATGAAAAGAAGCAGAAATAATTCTGTAAATATAATGAGGAACTAGTAAATGAGCAATAAAGTCAGCTACAAAGAGCCAATTGTGTCTTCTATTCTGATCTGATGCTTAAAAGCTTTCCAGGAAAGTATTCAACATTCTCTTGTGAAAGCACCTAGCAGTTCCTCTAAAAACTATCTGTCAGAGAGGAAAATTTCTTTACAGGTTATGGTGTTATTTGTAAGAGGAGTCTCACAAAAGCCTTGGAATTTCCATGACTCAAAGTGAAATATATAGAACATTTTGTTTAATTCTTGCATGTACTAAAAAGGAGAGGAAGATGGAAGTGCCTGTGCTAATAGCATAGTATCTCACTTATTTCTACTGTTTCTTGAAATCATGTTTGGTTTAAACTTCTTTTCATCAATGACATCTGATTAAAACCTTACAGTACCACATCAATTTTAAAGATGTGTAAACTGACGCCCCAATAGTTTCAAGGTTARATTTTGCCACTTGTACTGGTGTTGAAAATTCTACAATCCAAAAATGATTTTACTAGACCTACTAAACCACCGAGAGGTGTGACATATAATGCTGTAAGAATAACACTGGCAAAATCTTTATTTAAATGGCTTGGGAAAGGTATATCACTGGGAAAAGGAACCCAGGCTTTTAATTCCCATTTCCTCATCACAAGCACTAGCCAATGTGCCCTACATTCAATTCAACATTGCAAATACTTCTTCTAAATTAATCTCTTCTGAGGTTCATTCATTTGGTCCTTTGGGGCACTGTCAAAGCAAATTGCAAAGCTTTGCATTTTAGCCTGGTCATTATTGCACTTTCTGTTTTTTTTTTTTAATAAGTTGTACTTAAATTGGGATGTCTCCTTACTAAGAGCATCTTGAAGTTCTAGTTGCAAACAATTTTCACCTCCTCTCAGAAGTCTTGCCACCATATACATTTCATTCCACTTCCCTTCTACTCCAGTGGGTGCAGAATGCTCAGAAGAAATTGTATTCACTCAATTATCACATAGTGTGACCTCAAGAAAAATCCTATTATCATCAAAGGATATCAGATTGCAGGAGGGCAATTGCAGAAAAAACTATTAAGACTCTGAAAAGACAGGGAGTTCATAAAGGTAGGTGACCCAATCCTTTTATCTAACTCCATATAAATTTCTTGTACTTCATGTTCTCTCTGAAACCCATGTAGCACTTTTTTTCTTATGAAGACTCAAGGAAGTTGTAGTGAAAGGGGAGAGCCATTACTCAGACTCACGATAACTGGCTAAGCTTTGACTCACTTCTGTAGCAGCAAATAAGGTGCCCCTCCAAATAAAACAAGATGCTGACAGAACAAATGACAGAAGTTAACCTGCTGGTGAATATTTGTCTTTTATTTCTGTCCATGAGATATAGGAAATGCTATTAGTGATAGAACAAACATATTTAGCTTGAATTGTCATAGCTCCTGCTTTTTAACTGCAGGGAAACTTTCAGTGCAGGCAGCAGATGAGAGGCCCTTCCAGAATTCAAGAAGCTGTGGGACCAAGTTACTTGGAATGGGCTGAGGATGAGACATAGTCTGTAGTACACATGTTCTGCTGACCCACAGCGTTCCCAACCTGAAACTCCTGTGAACTTATACAAGTGTAGCCTAATTCAGTCCTTACCATGACAGGAATTTTTTGTAATCCTTGGTAGAAATAAATTGAAAACGTTTCAAAATCTTCCGGAACTGAAAAATATTTAAGATCATTCTCTTTGTGCCCCAGACCTYAGGACTTCTCAGTTCTTCAGCCTTGAATCTCCTCTTTCCAATTCAGAGCACAACTCCACCTCAGTGGAAACAGCTTCTTCACAGACCCCAGGGTAGTCTGCAATACTTATCTGAAAACAGTATTAAAAACTAAGGCAGATAAATGTTATTGTGCTCCATGATCATGCTTCTTGCCTTGTCTGTTCCACTGTGAACATATTCTTAGCTTTTCTATATAAAGTAGGTCTTAATATTAAAATAGACCATAACAGTCTCTGAAGTTATGTGTGTTTTCATGCCAGAAAAGACAGGAAAATTATAACCAATGGGCTATTTGACCACATGAATATCCTATCTGTTACTGTTACAAAGAAAATACCCTAAGCATGGATGAAGATACATCCCAGAATCACAGAGTCACCAGATAACTCAGGCTGAGGTCTGTAGTCCAACCTCCTGCTCAAAGCAGATTCAGCTCCAAGATCAGACTAAGTTGCGCAGGACTTTATCCAGTTGGGTCCTGAAACCCCGTGAAGGATGGAGACTGCACAACCTCTCTGGGCAGCCTCTACCACTGCTTGGCTTTCCTCAGGATCCAAATCTGCTCTGAAAATTTCACMGTAGTGTAGATAAAAAAGCGAGATAACTATGCAGGTGCTGTCATGTGTTTCATGTGCTGCTGTACCGTTCCCGCCCTGTAGTTTCCCTGACCAAGGGCGTGCCGCTCCTGCAGTGGCCAACGGCTACCTCTCCAGCTCATGGAGGTAATTCCTCTCTATGTCAATCCAGATACTGATGCTATCCAAATTCCAGCTCTGATAGCTGTTTCATTGCTCAAAAAGAACAACAGGAAAGAAGATATCCTACCAGGAAAAGCTGTGGAGCTTTTTTGGCAAAGATTCTACATTATACGGATGAGATGAAAGAAGGCATAGTTGGTTTCAATTTTCTGTAGTGGAATTTAGCATTCAAAAGTATGGCAAACATTGGTAGAAAGAATAATTCAAAACTCAGTTTGGCATCAAAGATGATAGATGGTACAGATTTGGGTCAATATACTTGCTTCAAACTCAAAACAACTCACATTTTCATTGTCCATTAAAAAAAAACACCACASGCACTTGTTCTTTGGTTTTGGTTCTACACATGAAAATTTATGGAGCTTTCATTTACTATTAACATTCATATTCTGTTGCAGATCAGCACTATTACTTCCATTTTACAACAGAAAATGAAATAGACCTAAAATTTAATCCAATGTATTTTCTTAACTGTAAATAGGACTGACAATATTTCCCCCTCAAAGAATTCACACTAAAGTATACTTTTTGGTTCACAGAATGTTGCTTAGAAGTATCTAAAGAATAATGCCTCAGGGCTTTTCTTTTTTTTTTTTATTTACACAATATGGTTATTGGTCATAGGCATGAAAATGTTGTTTTTGTGTTACTGTGAATGACTGATTGTTTCCAAGTAACATATTCCACAGCTTGGGAGGAAAAAGGTAGTGGGGCTGTATACAATCTTCTGAGAGCAGACAGATGGAGAACAGATTATCTAGTAAAGTAACTATCATTACTCCACTGAACTCAATGAAGTCCATTTACATCTTTTCTAGCTTCCCTGAATATACCAATCTAGTTTTTACCTGATTATCTTTTCTACAAGCTACCCAGCCTACATCAGAGAGGGAAAAAATAAATTAAATAATGTTGGTTCAGTACTAACAAATGCGGAAACGTGCCAGGCAACATTGTATGGAGCATGCGTCTTCTAAATGTGTTTCACTAATTGGAGAAATAATGGTAGTTCTGTGATGGTGCAGATCAGCCACACTTTCAAGAAAGGATTATAGATATTCAGTAATAATAATCAACCCTACCATCCCATAAAAGCCAGGTGGAGGGAATTTCAAACAGATGATACCTGCTTATGTTTTATTGCTCCTAGGCAGTAAGGTGTATATGTTTGTCTTCAAAATCTTATTATTCTCAATCCTTCCACTTCTGCAAAAGACTTCTCTTCCTCCCTTCACACTGTGGAGGTCAGTCTGTGTTTGTTTCCACGCAAAGGCTTCCTCTGGATCACCACCAGGCCACTTTTCCAGCTGCCAGGTCGATTTTGCTATGGGCTTGCTGATTACTGTAGATTTCCAATAATGCAGTCTGATATTGACATACAGCGCATGCTACTGCCATTTTTCCAGGGTGGCTGCAATCTCATGTTCGTAGGTGGCAATCGTGCACCATCTCCAGGCTTGAGAAAGTTCTTCCTCCTCACTGGGAAAGCAGCCTGCAGGAGGCTGCAAGGTCTGCCACCCCAGTTTTGCTCAGACTGCTCAGTACCTTCGAATGCTCCTTCTGCCCTGCAAGAGGCAAAATGCACCTGCCACCCTGGAAGTTGCCTCTCAGGCAAGATGAATCCTGGAGAGAGATGGGGCCTCAACTCTTACTCTGCAGGAGAGTATGCACAGACATCATTACTATTTGCTCGAGCTTAGTGTTTTTTTAGTTGGCTATGTGTAAAACTGAAATGTTGCTAAAAGAATTCACATTGTTTGCAAAAGAGCCTCGGAAAGTGCAGGTGAAAGGCTCGTGCAGAAGGAAAATACCACTTGAGCCTTGCCACTGATGCAAATTGCAAATATAGAATGGTGAAATACAATGTGGCATTTATAAAAGTCTTAAGACATTAATAGTGGGTTCATTTCTTGTGCTTAAAGAAATGTGCTAACTTCCAGAGTTTGTTAACTAAATCTCCCACTTTACTATATTATTATGTTAATGCATAATTACTCATATATTTTGCAGCCAAAAGAAGCGCGCTCAATTCCATATACATTTTTAGAAAAATCGACATTATATAATCAAACATAACATTAACATGCATGTTCTCCCATATTTTACGCTCAGTACTCCTAATTATTGTAGCTAATTACCTTGTGGAAGCTTTCTTCAAAATATATTTTTCCTTTAAATCCAAGACATTTTCATTTAAGTTCTAGAAAAACTGGGATGCAAACGGAAGTGGTTTCATTCCTAGTACACAAAGGGTTAACCACAGACTTGGAGCAAAGACAGGGKTTTAAGATGAGTTATTAAGGAGAACGTGTGAGGGAATACCGGCGCTCTCTTCTAAAGAGTGGGAAGGTTTTGTACGTAATGCTTTTGACTCAACATTACCTTGTTTGGCCTAGTGCTGGTAAGGATTTTCATGTACGAAAAGCCCTTTCAGCTCATCGCTGTGGTCTATTCCTGGACCAGGCAGCCCACCAGCTTTCTGGGTCATGACATCAGAGGAAAGAAATCTCTGTTTTAAAGACATGAACACAGGTACTCCTGAACTCCACTCTGACCTGTGCCCCTGCTTGGCCTTCATGTAGTGTCTTACAGCCTTTCATTGAAACATGCCTCTGAGCATGATTTATAACTGCAGAAACTTGCAGTCTCATTCATGTGACTACAGCGACAATATCTAAGCCACTATTTCTTGAAAGCTCAAGCAGTGACATAGATTACTTGTGGGTTTGGGCAGCAAGTTTGAGGAGATTTAAGGCTGCCTAAAACTTCAGAAAATCAGTAACAAGATGTATTAAATGAATCACCCACAAGCTGTAAGCATGTAAGGTGAAAGGACACTCTAGTTAGTTATCTGATCCACATCGGTACGGATGAGGTTCACTACTCTAAAATGGGGATCATATTCACTTTCTCTGCATACATGGATTAGAAATTTTTATAGCAGGGAAGGATTTCTTATTTTAGGATCTCTACAGCCTGATGTTWTAAGCACCCTCTGAAGTTGCCATCATACTGGCAGTGCTGTAACAACAGCAGGCAGATGTTGCCACCGCAGACTTGGCCCTGGATGAAGGAAAAGTGGTTTGGCCACAGCTGGAATTTGATGCTGTCAAGGAAGGTCAGCCACCTACACAGTGGAAAAAGGTGAAAAACTCTTGTGGCCAGAGTAATAATTTCCTCATTAGTATCTTGAGTAGATCTCAGAATGGCAGGTTTTCATTATTCTTTGCCAGGAAAGGGTTTAAATAATCCAGACATGACACAAAGCCCAAAATAAGAATTTTCATGGTCATGAGGTTTTGTGTGTTTGTACATAGAAAAAGCCAGATTTTACATGAAAAAAAATTAGACTTGGGCAATGTGTAGGAACCTGAGCTCACAGGGCAAGCTAAGTGTCAAGGATCAAGCCAACGGAGGCTCTCCCTGCAATGCTCATGCAGGTCTTGTCCACAGTGCCTGAGAGAGAAAGGAAAGAGAAGAAAAGGAAGAAGGGTGATTTCTGATTCTGTTCATCTTGTGGATATCTCGTCACCAATTAAAAAAAACRATAAATGCAGACTACGCTGATCCTTTGCATCTCTTGGGGTTGGAACAAAATCAACTGCTTGTACGCAATTGTAAAAAAATGTGGTCTTTGGGAACTGCTGTCTCACAAGTACCCACAACTGGTAAATGAARTACTGAGAGGGGTCACAGACACAGCTATATTTTAGCTTCTGAATTACAAAGTTCTGAGGTATTTTCCCATCCTTACAGTTTGCAGGAGTCCAAGCTGCTGTGTTTAGTAAACTTGACAGGTCCTTTAAAGAAATTTTAGCATAGTATTTAAAAATTTAACCTTTTCTTGTATCCAAAAAGAAATTTTGTTTCCTTAGAATGGGTCCATATGTGACTTTTTTTTTTAATGGAAGGTTACAACCATGCTAGTATTAGTAAGTAATTACAGTTAAAACATCCATAACTGAAAGTAACAGAAATTAAGCATATTTCTAGGATGTCTCTTGATTTGGCATCTGCAGATAAACAAAGGTATTATTTAGGTCATCAAGTACATTTTATGTATATGTCTCCTTTTATATTTGCATATAGCATACATACACGTACACAGTGGTGTTAAATAGACAACACTGCATATGAAGCTGAGTAGCATTTTCAACCCTGGGCCTTTGCCCTGTTCTACTGTATTTTCTCCCACCTCAAATATTGCAAGTTACTTTCAGTCTCAGCCATTTGGGATTAAAAAATATAAAAAATTAATTCCTTAATTTTCTGGGTGGCTTGTCTTATCTTTATTTGTCCTCATCAGCTGCCTCTAGCAAAACAGGTGCTTTGGCATCATCCAACCACAGCTCACTCAATATAWTCATATGTCCTGATAGATCAAGAATGGTTTTCTGGGTAATCTAACATCTATAATCTCCACATCTTAACTTTTCAGTTTTAGAGCACGCCGATACTGCAGATCATACTGTAACAGAGAGAAATATATATTGATTGTGAAAAAGTTAGCTTGGGTGCTGGAAGATGTCAAGCAGCATCGCAAAACTGAGAAAAACTAACTTATACTGCCAAGAAATAGGTCCCTTAAACTCTTGCGGTCACAGCTATATATCTATATTCACCCTTACAGAAATGCTATTCTTGATGTATTGTTAAGAAGTGTTCTTTTTATCGAGAAAGAGAATAAAAAATGGCATTATAACATTTTCCCTCCCCTTAGTCGAGTCATCTACAACTTCTGTTAACCTACTGAAACTTACATTGCTGTGAGCTTGTGGTTTTTTTAATACAGAAGAAAAGAGGTGGGAAAATAGCAGACTGGAGTAAGCAAGTCTTCTAGATAAAATAGAAATATGCTAAAGAAAAACACCACTGTATTTGCAGACAATTCTATTACTTCCTGGAGAAACAATTTCTTGAAAGCTCGAAGAATATTTTTTCTCTTTATGTCTTGATGTTATTCCCTTATTTAATACCTGAAATGCTTTGTAGTAGAAGTTGTACAATGAAGAGTCCAACACAAAAATCAGTTATTATTTCACTTTGCTGTGAAATTAGGTTCTTTGTTCTACTGGACTTCTAGATGAAGAAGTATCACTGATGGACTCTTCTGGGGACCTCTGGGGGAAAGGTTGTATCATTAGGAGTTACAAATAAGCCCTAAAGCTTTTTTAGAGGTTTTTCCTTTTCTTCAGTATTCTTGCCTCTCTGCAGACACGTGACATTCCTCCACCACCAAATTCCACTTTGCTAAAAAAAAATGAGATGGAAAACGCTGTCAGAAGCCTTTGAAAGGCAGGGATTTTCTCTTTTCACTGTGAAGGCAAGTTGGCTTGAAATGAACTCCAGATCAGACAGCTATACTTTGGCAGCTATACTTTCACTCAGTAAGATTTTTTTTCCCCCTGGACAAAATACACTTCACACAGCAAATTGTAGCTTGCCTCTTGAATGTTTTAACATTTCTCAAGTACTTTAAACAGAAACAGCTCGATTCTGTATTCTCTCTCATATGTATTTATTAGAATTTACATTTAGATTTCAGTACAATTAATTGTTAGTAATGCATAGGGATTTTCATCACTTTCCACAGCAGTCAGGGGTACCGGGGGGCAGCGGGGGCAGGAGGGGGTGTGCGGTGCCACTGACCCACTGRTGCTGCCTCTGCAGGTGGGAGGGAGTCTGGCCGCTCTGGGGTCTCACGTCTGCCCTCGACCCCTTCGCCTCGTTGGGGTTCAGCAGGTCATTTCAACATATTATACGATACATGACTCCCCCCTCAGTGCCAGCTGTAGGCATAAAAGCTCACCTGAGCCTTAACATGTTGGCTCTTATATAATAGTATATAACTAACACCAGCAGAAATGGTAACGCATATTGGTAACGATGCAATTCAGTCCTCATCTGCATCTGCATTTTTCACAACTGGAGCAAAACTACCATCCACTACATATCCTGAGAGGAACACTATGTAAAATATAGAATAAACATAGAAATAAGGCAGGCCCAGGCCCTTAAAACTTCTTTTTAAGTTTTTCTTAATACAACTCTCACTTCAGCAGGCTGTATTTGGTTCTTCTTTCCATTCCTTTGCTATGACTGGAAAAAATTGCTATTTATTAATATCATCCATTGATTAGAAGAGATTGTAAATGAAAAGTGGATYGTTTTCTTCCTGGCTCACGAGATCAGCCTGAAGCAGGTTTTAGCACTTTGTGGATTATTACATCGGCACAAGATCCATTTGTTGACTCCTGTGGGGGTTTTGGTGGGGTTTGTTTGGGGTTTTTTTTTTTTGGTTGGTTGGTTTTTTTCTCTGGCATGGAGGTGCTGGAAATGGACCATTTCTGTATTAATAACACTCTTTGTTGTTATATCAGTGGCAAGTAAATCTGACTGACATTTATTTTAAAATGAGAGAGATAGGAAAGAAGAAAGCAAACAAAGCATAATAGACAACAGATGTTTGTTTTGTAGAAGGAAGGGAAAGTATCTTTATATATTTATGCAACTCAAGGTCTGTTTACAAACGTAGTTGAAATATTTGGTGTTCTTGGAAGGTAACTCTTCAATGATGACATATTTTCAGCATCATCCTGAGAAATTAGTTACACCAGGGCCACTAATYTGAGATACTTCACTTCCCATGCAGTAAAATAACCTAGCAGTTCAGAAAGGAAAGCAAGCTTTGCTGGTTTACTGGAGAAGAAAGGTAGGGAAGGAAAGGAAGAAAAAGAGACCATGCAAAGCAGAGTACTGCATTCACCTTAGTACAAGCCCTCTCAATTTGTTCTGGGCTTCACCAGGGAATAAATGAGGAAGCGGGAGGGTTCATCAGCAATTTTCCTGGGAGGCATAATCTGATAACAGAATATGTGCTAATTAAGTGCTAATAGTCCTAATTAAGTGCTAATATCTCTAATTATCAGGAAAGAAGTGGAGAAAGCAGATTATTTTTTACTTTATCTTCATTTTCTAATTTATTTTATTATAACACCTCAGCGTCAGACACTGAAATTACTTGGTTATTAKATATAGTATGCGTTTACAGAGACTCTTCCTGCACACCTTGGCAGGCAGGAACAGGAGCTGCCCCATCTCCAGAGCTGGATCACAACCATTGGAACTTCACCTGAGGGCTCCAACACCTGTTTTTTTCCTCTTTTAAGGAATCTCAATTTTTTTCCCAGGTCTCTTTTGGGGAAGCAAATGTCTGGGCCTTTAAATGTGGCATATACTTAGAGCTCCTGTTTTTAGGTATATCTGCCTGCCTGCTTTTAAATATAGGTAAAATGCTTGGAATTTTTAAAATATTTTTAAATATTTATGGGTTTTGTTGCTGATTCCTTGGGTTTGCTTCTAATAAGATTGCAAGAATTATCAAGTATGCTGTTGACTTCAAGGCACCTTTCAAATTATTGTAAGCTTTACTTTATATTGTTCTTTATTGGTTTTAATGAAAGAAGGGAGAAATTGCTTTCTTCATTTTTTTAATAAGAAGTATTACTTCATCTTTTTATGTATTCCTTTAAATTGTCTCAACAGATACATGCAGGTAGCACAACAGATGCTAAGAGATGATAACGTAGCATGCTGTTTTGGAAGAGAAGCATGATAGGATCTGATGAATATTTCCACAGGAAGAATTATCTGATTAGGTACCTTGGTAATGACTCCACCCAGTGGGGTGTACTGAGCCACTGAGAAGAAAGCTGTGAAAAGTGATTTGGATTATTATGTAGTCTCATTCAGCTGGCTGATGTACTGGAAGCTTTCTTTGTCATCTCTAGTTAAGCCAGAGATGGGAAATATGTACAAATATTTAAATCTGTGTACATACGTACATGTGTATATACTTATATATACATATAAGCATACAGATAGTTATAAAAATGTTTTCTTTCTAATATGTAATTTATCCCTTTTTTTCACCTTCATATAACGTTTTTAAATAATACTGAGTGCTTGTGCATTGAGAAGCCATCATCGCTGAGCTGAGAGGTGGCTCTCACGCTTCCCTGGGCTGTCAGCAGACCTTCAAAAGTGGATGGAAAAGCCTGTGGGCAAACGGAATGCCTTTTCTTTGGTTTGCAGCAGATGGGTCCTGACGGTTTCAGCCAGACACCTGCCGATGCCTGCACTGGTGCCAGAGGGGCAGGCGCAGAGGTGTGGGGGAGAGATGCGACATGTGCCCTGTCCTCAGCTGTCCCCACTCTGAGCCAAACCTCTCCACTGACCCTGTCACTGGGCTCTGGATCCTCCTCAACTTCAAAGCTGCCTGGTAAGCAGCTGGGGAATGGTCTGCTCTCTGCCCATAATAGGTTACTTCATTTTCAGAGCAGTTTTAGGGGTCATAGAAAAATACACAGCTGCACATCCATGCCAAAAATCCTCCACAACTTGTTCAGTCATGCCTCTCTGCCCAGCTGCTACCAGCTCATGTGAATCTCAACCAGGGCAACAGCAGCAGCCACACATTTCTGCCTTGAGGTTTAACTGTTTTTTTTCCGGAAAGCCTATTTATAATGATCCACATGCAACAGGAAGAAAAACTTCTGGCTTTCACTTGCAACATGTTTCTTTAATGGAATCGATATCCATTTCCAAGACATGTTTGTCTTGTGTATTGATCCTGCACCTCCCGCTCCTCTTTTGTCTGCATGTTTCAGCTCCATGGTCATCTAAGAGATTGCTAGATAAAAATTTCAGTATGTCAGTTTATCCTGATTGGGCTTTAAAGAGCTTAAAGATAAAATAGGAAAGCTATTTATGTAAGTGTATAAACAGACATACACACATACATGACTTTGATAGTGTAAGGATGTGTAATTATAAAACCACCCTCCATAGCTGGCATGAGAAATCCAGTTCAGTGCTGAGGTCAAAAGGTGGATATGCTTGAACTTAAGTAGAGGAAAGATAGATAAATATTTGCAAGGATAGGGGTGGATAGAAACTTCTATCATTTTTCATATCCTTCTGCTAGAAACAATGTTTTGCAAGCTTTTCCTAATTTTTTTTTGATTGTTTGTAATTATGTGTTTAATAAGTCCTTGGTAAAAAGCTATATTTTACAGATGGGAAAATATAATTTCTATAATTATACTAAATAAAGCTAATATAACATTTTAATATGACAGTAATTTATAAGTATATACAACTTACATTGTGCATAATGGCATTTATGATTAGCTGAAATCCATGGCTTTTTTAAAAAAAGACACAGCATAACAATCTACTGGAAAGAGGATGAGAGAGCCAGAAAATGCTAAAAACTATTGCATGCAGATTGGAAGACATCCAGACATCCATTAAATATCTGAGCTCTCATGCTTGTTATACCCAGCTTTTTACCTTTTAAATGCACATCATTCCTTCTCTGCTTCTACATAGATGAAGAAATATATATATATATGGATCCAGGCTCACCACTAGACAAATAAAAAAAGAAACTCAAGAAACAACAAATAAATTTCCTTCTGCTGAAAATAAAGAAGAGAGAATGAGCCTAAGTTGTAAGAATCTGCCTTATCTTTACCTAGAGAAGCTGAGAAATGAGAATTTATTAACAAAAGTTAGTGGTGAAATCTGATCTGTCACGTTCTTCCTCTTTAATTATGAATTTTTCTATTGTGAATTCCCAGAATGTTTGTTCCTGCCTGCATTTTCCAGATGGCTATCACACCACACAGCTTTTATAGGGTCTTCTGCACAGACTAATGGGTGTTCAGAGGTGGAAGATTTTGTACCCAAACCTCGCAATCTAAATGCATGTGGCTTATCGGTTACAGGGCACTTCAGCAGAACCGAGACTGGGGCCCGCAGCATGCCGGACAGGGTGGCAGTTCAGGGGACTGGAAATGTGGGTCATTCCAGCTATTTCTTCAGCACAACTGACCTGACAGTCTGTAGGGCTCCATGCTGCATTTCATTTTCTTTGTCAACCGTTACCTTTCCCATGCAGACAGGGTAAACTGTGTGTCCTTTGTTCAGCATCTTCCCCTACAAATCTGTGTGTGAGCATTCCTTTCTACATGCTCTTTCTGAGAAAACAGCAATCACAAAAATCTCTATGGCCTTAGATCTTAGATCCCTTCAAGATGCCAGTGTCTTAACATTTTTAATAGGTTTTTGACTTTATTTTGTGGAAAGTGGGAGGAAGTTACTTTTGCTCAGAAATGTTTCTCTACTCTGTTCATACATTTTCCCACTCAGCGTTCAGTAAGTCAGTCACAGCCTCTGCTTTGAAGCAAGTCTACGTTCAGAAACACTATACCCACTAAGTCATTAGCAATTTAGTGAATATCTCTGGCACAYACATTATAAAACTCCTCAGGGCATTTCAATGTTATCTCAAGAAAAAAACAAAACCCAACCTCTCATAAATACTTTCCCTTCCAAATTTCGTGTATTCCAACCTAACAATACCAGCAGTCAAAAAACAGGTGGCTCACCTTTCTGCAGCAGAAAAGGAGCAGTAAGATGTATCCTGTGTCTAGCATGGCTTCATTTTGTACCTATTCTAAATTGTATATATAATACTCTTATTTTCTAAATATTTTGAAGTCTTAGCTGAAGTTCAATCTTGTAGTAAAACTAAATAAGAGGGCCCAGACCTATTAGGATTTTAATATAACTTTAGGAAAGATATAAAATTCTTTAAGTTACAGTATAACCATTCCTCATGCAAATACTTCAATTATARTGTGTTTTTTCCTGGAGGATGGTCCTCTTGCTCAGATACTTCAAAGTTTCCTATTAAAATAATTTTCAAATGCATAAGGAATGTAAGATAATCCTTAGTTAACCATGGGCTGAGGAAAGAGGTTTCCCTTGAGGCTAATATATGGTAAGTCATAACTCTAGGTATAAGAGGAATATAAGTTATGAAACTGTATGACAGGTCTCTTTTTAATATTTGAAGTTGAATTTTTAAAATAGATTATCTGTGCAAGACAAAAACTGGAGACAACCTTCCAATCATTGGTACTGGAAAGGAAGTCCTGATAACATCCTGGGGAAAAAAAAAAAAAAAAAAAAACAAAAATCTGTTTCTCTGAAGTGCATTGGTCTTTTAAAAATGTATAGAAAAAGACAAGGTTGAAGTATGAGAACACATGCAGTTTTGCCAGCAACCCCTCATGAACTGCAGCACACATCATCCC
The DNA here is from genome assembly GCA_030449065.1 of Oceanodroma leucorhoa. Lineage (NCBI taxonomy): Eukaryota > Metazoa > Chordata > Aves > Procellariiformes > Oceanodroma > Oceanodroma leucorhoa. The sequence goes on along the minus strand of JASVER010000016.1, from coordinate 14,158,962 downwards.
CCTCTCTGAAAAGGCATATGACACTTTTTAATTCTTACATTACTAAAGGACTGCAAGTATTCAAGATGACTAGTCATATTCACAAAGCTATATTCCCTTGTTCTCCAGTCTTACAAGGAGTTAATCACTTTCTCTTCTCTTTTCTGTATTTTCTATTACACCAGTAATCACATGCTTTTTTTCCCAGATTTTTTGCTGCTTTTTTCCCATTTATAGAAATACTTCAGAAATATTTAGTTATATTACCCTCATGAAACACAAAATTAGAGGGGTAGAAAATTAACCTGAATWAAACACCATTCTGCTTTGATTCCCCCTATTCAGGACAACTTAGAATGCTTGGAAGTTGTAATTTGTGTTAATGCAAATCATAACACAGTGTATGATCCTTAAAGAATTCTGAAAAGTTCTTTGGTTGCCTTCTCCCACCCTGCCTTCTGCTCTGCTGGGCTGGCTTCTGAGAACTTAAGTCTCTAAACAGGTCTTTTTTTTCCCCAACAAAGCAACTGTTGTTCCTTTACAGAAAGCCCTCAGCAGGAAGCTGCTGGATTTTCTCCATCAGCAGACCAAATGAAAGAGCACAACTTAAAAAGGTTATCATACTGAGCGTGGTGCCTGGCGAGACATTGAGAAAACCCACTGTGGTAATAGCAATCACAACAGGGGTGCTACACTTTTGTAATAGAAAGAAAGGACCTATAAATGCCATGGGTTAAATGTGAATTAAAACACAATTTGTTTGCCTATTCTGTGTTTAAGATCCAATTACAGTTGCGTTTGGTATATGATTACTTTCCCTTTTCTGCTTCTAGATAAAAGATGTGGTAATTTTTCTGAAATAATTAGGGCTAGTCACCAGCACAGCACCAAGGGTGCGATCAATGCCCCACGCTGCCCTCCATTCCATGGAGAAAAAACATATCCACATCCAAAGGAAACAATATGTATTTCTTCAGCCTTAATACCTGTTGTTGCTCTCTTATGGTGTCTAGGCAGCGTATAGCTTCTGGAAGCCTTCCAAGTATTTCAAACTTCAGGATAAATTAGGTTTTAAGAGAGTCTATCTTCTATGGTTTTGTGCAAAAGCACTGAAAAAGAATCTTCTTACAGTTCTCATCTATATAGAAAGCTCTCATATCAATATCTCTGTACCTGGCTAATCAGATGTTCAGAAAATATTGGTAGCAAAGTCTAAATATCCTGTCTTTCCATGACATCGCTGACATACTGGATTTTTTCTTTTTAATGTGGTAGGAAATGCTGTGATATTGAACAGGTTTCTCTTTCTATGAAATTTCTGATTATTTCAGCTGACTTCTCATATCAGTGTTCTTGTGAAACTTCGTGAATTATCTAGGGTAGTTTGACCAACCCAAGTCCATCTCTCAACTCAAATTTAACTGCCCTTGGCCCTTCTCTCCGAGAACTCAGGTCTTCGTGTTCTTGCCATTACCTCCCTCAGGACATAATCACTAATTTTTTTATTTTTTAATTTTTTCCTCCTGTAGAGCACTGAATGGTACAGGTTCCTAAAATAATTTTGATCATCTCATTGGCTGGATTTTTTTTTTTTTTTTTTTTTTTTAATTKCAGGGGGAGGAGATGGTGTTGCTGCTGTTTCAGGGACAAGGGTTATTCAGTGCAAACAAAACCTGTCTGGAAATTAYGGCTGCTTTTGTTTACATGCCTCTTTTGTTTAGTAGTCACTCATGCTTTGCAAAGATGCCCCAGAAAGCGCCAAGTCCCAGGGCACAGATTTCTTTTTATTACTGTTTCATACCTGTGGATTCTCTGATGGTGTCTCCCTCTAAGGTCAGGGCAGTACTCAGACAAGTCCACATGCTTATTCCAAAATAATTTGTATATGATGTTTCAGAGTAACTTGTGACTAGTGTTTCAGTACTTCAGTTTCATTGYCTCTCAACAGCTCCCATAATGCCTTTGATTCATACAAGGAAAGAAAAGGTTATAAAATTAACTCAATATTCTTAGAAATATCCTTGGTAATACATGACACCAGATGTTTCAAATTTTCCATGTTTTTGCTCACCAAAACACAGGATTCTTGTGTTTCTCTAGATGCTATTTTATTTATTCCTGGAGTGAGATTCGTAAACAGTTGTCATAGTTCATTTCATTGCAGTGAATAAAACAATCCTAAATGCAAATACTTTTCGAGCTATGTTCTCTGCAATATTTTCTGGATTCTCGTGGGTGAAAGGCTGTATGTGAGTATGTCTGTCATCATTACCTGTCTCCAAAGTATGGCTGCAGAAGACGTTCTTAGCCAGCAGTCTGATTATGCCAAGTACCTAAATAGTTGACAAATGGAAATGAGATTTGCCACTGGCCTTCTATCAATCAGGGGATGAGAACTGCATCCTATGAGCAAACAATATTGTAGGCAATCTGCATGGAAATTAGATATTTTTAAAGCATTTTAAGGTGTTGTACTATTCATAAGAAAGCATAGTGCAAAAGGAATGACAGGAATAATACGGTCCCTGTAGTGAGTGTTATCCATGTAAGTGTGATGTTTCAGAGATATATCATGCAGAACCACATGGTGTTTTCCTGATGAATAAAGATATCAAAGGAAGTATGGGGAAAAATGTAGGAGTAGGTAGTCTGGGTACAGGATTAAAATGATGACTTAACTGTTATACCAGAGGCATGATAGACTAAATGAAAACTGAAATATTAATGTAAAAGGATATAATTTGAACAACAAGTGTTGTTCTTCAAATAGCAAAATAAAATTAAGAGATTGAGGTATTTGTTTTGTATCAATTGTGATGTGTGTGCTAAAGCACRTTCCAGGTTACTAAAAGAACTGGCTAATGAAATCTCAGTGATCATAGCATTGTCTGTGAATATTCAGGGACAATAAACAAAATTGAAGAGTGGAACTGTCTTCAGAAAGTGAAAAAAAAGAAGTAGGCGTTTGGGACTTGCAGATTTAATCAGATTAATTTTGACCTCTAGAAAAATACTGGAACAAACAAGTGAACCATGAACATCTAGAAGAAAAGCAATTGAATGAGCAGTGTTCAATCTGGACCAGTAAAAAGCAAATCACATTTGGTAAATCTCATAAGCAATCTGTGGAAGCACTGCAGCATGGATCCAATGACTGGACAAACCTTCCTAAGAGAGTAAGTATCAATGTACCGGAATGGAAGGATGTGCAAGTGAGATTCTACAGAGGTTAATATTTCATTAATAAGCAGGATGAAAGAACAGAGATTGTGCTCATTACATTTGTAGATACTTCCAAGCTGGGAGGCACTGCTGAAAGATGTCTTCAAATTTAAAATTACCTTGTCAAACTGGAGACTATTTAAAAGAAAACAGATAGAATTCAACAAGTACAAAATACTATGGTTCAGCAGAAAAGGTTGCTCATGCAGGATTGGGAACAATTGACTAAACAGCAGGAAACATCCTGGGTGTAATAGCAACTGATATTTAAACATGAAGCAGCAATATTGTGCTGTAGCAATAAGCAAATCCCATAGAGGGATCYGTAGCAGGAGTACACCTATAGGACAGTAAATAATCCTTTCATTATTCAGCTTTGGGAAGGTCTCAGCTGGAGCACCTTGTCTATCTTCAACCCTTCAAGACAGAGGCAAACTAGATGGAAAGTCAAGCAGAAAGCAATCATCACAAGTCTAGAAAGTCTTATGACATGAGGAAAGGGTAAAGGAACTAGGGGCTGAAGAATATAAAGAGGAAAAAGAGAACAAATTTTTAAATATCTAAGATGTGCCAGCAATGGAGAAGCATAGGTAATTACTGAAACAGACTTCCTGGGGGAGGTCTAGTACCTCTTTATGAGATTTTCAGCACCAGTTCGCAGCCTTTCCCAGGCCTGTGATTCCAGTTTAATCAAAAACTGGCGTGCATATTTCTGCTGTGTTCCATGTGTTAATTCTTATGCACAGGGTGCAGATAGGTATTTATACCTATCTGAATATGAATAATTCATGCACAGAAGAGGAGCAGTTCTCAGAGTTCAACACTGTGCCTGACAACTATAAGAAACTCACTCTGCTACCACGCAGTGTTTGGAGTCAGGATTTCAACTACAGATTTGATACCGAGTAATAAAACTTGGCTATGGTGGAAATAGAAGGAAGTTTTATAGAATGAAATAGTTTTGTCTTCTCATGGATTTAAGTTATTAATTCTTTAGCCGTATATCTACAGATTTCTACACAAACAGACAAAAATAAAATATGGCAAAAGTTTTGCCAGCTGTCACTGCTTGACCTCTTGCAAAGCTCTCAGCTTACTGGGAGCCAGGTAATGCAGTCAACAGGTATGGGACAGCTAATACTTTGCTATAATTTTTTCATAACCCATAACATATTTTGGTGACAGGAATATGACCAGCTGATATTTTCTCTAGTCTGTATCATGCTTCACAGTCATGTACCAAGGGTACAGATAATTGACAGTCAATTCTCTAAATGTATTAAGTGAGTGCATTTTATAAGCCCATATGGATCAAAAATAAAAATATACTAGCTGATGAAACTAGTGAATGGTTTAAAATAGCAAGAAGGAGAAAAGTCAAATCTGCATTCTGCCACATGTGGCACAGTAACTTATGTGGACACTAGTTTCTCAAGAAATGTCAGGACACTTCCATTTTGTCTGAATTTTTCCCAGAGTATTTTGGAAGAAGATCTGGGAGAAATTACACCAAGTAAATCAAATGGAACATGTCATCGTAGAATTGATATTTAAAGCTCATCTGATGGCCTAGTAGTTGCAATGCATTTGAAAAGCAATCCACGTTGAGGATTCTATATATTTAAAATAATGTTGGCAGGAATAGGAAAACATGAAATGTATTACACGAATATGAACTGGTCCCTCTGGCATGTTTTTTGTTCCTTTTCCATAAGATGCTTCCTAATTAGCACAATTATTTGTATCGAAGAGAAACCTTGCTTTTATCAGCTACTTACTGATGTCTTACAAAGAGTATTCCTGAGCAATAAGTCTTTGTTTTCACACTGTTATTCTTGCTTTATTCTTTTTCAGGTAATATTTTCAAGGTCACAACATTTTTTCACAAGAACTTTACATTAAATATCTGATTGTAACAATAAAAATTTTGGGGTCTTATTTTTAACCAACATGGTTCACAGCTAAACCCTTTTTGGTTTTAATTCTCCAGAAATATRGTAAACAGTTTAATATCAAAATCATGGAAAGTAGCCATTGTACAAAATGCCCACTTTAAGTRTATGTTTCACCAGCACTTAGTTATACAGAAAATTAAGACCCATCAGGAGTGGGAGTTGTTTAYTTGTTTGTTTGCTTATAATCTGAGACATACATTAACTCATCTGCAGGAATGGGATGAGGAATTCAGAGTAAATTCAAATACTGCTGGAAAGATAATATTTGAATTGCTGATTAAAAATGTATTTTAAAGGGATCTTCATATACTTTGTATTCTTTCCCTACACCTGAATTTATCTATTAGCTAGCYTTCTAAAATTCAGCTGTTTATACTTCAAAAAAAACAGTGAAAATAAGAGGTGATAATTCACATCCTTATCTTGTGCTGCGATTCAGAGAGGCATTTTTGTCAAGTATTTCTGCTAGCTACCACACTTGTTAGAGTTTGTGTATGATAATAAGTCCCGTTTGTGCAAACTGAGAGAAAATTGGATTTAATGAATGCAATGAGAARGTAATGTTAAATAGCTTTGTGAAGTACTTCTGTAGATCCAGAGGAATCACTGTCCACAGAAGTCAAATTCTGAAAGGGATTATATTGGATAGATTTGAAAAACTTTCTATTATTAAACTCCTTTTTTGAAATGTTATAAGAAACTGGTGGAGAAAATTCCACTTATTCGGACTTACTGAAATTTTGATCACAATTCAGTGGACCTCTTCACCAATTGTATATTTACCAATATACAATGGAAGTCTAAATTTTCTTGCCACAACACTGTGAAATAATGATTGGCCTAATAATTCCCCAGCTGTTCAGCAAGGAAGGTTGCACGTACCCATAAAATCTTCAGAATCAGATGATTTTAGATCATTCAGTAGTGAAAAATGAAGCAACTCTCCCTTCCTTACCCCCCAAAAAAACCCTTACATGTTGCCCGAATATATGAAAACAAGAACGAAGGACAAAGTTTTTACTTTGTAAATCAGAAGAGGCCTCCACAGAGGTTTCTACACCCTCAAGTTGGGTGTTAATTTGGTGGTGAACACAAGTGAGAGATAGAGCTAAAAGTTCTTGAGGACAGAGCTGTTATTGATGGAAACAGTTTCTGCTCCCAGTGGCTAATCCACTTTGGAAACTTCCTGCCCTCTTCTGCTCATTTTCCCAATTTCCTTTCTTCTCAGGTGTCTCGATATCTTTGGTTGTTACATGTGAGAAACTGCAAAGCATATAAAATTAGTTTTTTAAGATCTTTTTTCTTAATGCCAGAAGATTTTTATTTATTTTAAAAAAAAAAAAAAAGGGAAAACCATGCTTCCTCTTTTGTTTTTATATTTCATCCAAAGCATGATTAATTTTTACTGTTAAATTGAAGGCAGTTTCCAATAGATGCATTTCCTGAGTCACTGGATTAATTTCATCAACTTCACTTTGCATTAAGTAGATCACTTATGTCAAAATGTTAAAATAATATTGTTTCACCGTGTAAGCTTGGTTAAATGCTTCAATTAACAGTCTCTGAGACCCTCAAGAGAGCTATCAAAATAAGGAAGACTAGAGTAGAGCTCTCCAGAAATGTGTTCATATTCAAATGAAGAAATAGAGGAGCTAACATTCAAAATTAAGTACATCTTTTGCATCTSACTTTTGTACACATTTTATTCTAACGGAGACAGAACAGAATTACAAGAAAATGGCTGGATTTTCAAGAGTGGTGTGGAAAACAGTTGACAGGTCTCCTGGCAGCATTACATGTTTCTCAATATCTGTTGTTTTTCACACCTAGATTCTATTGACCTTGTGGGAATCGCTCCTTTCTTCTTTGTTAAATGTGTTTTCAGCTTCAAGGTTGCAGAGAAAAAAAAATCTAAATACATGAGCAGGTTCAGAAAGGCCTAGGAAGCATTGCTGTATCTGTTTACAATAAATACACCTACTTTTTTCTGGAAAATTTCCCAAAATCCAAGAAACCTCAGGGTCCTTGAATATTTGGACTACACAATCATTTAGGTATTTCTGTGATCTTGTTTCTACATTCCTAGTGTTTTTTCAGGTTTTTAAATTCTAAATACATGAAAATTTATTCTGAAATATTTAGGTTAGCTTCTTATCTACTATGTTTTTGAGAAGCTGCTCATCTCATAATTTTTTAAGTAATGTTTGCTCTTTATTTTACTGTGAAAAGAAGGACTCCAGAAGGAATAGATAAATAATAAGGATGGACAGTTTGCTGAACATCTGCCAATAATCCAGTTGCTAACAAGAAATAAAGTAGCACTCAAGGAAAACCAGAATGTGCTTCAAAAGACATTTTAATTAAATTCATGTTTGTCAGGGGCTTGCGTGCGAAGATAAAATCTGTCTTCCCTATAAATTGTCCTAGATTTATAATTTTTAAATGCTTTTTCTTTAAATTCATTGTGCATAGGAGGAGAGGTTTTTAAATATACAGTCTGTGACACTAAAGTTTCCCAGCTGAGTTATATTACCTGTAGAGGTCTAACTTGTGTCTCAGAAAAAGGGTGGCCAGGCAGCCTTCTCTCCTAACACATTGAAAGTTGACGTGCCTATTTCCAAACTCCACCTTCTGGGGGAATATGAAATAATTTGTGCTAGGAAACTATCAAATGTACATGAACAGGCTCTCCTTTTCTAAAATATCTGAGTATTAAAAACACTGTTGGAAGTGAGAGATTGCAGCTGAATTCCTTCATCTGCATAGGAGAACTGAACAAGCTTTTCCCGCCTTCTATCGCAGCATCCCCTGGGTATCAGCTGCTCTGGCTTTGCCTTTCAAGCAGGGCTACTGTCAGCAAGTAATTCAAAATGCAGTGGTTGAAAGAAGAAGCAGGAGTAATAACATCACTGTAAGTTCAAAATCTGGTTTATTCAGTTGAGAGGTAGAAATCCTGGGCAACRAACTCTTTTTCAATGGCAATTCAACCTTTTTTACCAACGACTTTAAGGTCTGGAAATCATGGATGAGATTGCTAGAATATCATCAAATCAACTCCAGATCGAGGCAGTTTATTGATTTATCAATAGCACATAATTAACTGGCAGCCAGTGAACTATAAGCGCAGGATCACTACCAGTAATACAACAGATACACCACAATACTAAACACTTCTGAAATGTTAATAAATTGTCTACAAACTGGGATGCGCACACTGGGATGTAGGGCACACTTACTGCTCTCCATGTCRTCTGTCCCCTTGCTGGGCACAGGCTCACCTCGGCATCTGACCAGGAGGCAGCTCTGCCTGGCCTACGCAGAGATGTGCTGCTGGCAGGGTGACTTCTGATGGCATCAAACCAGGTTTTGACTGCTGCTCTGGTACCCTCTTCTTTCTCTCCACAGCTACAGATGTTCAGGTTTCTTTCATGCTTCCTTTCAAGCTGACTCCTCCTTTGTGTTAACTCCACAGTCAGTTCTGCGTATGCCATCTGCATCCACTGTGCACACTCACCCTTGAAGAGCAATTGTCATCCAGACAATTTTGCCAAGGCTGGGCTTTGTAAGCACCCCCAAAACTGCCATATTTTAAGAGAAAGCATAAGAGCAGGCACAGTGATACATACCTTCCTCTTTGCTTGAGCGGACTGTTCTTGCCACTTCGCTACCACTGATTTCTGAATATTGATGGGTTTAGAACAAATATCGTGGTTCAGTGACTTACTTCAAATGGTATTATAGGGTTGGGTTTTTTTGTTTTCTTTGTCTGTGCAATGTAGCTGTTACTTAAGCTTTGGTTGTCATCAAATCACTCAACATATAATTGAAAGGGGACTCCTGTCCTCTCTCTGTGGTTAATTGCTTTTTAGTTGATTTCTTAAATGAAGGCTGGAAGGTTTATTATTTTGACTTACCATGATAATGGAATGGGGAAAATGCAACCTTACAAAGGTGCAGAAAAAGCAAGAATTAATTTCCGCTTGAAAATACAAGTATTGAATTACTGAACACTCTTCACTCTTTGCATCTGTCCAGCTTAACTACTAATCAAACTTCTTTTAGTTTTGGATAGCTGTCATAGCAATCACTAAATAATTTTCATCAGAGGGTATTCTCTGGCTTGTAATATTCTGACATTGCTGCAGTGCTGGGGAAAGAAATGGAAATTGTATCCCAAGGGACCCTGTAACCCTACCTCTCCATCTTTTGCACGCCCTGGTGGCCTCCCAAGGGCTGTTTACATCACTGTTCTGCCAAGGACAGAGTGAACCTGCATCCTGGCCTGGCAGTCTTGGGCATGGATTACGTGAATGGGTTTCTGTGGAGCAATCCCCGTCTCATGTTAGGGGAACGTCCAGAGTTGATCAGAGCTAGCACATATTAAAAGCCATTAACCTCTGTTTACACTAGGGGACTGACCTTGAGCTAGGTAAACTAATATTTTTTTTCTTTATGTTTAACTTTTTAGAAATAATCTGAGCAATGTTATTTCCATTTTTTCCCAATTTCTTAGGTAAAAAATGGAGTATGATGAAAATTTTTAAATGTGTATCAAAGTGGCAAAGACCCATAAGGCACCTAGTAAGTCAGCAGGAACATATCTACTTAAAAGACTTAAAAGACACTTACTTATTTAAAAGAGTGAGTAAAAGTCCAAAGTTAGCAGGTTTGTATAATCAATGCTAATCTCCATATACCTTGTACAGTGATGTGTAACAATGTAAAAGAGACTAGATGCACAAAAGTTTCCCTTTACTCCCACCAAAGATATTGTCCAAGGCTGATCAAAGCCAAACTATTCTTGAAAATTTATTTCAGCTATGAATTGTCAGTGCACAGCAACAACTCAAATCAATAACCAGAACATCATGTTCCAAAAATAAAAGATAGGAAGTGGCTCAAAATATTAGAACTAATTTCTCAAACAATTGCAATGCAAAAATATTTCTACAACACATCATCAAAGCTGGTCAGTCTACCGCTAGCTTTCTATACTGTTATACCAAATGTAGGATATGTTTCTTTTCAAATTAACTGCAATAGTGTAAACACGACTATTTTAACTATGAATTTCCATAATCTCAGACTTTCATTTATGGCAATGATAAAATTCTCACCATTTCTTACTTCTCAGAATTGCACCCAGTATTTTGAAACAATTTTCAAAATTTTCAAAAGTATCATATCAATCATGCTTTCACAAATGTGTTCCTATGTTTCAAAAGCAAGGTATGATGATGTATTTAGTTTGGATAAAGAATGATCTTTTTTCATGAAAAATAAAAATGGACATTCCTAAATTGAGAAGAGACTTCAATTCAGTCTGGTCCCTTATGCTCTTTCAATATGGTAACCATAATAACAACATCAGAACATCAGAAGAAAGCAATAATGCAGTTTATGAGTCAAAAGTGAAACCTCCCATGCTGGTTTGCTTGTGATAGGTATTATTACATTTTACTCTGTGTATTGATCAAATCTGTGCACACAATTTAGTTAATTCTCCTTCAAAACACTCTTGCACTTTACCAGTGAAACAGGGGTAATGTCTAACAGAAATAATTGAGCCTGGCTAACATTCATTTTCACAAAGCTTAAGATAGTGAGACAAGTATTAAGAGATTTCCATCTGTCTACATCTTTCACAATATTTTCAGATAATGATGCATGGTACAATTTATAAATGCTGGAAATGTGATCTGTAGTTTTTGAGCACCCAAGTATTTTATAACTCATTTGCCCACTGGAATGGAAAAGCATCTGCTAATGTGTTTTTAACAGACTGCAGAATAAAAATAATCACAAATTCTGTTTAGTATCACTAAAATTTTGATCCCTGAAATGTGTCCAAAACTCTTTCTTAAACTAAATATGCTTGTATGTCATTTGGCTGCAGCAGTTAGTGCAGTAAGGCATCTGTTATTCCTTCTCACCTAAATATTATTTCCTTGCTTTCACTGACTGTGAAACTATTTTGTTTGAAATTATAACAATCAGTGCAAAACCATTAGATGCTTAGCAACACCAGCATCAACTGATTTCATGACCTGAATTGCTCCATTTGTTGTCACTATAACTGCAATTCCTAAAAGACATCGATCCATAATAGCATTCTGTGTTAATTCCATAAATGTATAGTTGCCTTTTTTGTTCCAAAACTAAAAAGTAATAGGGTTTTTTTGAACAACCAATATTTAAAGATTTTCGTTTCTGCAAATTCATCATACATAAAAAATTCTTGGGGACCCAGCTGTCTGATAGCTCTTTAGCACAATGCTACACCTGAGTTAAAAGATCACATGAAAACACCAAAGGCAGGCATTAAAAGCCACTTTGGGCAGTGACGAGAACACTTTGGCATCCTACCTTTCATGCAGTACAGCGTAGAGGGGTCTGCTTGAGGCACCAGCCCCTTGGCAGAAATGTGGGGACTTTTGGAAGGCCTCAAGAGACTTCCACTGCCAGTAAAAAGATTACATCTTTATTTTTTAAGATTCAGCAAGAGTACTCCATGTCAGAGGTTTCACCGGTATGTGCCGAAGCAATCCAGCCTGTTTGCAGAGAGGGGAATAAAGACACATAGGAATCAGATGGCTTGCTGCTGGCCATGAATTGGGGTAGCACTAACATGCAGGGAAGAGCCATGACCCTCTGGAGGAGCCAGACTTCCCTTCCAGATGCAGGGCTGTGGAGCAGTGGGGACCAGGAGCCTTTCCTGGTGTCTCCCCATCCATTGCTGCCTGGAGGCCAYGCTCTGCACCCACAGGGCAGACCCCTTTCCACTTAGCTGCTGCTTGGCTTTGCTTCCTCTCTGGTTGAGAGTCTTGCGTAGAAAGGATAGGATGACTTGCCTGCAGTGACAGTATTAGGAGGGCACATGTGACATTCAAATTTTTAAAATAGCAGCTGGGTGGGTGAGAAGGTATTTATTCCATCCACTTGAATCTTAAAGTCAGTAGCCTTACAAAAGCTTTACCTCTTTGTGAGTCTAAACCAGCTTTAACAAGTGTGATACAATTTTTATGGTGTGTAAACAAAGGGGTAACAAAWGCTCATAGTCACAGAGCTTGCATGAAGTGAGCAGCAAAATACCACAGGGGCTAATGTTAAGATTAGTTTTAATATCATGGGACATCAGGGAGGTATGAATAACATATTAACTGAATTTGCAAAGGAACGCTGGCCACCAAGCAGATTCAAATGCTTCTGTGAACCCATAAAGAAAGACAGCCTTATTTAAACTGTTGGGAAAGTCATTGGTTTACCTCGCAGAGATGTAAAGGTAGAATAACCCCGAGAGGTACCAAGACCGTTGCCTCCAGCAGGAGAAACCAGCTTGCCATCCAGGCAGCCTGTTGTGCACTCTTGTGGCAGACTACAAATTGGACCTCTGTAATCAGATTTGATCAAGAGAAATGGCTAAAAATCCAAATGCATACTGTGCTAGTACTTTCTTTTTTGAGAAAGTACTTTACTATTGTATTTTCCAACTTTTGAAACAATATGACACATTCAGATAGAGGAACATTTTGTGCTTCCCACAGTCCTTCCTGAGTTGTGCAGAGACGTTTACTCTTGAGGTTTGAACATAGCCTTCCCACTGCCAAGACAAGCTCATTCAACAGTAAACAGATATTAAAAGTTACAAGTGCTCTAATCAAATCTAACATACTCACGTTTTAAGAAAGAGAATTTCTACATGGCATATTGTCTTTTTCACATAGAGAGAACAGACATCAGCTTACTATATGTGTGTGGCAGGCAAAGTGACTTGATATTTTCTGCCACCCTCCTTAGAACTGAGCTGATGTTRATCGCCTTTTATTCTTTGGAGGACACCTGTCATTAAGGCATAGAGTGCTGGTTTGTTGTTAAATTTATAGGTCGAATTAATGAATATAAACACACTACAAACTCCTCACATTTTTTCCCTTTAATTTTCATTTTTGTAATATTTCACTGCCATGCAATAGTCTTGCCCTTTTCATTATTATATTTTTACAAAGCTTTTAAAATGCCTAAGAGACACTTAAACAAACATGATTTCCCTCTGATACAGAAAAGAAGTTCTCTCTTCTCTGAGACAAACAGTATATAGGAGTTGACAGAGACCATGTCAGAGACAGGACCGATCAGGAGACTTTTTTGACCCTAGTGCTAGCCAGATATATGGTAACTTAAAGTATTCTAAGGAACATACAACAGGTGTAAGGTTTTTGCTTCTACTCAAACCCAAATTGTAATGGACTAATTTCTAATAAAGAAGATTTTTAAAAAGCAGACTTTTAGTTTAGTCAGCTAAACAGTATGCATAATATGAGATAATAAAACTCAACATACATATTTCAGGAACTCACTCCAAAGAGAAGGAAAATTTCAAGAAATATAAAGGATCATTTTTTTCTTTAAATATAGGTAGTTTACAAAAGACAAGAGTGTGTGTACATGTGTGTATTTATACAGACAGTTGTAGTCATTCCTAGCCACAGATGAGGGACCTCGTCTCATTCAGGGTATTAATTTCCCTAACCCATAAGTCAGTGGGACAGACACTGGGGTCTGAAGAATATTACATGCCATTTGCATATTTACCCAATGTGTAATCTCATGTAAGTCACTTAATTTTTATCCATCTCTTGTATACTACCTATACACTGAAGACAAAGATGAGATTTGTAAAGCATTTTGAAAACTGGAGATGACTGCCGCTCCTCAGCTCTTCAGCATTATTTCTGCTTCTCTTCCAAGATGAGAAGTGTTGGTGAATTTTTGCAGGAACCTGTGGCTGTTTTGGAAGAAAGTGCAGATTCTGTTTCCATAGCACCCTTTTCTGAATGTCTTATTTTTTTTGTTCTTAAATTCCTCCTTCTTCATGAAGCAGGTTCCTTTTCTTACAATATTTCTATGGATAAGAAACTCCTATTGTCTATATGTCTTAACAGAGGAAATACATAGATCTATGAATATTTTTTAAAGTCAGAAGTCCTTTATGGAGTTAGATCTCAACAGCAGAAACTTTATATGAGAATGAAATAAGCACTAAATGTTTTCCAACACCTCAAGCTCAGATAAATCACTCTGTCTATGATTGTTTTGAGAAAGAACCAGCTACAGGTATAGTAAACATTTTATAATCTTAAAAAAAAAAATCAATTTAAGAGGTTAAAACTGTATTTCATGGAGCAAAAGGCCTTTTTTAAATGTAAGCACCCTAATTCAGACCAAGAAGTTCATTATGGCTCCACTGGATGTAAAGTTAAAGAAGCCATTAGAGGTCCAAGGCCAAAATGATGGCTGTGGTTTGTTGATACACTTAATTGGTGACAACTCCAGGCCACTGCCAAAAGTGGCGAAGATCTCTTTTCAACTCCCTTTAAATCTCTTTCCCCTCCCTTCTTTGTGACTGAGCGATGACAGAGTTTCCAGGTGAGAGTTTGCATTAGCTCTAGGTTGGTAATACRCTTGTCAGACTCATGCTGCATGCAAACTCCCCATCAGAGCCCCAGTTTCAGCCCTGAGTCTTTCCCTGCACGCTATTAAGATCAGAAACCACTAGTGAGAAACTCTCTGGCTTTTCTAGGGTCAGCACAGGGAGGGAAGTCCTGCTCTACACCTAATCTGGTCTGTGAGACACCCCACACCTAGTCATTTCCAGCAAAAAAATCTTCTTTGTTTTTGTAGGACTAGCTTTCTGCTAGTTTCAGCTCAGAGCCACCCCACTGCAGTGTCAAGCAAGCCCCAGCAGTGGTGCAAGGCAGAGAAGGACCTGTATCACTAGCTGACCTTGTCATGAAATTGTGATCTTCGGCTCAGCTACCGGAGGTGTTCCCGTGGGTCTTTACAGGCTGCTCTGCTGCCAATATCCCCACTTTCCTGACAAGTGCACGTACACAACGTTTCTGATCTCAGTCTTGCCGGTGCTCACCTGCCACTTCACAAATTACCAAACGTCTACTTAGGCACTGCAAAAACAAATTAGCATAATTAAATTTAAAGTCAGAGCAATTGTTCTTCATATGGCTTAAGCTTGAAGTGTGCTGCTTCTGTTTAAGACCTGAAAAAGTCTTGTATGCCTGAAAGCTTGTCATTCTCTTGCTATATTAGTTGCTCTAATAAAACATATTACTTCTCCCTACAAACATTGCTCCACAGGAGAGGCTTATTTTTGAGTTTAAACATTTAAATCTCTTCAGAGTAGAGATTTTTAGTGGCTATCTGAAACTACCAAGTGTTTGTCAGCCCCTTACTGTACAAGATCTAATAAAAATTAACACTTTACTACTGTTTAATAGGCCTGGGTGTCTCTACACTTGCTTGAACCAGGATGCCTTGTGAGTAATGTCCTTTCTGCAGCTCACACTTGTTTTATACAACTGAGCAGCTGGTCTTATTTCAATGCAAACACTAACACTCCCTTTAAACTGTTCTTTCAGATGTATTAAGGATTTTTTTAATTGTTGTTAAGATTATATTTACCAGCGTACAACCACATGAAATGCAACCTTAGAACTGCAGAATCAAATGCACAAAAAATCAGGATATGCTGGAGGTATCCAACAGTATTGTCAACCTGGCCATGTTTTTGTTTTCTGTCCAAATGAGTGCCTCAGGGTATTGCTTTTCCAGTAAAAGGTTTATTTTACAGTATRTAAGACATCTAATGCTGTTAAATTTTCTCTTTGTGTCTGTAATTTTTTAATTTTTTTTTTCCCCTTGTCAGTCTGTTTCCTACTTGTCATGTATTCTTTGTATAGAGGTACCAGTCAAACAATGAAAAATAAGTGGTTATGAATATTCATTTTAAAAATAAATTTATTCCAATTCTTCTCATRGATCTATTGTCTTTGTTTCCTGTGGTCACATGGCTGAATTTTATAAGCACAAATGTTTATGTAAAGAGAATTTTGAAGTCACTTGAATGAGCACACATTGACAACACACCCTGAATTTGAAAGCACAAGTGTCAGGAGTACTTGATCACTCATCCAGAGAGGGAACAGAAACAAAATCCCAGGCCTGGTGAGGACAAGAGCCGCAGAAGCAATCATACAGCAAACACAAAGAAGTGAGGAATGAATGGAGGTTTAGGACTGAAGGTAGCTAAATTCATTTATAAGGGGGAATTAACAAAAAAAGAATTTTTGTATTGAATAAATAATAACCTTTGTCATGAGAGAAACATCGGCATCAGGCTCGTGTCCAGCTAAAAATTAGAATTCCTGGGTAACTGATGAAAGTAAATGAGCAATAAGCACTTGTGTTGTTTGGGAAGTTCAACAACGACTATTCAATTACAGAAGACTTTAGCTAGGGCTATTTCACCTTTTGGCTTGAGGTGGAGTACAGCTGCAGTGGGAGTACAGCTTGCAGCCATCCCTTCCAGGTGGAATTTGATGTAAGCCCCCAGTCAGGGAGAGCTGCAAGGAGAGTCAGAGTAGAGAAGAATTGTTTCATCTTCTGAAAGTCCAGCTCAGTAATAAATGAGGACTCTGGTAAAAGATTGGAAGTATTCACATGGAAAAGAAAAAAAACCCAACTTTTTTAGGAGGCTGATCATTCCTTACATATTGAAGAAGTGTCTCTACGTGGGAATATGGCTGGACGATGCTGAGTGAAACCAGAGAAAATGGTCCTTTGACAGGTCTTAAGTAACTTCCCTGCCATGACTTTATGCAGATAGACATATCTGAGAAATTCACATGAGCAGGTTGTAAATAAATAAATTCTAGAACAGTGAAATATTTAATGTGTGAGGTTGTTTGACCTCAACAGATTGTTAGAATGAGCCCTTGCACTCAAAAAATTCCCTAGTAACTGTAATTGGTGATGTAGGAAGTTGTGATTCATGAAAATCGAATTAATTATTAGAGGAAAGAAAATCACGTTATAGAAAATATATGTATAATCATTTTTGTTCTCTAATCTGAGACCTAATTTTATTCCTAAATTTGTGTATTTCAAATGAGATCATCGCTGAAAGGTATAACTTTTCTGTTTATACATAGGACACTTACACCTAGTGTCTCTAATTTACTATGAAGAGCATGCTGCAGTGATGTCGCGAATGAGTGGTTTAGAGGCCGCTTAAAGAATCACCGCCAAAGGTATTAGCAGAAATTTGTTTTAATAAAGACCTATAAAGGTGTGACTTAACAGAATTTGATGGTAAGGTCCACTCTATTATTTACTACACGGATAAAACATATAAAGAAAAATCAGGTTATGTCTAAGGATTTCTAAGGGATTATATGTGTTTAGCAGCAGTCTAAGGTTCATTCACAGTTTTAGCAGCACTTAATCATTAACTAATGATTAACAAACTTTAGCAGCACTTAATCATTAACTAATCTAATATTTACAAAGTAAGTGCTAGTAGAGTCTACTACAATCACGACTTTATTACAGAATATGCTTACTACTAGTTCACACACACACAGACAGAAATATATATATAAAAATGTACAAAAGAGACCTGTTAAAAATTCCCCTCGAGTTCGGTGAAGAAATATTCATGTCAAATRTCTCGGCATTTCTCAACGGGCGAGGGTTGAGCCTCGAGGAGTGAAGAGTTTCAGCCCAGGTCCCGTCGGACGAAGGGCCTCTGAATATCGCAGACCCAAGAGGTTGCAAACGCTGAGAGGTGTCCCACTCAGAGGGAGATGCTGGGCACAGCTCAAAGGGTCTCACTTAGGACCACCGTTTATAGGTTCACAARATGATTGGCTTTAGTCATCCGTAAATTTCCTTCCTGGCCACAGTCCCAGATGGTAATTATTAAAAAATTCTCAAGGTTTCAGTGTTGTTCCCCTCGAGCTACAACTCAGATAAGATGACACCTGGGCCAGGCAGCGGGAGTATGTTCCCAGCCGCAGCTCTGCAGAGTTTCTGATACGGTTGAGGAGCGAGCGCTCAACCGCCAGATTCAGTACACCAAGGCCAAGGTTTCACGGGAATTTCTGAGATCAACAAGCGGCCCAGCAGTGGGGGGGGGGAAATGCACCACCACAAGTGACTCCTTATTTTCAGACTTATTGAGTATTTAAATGCAAAGGTAGACCAGATTTTATATTTTTGAAAATGAGTTTGTCAGTTCAGGTAGCAGCTTTTAAGACAAAGCCAAGATTGTTATCTCCATGAATCCAGGGGGCACCAAGTCTCATCTCCTTGCTTAGACTGAAAATTCTGTGGCAGTTCTGTATATTTTTGCTTGGAATTGCTGGCTGTTATGATTTAGTGTGAAATTAATAAATAACTTCAGGATCAAACACTACGACCTAAAACTTTCTGCTCATGGGCAAATGYCTGAGCCAGGCTGCAGGCTAGGCTCAGAGGAAAAAGCCACCTGGTCTTTTGTAGAAGTCGTACAAAATTGTTGGGCCAGGAACAGTCCTAAAGAGACTGTAACTACTAGTGGTTGGGGTACTTTCCCCACACCGCTGTGGACTCCTGTCTGAGGCAGCACTGGAAGCTCAGGCACTGAACACCATGGTCTAAATTTCACCCTGGAAGCTAAGGTATTTCAGCACTGGTGACCTTTACAGGATTTGGCTATTAATGACCTAAATTAGGTTTCTCTTTATGCAAGGTTTTAATACAAAAAGCCTGTAGAAGATTCACAGGGTTTTCTTTTTTTCTTTTTTCCACATTTGGATAAACTATTCTGCTGTAACTGAGTACATTGCAATATACACTACTTCATTAGGAAGGCAATTGCATTCATTAAATGCATAAAATGCCCTGCTATTGTGATATGCAATGGATTCACTAAAATCATTGTTCCAGCAGAAAAAACAGAGAGTATATGGTAGAAAAGGGAGAGAAAAGAAATCCAAACATCTCACAAAGGGATATTAATTCAAGCTGATAACTCTTTTATTCAGACTTTAATAAGCTTATACAGTGATAAGCCTGAATGGGAGAATGGTGTAGCCCAGGACTTCTTAAACCATTTAAATCTTAGTTGAAGTAATTTGTTTCAGGGATAGGAAAAGTTTCTGTCACTTACCATTTGGGTCATGAGAACAAAAAATCCATTAAAAAAAAAAGGAAGATGAAGGAATGAAAAGGGCAGAGGGAAAAGAACAATTTCCCATTCAGAAGAATAAGACTTTATTACTCTAAGGTCCATTTCTGAGTCATAATTAAAACCTACCAAGCACATAATATGTGTGAGTACTCTGAACTACTAAGTGTAGTCAACATGGTGTATTTTTCACTTGCCATTATTAGATTAAGACAATTTTCATAGGAAATATAATGGGCATTAAATTACTTAGTGTCAGTTTTACACAGAAATAATAGTAGTGTGTTACTGAGACCAGTGTTAAACAGCTCACAAACATTAAGCAACATTTTTGCCTTAGTATTAGTTATTTCTTCTGCCTTTTATACCAGTAATTATTTAATTATCATTGCTTTTAGGAAGAATATATGGAATAGTAGAAAGAAACATATTCTGTTTCAATGTCTTTTGCGGCTGCAGGGGAAGAAGGGACAGAAGGAGAAGTATTTAAGTGCTATATGGATATTTCCACTTCTGTGTCCATAAGCCTGTGTCATAAAGGACCAAAAATGTCGTGTCATTTCACAAGTGTTGATTATATGTCATATGCATCATTCAAACCAATGATAATATTTGGTTTCACAAACAATTAATGTAGTTAACAGCAGTAGCAGAAAATGAAAATTCTAGGTTGAATGGTGTGTTGTTTTTTAGAGAAAAAATATTTTATACCATAGCATTACATTCAGGATTAAAGGATATTGCCAAACCTGGCCAGACACCAGAGTCTTGCAGCCTCCATGTTCTAATAACACTGACAAAGACAGAAAAATTCTTCAGTATTTCTCCCTGCTTCAGTGAAGATTTCTGAAAAGAGAGGAATTACTGCAATTACAGCTTAGAAATTTTCTTTAAAAAGGCAGGGGGGCAGTTCAGTTCCACTATTCCAGTTTGCCCAAATTTTTTGTTTGGTTGGTTGGTTTTGGTTTTTTGACTGCATAAGAAATTTACTGTTGAAAATAGGGAAGCTTTCTTGTCTGGACAGGCTTAAACATCATGATAGTCATAATTAATCATCAGTACCATTTTCACAAGATATTCATAAAGTAATTCAATTTTGTTTACTTGTATGTTTTACAGCTGGTATAGAAACTATTATACCTTTGGAGTCCAGCATCAGATTGTAAGGTATGTGTATATTTGCTATTAATTCTAGGACATGATTTGATTCATGTAATTCTAATGACTTAGATCTGTTTTTAATCTAGTCCTGGATTGTATGCAGAGTGCTGCTGGGAACATGGCATACCATGCTCTGTTCATTTGTCCTTCTCCTTATAAATTAAATCCATAAAAACAAATACTTCTTGTTTTCTTAGGTGGCAACAGGTCTAGTGTGGGATGGCAGCACAACAGCATTGCAAAGTGATAAACCATGGCAGTACTTAACTCTAGTGGTTTTCCCTCTGAAAATACATAGTCATAAGATGTTTACAGTGTGTGGGAATTAAAGCCTATGAATCATGTGCACTTTAGTACCCGGTATACAGGTCTTCAGAGATTACTCACTCTGGCACCAAACGTGCTTACTCTACAGGATGGATGTGATCTCCACCGTCCTTTGGAGAATTCCCTAATTTGGCCCTTTCTTGCAGACAGCCCGTCACTTCCTTTTCCCAAACCATTGTGGAGGTTTAGAATAGCTCCTCTTTTGGCAGGAGAGTGAACAGGAAAAGTGAAGTTAAAAGCAGTGCTCTGCTGAGAATACTCTGCATATTGAAAAGAGTGGTGAGTGACTGATAAGTGCCTTGTGGCCCACCCTGTGAAGGCTGTGTTGCTTTATTTGAAAGCTCTGCTTGGAAACTGTGCTTGGCAAAGCTTCTGATTCATTGCTGGCATCAAAGTCTGAACAGTTCTGGAAGGTGTTGCTGATGAGGCCAAACTAGCATGGCTGTGATAAAGAGTGCCAGTATAATTCAAGGTTATATGTCATTTTCCCAAGGTCGTTTGTTTGTTTTTTTTTTCATGGAGAGCACTCTGGAGATCAGTTGATCGTCACATAGGATGTCCCTGAGAGAAATGAGGAAAGCCTCATTCAATGGAACCTATGGGAACAAATAATAGATGCATTCTAACCTCAGACCAGGGTTATACAGTTTGCAAGAGATTAAGGGTGAAAACAGGCAGCAGCTGAAAATGACAGACAGCAAGCTTGTTATTCAGCAAGAGTTAAAATAGCTTTTCCAACTTCAAGAAGAGAAGTATATTAGTAGTAGTGCAGCCAGAAAGCTGGAAGYGCACAGCACAAGGTGAGGAGGAGTGGGTAGCTCAGTGTCTCAGAGGCACGAGGCAGATTTTGAAGAACAGAGAGGGCAACGCTGCACGGCACTCAAGCTAAAACTCCAGCCGTGGGCTGACCAGACTTGGGAGGAAGGTACTCATGAGTGAGATGGAAGTAGGCTTTTGCACAGGATGAGAGAAGGCTGAAATTTTGCCCACATGTTAATGGGGAAAATAATTTGTTCTGTGGGAAATAAGAATAGCAGTGAATAGGGCTCTTTAACAGTAATGTAATCCTGTCTTTTGAACATTCTGTTACTCACAGAGATGGAGGACTGACTGCATGGYCTAGAAGACCAGCTCTGTTGCTGACTGTAAGCAAATCTTTACGAGACCCCAGGTAAGCAAGTGATCAATGAAGAATGCAGATTGGAAGGATGAAACAAAGTCCTAGGGCTTCAGCAGGAAAAAAAAATCTTTAGAATATCAGCTACATCTTGAGTCATTTACAACCCTTAAAAACATACACGTTAGTGGGTGCTGCTACTCAGGGAACTATATCAGATAAAGCACGTCTGGCTCTCATTCCAGCATGAACTAGTGTCTATATAATACAGTGAAATAAATAGCTATATGTGCAAGAGTTGGGTTTTTTGCCATTAATTTTGGCTTTTCTTTCTCCAGAAAGGGCATAAACATTGGTATACAGGCTAAAAGCCAAACTGATTTGAATTCTGTAGTAGATACAATACTTGTTACTCAAAATCAAGGCTTTACTCTAATCCAAATACATCACATTATTTTTCATCTCTCATCAGCTTTCATACCATTTCTTTTGAGAGTATATTTTTTAAACTGTCTTAAAATTAATTCAAAAAAGTCTATCACCGAGTGATTGAAATGACAGTAGTCTTCCCAGAGAGGAAAAATCATTAAAATTATCTGAAGTAAATGGAGTTTAATGAAAATTAATATATTGAAACAAATGTTATATGGCATCTGATATTTCTAAAATAATTTATTTCCATTTGTTAAATTAAAGAATTGCTGTTCAGGATTATGATTCACAGCACTCTTTCTTTTATTAGTTTCAAGGAACATGGCTTACACTTAATAGATGGTAGTGTACCACCAGGTTTAAAATATATGACTCGTGGAAGAGAAAAGCCTTCAAGAAATGTTACGTTTGGTGGAAGAGATATGAAAAACATCGTCAAACTATTCTTTCACTGCTAAGCTTGAATAACATAGTACAATATGTGTCTTATAACAATATGCAGTTATATACTCAAATTTTGAGGTATCAGAAATTAATTATTTATGACTGAAAATATTCAGTGCAGTGACTTTAAAGAAAATAGCCTAAAGATTGTAAGAATTAAATAACTTTTTCTGTCCATACTTCATGATTTGTTTAAAAATGTTCGGGATTTGAGCAAAGTCCCCTGATGTTTAATCACAAAATCCTTGGCATGAGAAGAGGTAAGCCAGGGCATGAAGGAGATGCAAGGCACAGCATTCAAACTGAGTGGTGCAGAGGAGGGCTGTACCCATGCTACCACCTTGAGAAGACTTCCCAGCTGTTGGCCCTTGCCCTCATGTTTCTGGCAAAGCAATAGGTCCCCACCAATTCCTATTTTTCCCCACCTGAGCCCTCTTTTCCAAAACAAAAACTGTATTCATAGCCCAAACAGGAGTCTAGGTTAGGCTGGACAATGAGTAGATTCAGTTCCCAAAGCCCTTGGCAGTGCATTTGGTAGAACAATAGGGACATGATCATCATCATCATCTGATCCCCAGCTCTGTGTCCACACAGCTGGAAAGCTTGTGTCCTATGGCCAGACAAGGAATGTATAAGGGAGTGGCGGTCAGCACGCATTTTTAAAACCTATTGGGCCAAAATAATTTGAGGATAGATGTCCTTATTCTTTTCTGAAATGGGTATCAGATTCCTGCAGGTAAATGCTTAATACCTTACACTGGCTCACTGGTTTTCTAATTAATTCTAATTTTCACTCTGTTAAAGATCCTGAAATTTTATTTTGGAAATCAGAGACCCATGACCAGATCCTCACCTCTCCTTGTGCCAGACCAGCATAACAAATCAACTGGAAAAGCAAACTGGTTTAGTGGTGGACCTGGCAGTGTTAGGTTTGCGGTTGGACTCGATGACCTTCAAGGTCTTTTCCAACATAAATGATTCTATGATTCTGTGATTAACTTCCACTGGAAATATTGCAATGTCCTGAAGTAGTGAATAATTAAATCCTCCCGCTTTGTGTATTATCCAGCATCTGCTCCCTACAGATCCATTAATTATTAATGACAGGAAAAATACACATATTCTTTGATAGGATTTGACTCCTTTCATCCTTTATTTTTCATCCTCTCAGACCCCAGTTCTGCGCACACTTAAGCCAACTGCAGAAAATTATTTCTGAGGTCTCACCTTTTGTCTTTCTTCTCTTTCCCACCACACAGAGCTTGTGCTCCAGTGTTACTGCTTCTCTAATCTTGTGGTAAGGCAGATCAAGGAGCTCAAGCGACAGAAAATGGTGCCCTTTTTGCAGGGTTAGCACTCTGCCAGTGTAGCCTTGTGAATTGGCTCGTCAGCATCAGCATGACAGAAGGCAGTTGGGGATTTTTGGTGCAGTGGTGTTATTGCACTCTTGTTGTAGGTTGGCTTAAAGTCTCACGGCCCCCTTTCTTTCATTTTCATATGAGGATACCCCCCTAAAAGGATCACAGGCCTCTTGGGTCGCAGAAGTCATTTCCCTGTTATTTTAAGCAACTAATTCATTTATTTTTTTCTCAATACTTTGTCTTAAAACCAGCCAGGTTTCCCTCTCTTCCATCCCATCCCTTTTGAATGCTTTTGCAAAATTCATCACTATCATGGTTAGGAACCTTCTTCACACTCCCATTTTGCATTTACTGGGACCAGTTAATACATTTAAATATTAACCTCTTTTAAAGTACAATCTCTTTCTGTCATAGAAGGATTGATGCAATATGATTGCTAATTATCTGAGAACTAAAAAGTGACTATTTTTATTGGAAGCCAATGTAATCATGCATTGTGGCTTAATCTTTCATTTAGTTTCATTTGGGCTAATCAAATTAGCCTAAAATAAGGTGAGGAGATAAGCCCTAGAAATAAACCAATATTGAAATCTATAGTTCCAGGTGCAACTGAACACTTAGGTAAATTCTGACTAGAGCCTGGGAATGTGTATGACYTTTCTCCTTTTTGGGGGTTCTTTAGAAAGGTTAGAATTACAAAATTTATAAATCTGTCACATAAAGAATAGCATGAATAAAGCTATTGCACGGGACCATTTTCTGTATGACAGGGCTATGCAAAATTGTTAGACAGAAAACATTATTTTAGCCCTCCCCAATATTGAAAAAAGACACTCGGGAAGGCAATATTTTGAAACATCTTGTAAAGGCATTCATATGCTCCTTTTAAAATGGTAGAGAGAGGAAAGAGGAATTTCCAGTTTCAGTTTCTTCATATTGCTAAGATAATTTCTGTTACATGAGTAATCTGAATATTCATTAAAATCTATTTAAATTTCTACAGTGATTTGTCTATACATAGACTGCTCATACTCATAAAACAGCTGGCTATTTTAAGGCAAAACTTCCTACAGCTGAGGAAACCTCCAAGACYTTTTCATTCAGCCTTCCATGCCTGCTTTCACTCTTTGATTCCTGAGGCATTAGTTTTGACAGCTGATTTTGTCTCTTTACAGGTCTCCATCTTCACAATGAACATCAAGTTAGGTTGTCAGGGGAAGTTAAATTCAAAGGCTTTCAACATTGCTTTTCTATCATCCAGCTCTTTGTTGTTGTTTTTTTCTTCTATTATAGTTGGTTTGTTTGCTTGTTTGCCATTTTCCTAATCAAAAAGTAGAAAAAATAGGGAAAAAAAAGTGTGATATTTCTATTCACATATTTTACTAGTGAGCTTAGGCTGGCTAGTTGGAATTATCCTTCAGGGGAGTTTTCCTGGACACATGAGCAGCACAAGGATTGTGTGCACATAGCTACAGCAATGGCTGAACAGTATTTTGAAGTTGCTACATGTAGAGAATCTTTTTCCTGTAGTGGTATTTTTTAAACTGTTTTTCATTTAGTAATTTTTGTTGTGTTTGAAAGTTCAGGAGGACTAGTCATTGTTGGTAAACAAYGGAAGGAAAAAATAAGGTCTTTCAGTGAGAAAGGAACAGAAAAGGTGTCTAGTTCTTGTATTGCAAAAGTGATTTGGTTAATTCCTGTGCTAGAACTTCTCTCTTGAGCATGAATTTCCACCACTGTGGGGACATTCTATGCCTCAGCAAGTGACTTTAAACCACTCTGGGATGATACTAATTTTATTATAACCAGGAGATTTCTAAGGCAGGCATGTGATTATTAGTGTAGGTAATGAGTATAATCATTATTGGAACTACAAGTTTAATTAAATTATGTTCCTTGTTAAAAGGAAAAGTAAGCAATGTAACATTCTAATGGTAAAATGTCATTAAACAATTAAAAATTCATCCTCATTTAGCATATCAGTCACAGTAGAGACAGTGGAGGAGCCAAGGTCTCATGAGCCGTTATAAAGAAGTTGTCCAATCACATTTATTTCTCAATCTACTTTACAGTCTGTACTTGTACATCCAAATAATTCTTGGTCACAGTAAGACTTTGTTTATTGTATGGAGTGGAGAACTGTTACCCAAACCCCAAAGCACACATTAAAATTGACCTAACCAGAGCATCAATCTGAGGCCATTTTAGCATAAGCTTTTTTAGTAATGTGTAAACCTTTCCTTTTTATTTTATTATATCGCATTTTACACCACTTTCCAAAATAGAAAGCACTTAATCAAATACAGTTTTACAGAATATAACAGTATATACAGATATATAACAGTAAACAATGCCATATCACCCACAGAGACAGCAAAGATGGCCAGTGCAGACAGTAGCACTAACTGTGGAACRTCCCATGCATTAGGGACGTTTCAAACGAATAGGGGGAAGTTCTGGATGAATACAGATAACTTCACTGTTTGAAAACAGGCAAGGAAACTCTGTGCAGGAAGGGAGATTGCAAGTGGCTTGCAGAAGAGCTTGAATTGCAGGTTGCAGTTCTGCATGTTATGATCCAGCAGATATTTTTAATTACTCCTCTTCATACATATATCTGTCTTGGACTCTGACTTCATAAAGCACTTAAGCACACAGGACATACTTACATGTCTACATGACTAAATAAGTAACATGTTCCTTTTTTCTCAGAGTGAGCAAAGAAAATTAAGTGATGAGCAGAGTTCCCTATGGAGCCATCACATTCTCACAAGCATACCTCTGAATGTACTTAAGCAAATACAGGGAGTAAAATGACCAGTAAARTATGCTGGACACATTTTGACTGATACTTTACAATAAGTATATAATGATGTGATAAAACTAAATTTATGTCTTTAAAATCCCTTGAGAAATACTTTGAACTGTGACAATGAAATAGGAATTGCAGCAACAAAATCAGAAAGAATCAAGTCATAATCAGATGTATAACTACTACGGGGCATTATGTGACAGATTTCATTTTGTGACTTGGATGAAACAAATGGTTCAATGATTTTCAAACTTAATGGATATCTGAGGTTATATGGTGATATGTATATTTTATCAAATATAAGCATTTACAAGGGTGTTCATAAGCTTTCCTCCAATTTAGAATATGCCCCATACACCTAAATCACTTGTGCACATTTGAAAATTTCTGCTTTAGGGATGGAACTTAATTCCAAAAAGCTAGCCTGGAACAACTGTTTATAACTCTAGTGTGGGTGTGTATATTTTAGAGTAAGTGTATGCCTTGTTCTAGATTAAATAGCTTTAAAAATGAAATTTCAGTGTCTGCACAGAGAAGACGTGCAGACATCTTCAAGAAATGCTGTTGAATCAAAGTAGTTTAGTAGTGAGAATCAAAAACATTCTGGGAACTAGTGGGAAGTTGGTCTCTGTCCTTAGCAATGAGTTTAGTTACCCAGATACTTTAAATTATGACCTAATTTCAAAATACAGACCGATGTCTTCATCAAGAAAATGTCTTCCTCAGAGCAGCCACAACTAATTTTGCTCCCTGAGCTGAAATCCTGAGACTTAATTGCCGTGACTGTTGGATGCCTATTTGCAGGTGATGTTATTATTGCTAAACCTATATCCATCTGTTTTCCTAAGCCCATTTCTTTATCCATAATGATCGTTTACAGTACTAGTTCTCCAGGTCACATTCAGCACCTATTTTATTGTTATTGTATTTCAAGGCAAAAGCCTTATTTCTTTTCCCAGAAGATAAATTTTGAGTGGAAAAATATTCTGAAATATTATGATAATGCTTGTGGCCCCAGACCTGACCCGGACAATTCTGATACTTGTTAGATCCACATCGTGCCCACTAGGTACTGTACTAGGTACAAAAGGACTGTCGTGGTTTAAGCCCAGCCGGCAACTAAGCACCACACAGCCGCTCGCTCACTCTCCCCCGGGTGGGACAGGGGAGAGAATCGGAAGGGTAAAAGTGAGAAAACTCGTGGGTTGAGATAAAAACAGTTTAATAGGGAAAGCAAAAGCCGCRCACGCAAGCAAAGCAAARCAAGGAATTCATTCACTACTTCCCATGGGCAGGCAGGTGTTCAGCCATCTCCAGGAAAGCAGGGCTCCATCACGCGTAACGGTTACTTGGGAAGACAAGCGCCATCACCCCGAACGTCCCCCACTTCCTTCTTCTTCCCCCAGCCTTATATGCTGAGCATGACATCATATGGTATGGAATACCCCATTGGCCACCTGGCCTAGCTGTCCCGGCTATGCTCCCTCCCAGCTTCTTGTGCACCTCACAGAGCATGTGAGCTGAAAAGTCCTTGAGAAAGTAGACTACCTAGCAACAACTAAAAACATCAGCGTGTCATCAACATTCTTCTTAMACTAAATCCAAAACATAGCACTATACCAACTACTAGAAAGAAAATTAATTCCACCCCAGCCAAAACCAGGACATTCCCCCCTGTAGTACACAGCCTGCTTTGCCACCAGTCCAGCAAGGCAAAAAAAAGGCAGCAAAAATCCTTTCCCGGAGCCATACACTTATGTCTGATTCTGGGAAACAGAAATCAAAAATTGTTGCGTCATACTTCCAGAATTCCTGAAAAACTATAAGATGCTTTGAAGACTATGCTTGCACCATTATTTGGGAAAAAAATGAGAGGGCATGGGGCAAGTGAAATAAATTTAGATCTAATTTCTTTTTTCTAAAAAACAGGCTAAACTTACTCAGTTATGTTCATCACAAAGTTTTCCCAACTCACTGACTGGCCTTAGTATTTTCCAGAGAAGACTAGTAGTGGAGATTTCCTGGTTCAAAAATATCTACTTAACTTTGATTGCTCTTTTATATATCCTATGTTTTAATTTGGTGGAACCCTAATAATCACCTGAGCCAGTCAGGTCCTTGGCTTTGCAGCAATAGTGTCAGAGATTTTAATGCGAAGGCAATAAACCTAGACTTTTTGTGTAGGAAAGCCCCCTAGTCTCTTTGGAATATCAAACTCTTTGTTGTATGTGAAACTTGCTTCAACAACACTTACCTTGTTTCTTCCTTTTCCAGATTAAAGTCATAGTGAAAATACAGTTTATATAAGATAGTGTGACAAAATGCTGGCAAAAGAAGCAATATACAGGACAAGAAATTCTGTTTACACAGTACCTTATCCCGTGAAATGCATTTCTTTTCCCCTTTGAATGGAGCATGCCTCTAAGTCTATCAATTCTTAGGATTACATAGTCTTAAGTAAGAGTAGACTAGAAATGTAAAACCATATACCAAATGATTTCCCTTCATTAATCAGATAAGGTCAATACATGGATTAGTATTGTACTTAATCAGTAGAATACCTGATCATTAGAATTAGGGTTTATGTAAAGCAATAGGTCAAGCAAATGACAGAAGATTGGTTCTGATTCAAAATAATATGGTGTTGAGTAGGGGGGGAAAGGATTTTTCCAGATTAAAAAGAAAAGAAGGAGAATGAGAATTAAACTAAGGCTTTTTTTTTTTTCTTTTTCTGGTAGATATAAGGTAATAGATTCTCTTGAAGTGTCACTGTCACATAAAGATTATAGTCCATATAAAAAAGGGAGGAGTTGCAAAGGTGATATTAACCCCAATAATTAAAATTTATTTTAATGTCTCCAAATCCATGCACACTGAGCACCTATACTGGCTAAATCTGCTTGGCCCTTGGCCACAGGTCACACTCATCCTCGAGCTTTTGTGAACATTGGTCTCCTACCCCCCTCTGTCTCCCACCACACTTCCCTCAAGATGTTCTTGCAATTAAGCCAAATACCCAGCAACTGCACGGCTCTCTGCTCGTGGCATTTCGCCTGTCCACGAGCCTCTTTGCTGCCTCTCAGGGAGAGGTGAGACCCTTGAGACTGATGCCTGCAGAGCACCTGTTGGATAAGGTTGACAGCTGTACTGCAGACTCAAAGGATCAAGATCACCCGGGAAGGAGAGTTGGACCTAATATTTTCACTGATGTTAATGGATACAGCTTTCATACCTATAATACTGGTTTTAAAAGACAGCTAATATCAAGCAATTCTTAAACTGGGGAAGCACTGACTGTAAAATCCTTCTGAAGTAATGTTCAGCTGAATGGGAATTAAATTATACCAATCCTATAATTCAGTGTTCATCAACATGAGTTAGTCATGCCATTCAGACTATTTACCATCATGGAGAACTTAGTCTGCATAAACAACTCAGAAAAGGTACCACTTTATTACACGGAGAGAATTTGTTTCCATGTCCAGTGAGTTTCTTAACTTGTAATAATTTCAACATATAATTAGAGTGAGCGTTAGGCAGGGGAGGAATACTGTGACCTAATGTTTTTAATCACTGACCTCTGCTGCCCTGAATCATTATATTTAATCTGAATTTTCCAAATATTTTTCCCTTTTTTTCCCAGTGTGTTTGTTATTATGCTGGTAATTTGCTCTGTTATTAAGCGTATAGCCAGTATGGTTTACTAGTTGGGAGCTATTTTACACAGTGATTTTTATTCTAGAAAAAGAAAGCTCTGTGATCCACTTTCCTTTTTCTCTAGCAATAACCAAAATGCAGCTATCTGTTTTCATGACCTAAGATGCCATATTCCAAATAAGAAGTTATGACTACTTCTCACACTTAATACCTGTTCCTGTAAAAATGTTCCTCATTACAATGAACCTGACTCACAAGTCTTTCATTAGAAAATCCCACTTGGCCATTAAACAGTACTAATGTTTTCCTATTGTGCTTAAAATGAATAATTCATATCCTCTATGAGAATAAACTAGGATGATGAGTAACAGGGCAGAACAAATACACTGTTATGTCCTATTTTATATATTTTACCATGTGCTGGCTACATGTGATTTTCTGCCTTCTTTTTGGTTGACTAGGGTGAATTTTGTTAAAATATATTTTTTTATATATATGTATGGAGAAATATGTATATATGTATATGAGATGTATGGATCAAAACAAATGAGCTTTGGTATGTGTCTGTGTACATTTTCCCTGACCACACATACACATATCATACTCATGGCACTTTAAGAACTTCAAGGAAATAAAAAATCCTGAACAATACTTTTGATCAGGGAATAATTGCTTGGAGAAACTCAGCTCTTCTTTGCACTGTCATTTCCCTGAACTGTGTCATGGCTGTAGGTACAGCCTTTTTTTTTCTTCTTTTCCCTGCACAAACAGTTGTCAGTTAGAGTTTCAAAGTATTCGCTAACRTGTCTCACACAAAGTAGGTGAACCACGAGGAACGCCTCCTGATGAATCATGACTATAAGTCTTCTTTCATGCTTCCTGACAACTTATTTATTAAAAACCCCAGCAAAAACAAAACAGCAAATAATCCCTTCAGGGCAGAGGGAAGCTGTACTGCTGTTACTGCTGAGAAGGAAGGGAAGGGAAGGGAAGGGAAGGGAAGG
>JASVER010000016.1:14055082-14127331 GCA_030449065.1 Oceanodroma leucorhoa | reverse complement strand
AGGGGAGGGGAGGGGAGGGGAAAAAAATATTAGAAACTTAAAACTTAGTGAGTTTTGACCAACAACACATTGCTATCAGCCAGGCCATCATCAGCTCAGCTCCTTTCCTTGAGATTCTCCATGTGGGAGTTGATTAGTCCAAGAATGGTGGCCTAAGAAGACATTCCTCCAGCAGAAAAAGAATGAGCGTGTTTGTTTCTGTGTGACAAACCATGACTTT
Organism: Oceanodroma leucorhoa; assembly: GCA_030449065.1. Taxonomy (NCBI): domain Eukaryota; kingdom Metazoa; phylum Chordata; class Aves; order Procellariiformes; genus Oceanodroma; species Oceanodroma leucorhoa. The sequence continues at coordinate 14,127,111 of JASVER010000016.1, read as the reverse complement.
CCGAGGGGGAAAACCTGAGCCCAGTTCATTATTCCATTTACAGAAACTTAGCATTTCAACCCTATTGATTTCAGTTATAACCAATCACCCAATTTTATTAAAAAAAGAGAAAAGATCATTCGAGAAAAAGTAAAACCTTCATTTCATTCCTAATAAACTAAAAAAAAAAATAAAGTGTGCTGTACTACTTGTGGAGGTGTGTCTCAGTYTAATTAACATAATTTGTGGCCCATAGGATTGGGAAACAAAAGAATTAATCCTGGAGGATGTAACGGGGTATTAGGGTTTGATAAAACTACTTCCAGACGAGTTTCCTTGTAACGCATCCTTAATTAATGTGCCATTATTTGTAAGTGTTGCCAAACACCCATAAAAAGCCAATTCGAGTTTGTTTAAGTTAATTAAAAAGAGCTGCTGCTCCCAACACCCTCTTTGCAGAATGTRCTGGCACCCGCACCCCTCTGCGCTTCTCCAATAGGCCTGTTCACGCAGCCGCCCTCACGCACTGGGGATTTGGCCGCTGCAGGGACGGACAGGCGGGCTCCTGCTGAGCAGAGGCCCGGTGCTATCGGCCTGGCATCTGCAGACACCGACGCCGACGGGCCACCCTCATGGCACCCATGGGCTGGGCTCCCCCTGCGCCCCGATGAGGCGCCCGGCCGGGCCTGGCCTCCTTCCGGTCCCGGTCCCTGAGGTGGTGACAGAAGACACAGGCTCTGCAGTCAGAGGCCTGCGCTGTACCCTCAGCACTGCAACAAGTTTAATCCCCTCCTGTCAGAGGGAAGAAAGGATCTGCAGCTGAAGGGAAAAGCGTATTTTTCTTGTCACATCTGCTGTATTTTCTGGCCGAGCGTTCCCGGCGGGGCGCAGCGCGGCAGAGGCCCCGGCCAGGCCGAGCCGACAGGTTCGGGTGCAGCGGTGCAGTACAGTCCAGCCAAGGAGGCTGAAGCGGGGCCGGGGCGTGCCGCTGATCAGTCACCTCCTTGCAAATACACTCTGTTGGTACACAGGACTAGCAAAGAGAGTTATACAAAGGCGGCTGCAAATACTGCCGTGTTTTCTCTGTGCCTGCTTTTCAGCCTGGGGAGACTGCTGCGCCAGGCAAGGTGCAGATCCGCTACCACACCCGTAAGGTACAGGCCTGGTTGGAAACTACATATTGTTTGGTTACTGTGGTCTTCCTCCCCTTCACCACACTGCTTTTTATTTTTTTGTCTGGAAAATTTAGTTGTGAAATTGAAAGTAGTTCTGATAAGGTCTGTGGCTGGACAAAATACAGGAGGAAAAATTTTAAGTTTAGCAGGTGATAAAGAGAACAGATCAGCTTGGCTCAGACCAAACTAACCAGGACAGGGTGAGGGCAGCCAAGTAAGGACTACACTTTGTTGTGGCTAAAACAATGCCCTCCAAGCCAAGGTGTAAGGAATATTGGCTTCTGCCTTCTGAAATCGTAGAGCTTATGTATATGCATAGACATATATATACGTGTGTATGCCTGYGTGTATATGTGTGTGTTTGTATATATACATACAGAGAAAGCTAGGTATTCTGTCTTCCTTTTGTCCTCATTGTACCTATCTTCTTCATTTGGAAAAATAATGCTTCAGTGAACAGTTACAATAATCTTATACTATAATTTACTATAATCTAGTAAGAATCATCCATCCTCTACTATAATCTACTAAGAATCATCCATCCTCCCGACTTAAACATTGATTTCTTATTGTAATGGAGGTTATCCCTCTCCAGAACTTTTGCTGAATATGGTATTTTACCACAGTAATAAACAAATAAGAGATGCTGGAAGCCATTGTTTGTCATCTTCAGAGCTCTTTCTCCAATTCTCATTTGACAATCCAGTGATTTAGATGCAGTATATAATGTTTATGGAAGACTTTTTTTTAATGGCAATATTTGATAGCCTAATCTGTTCTGTTTGTGACTCAGACAGTTGCATTTTCACTGGCTGATGCTTATTTCATATGAGTCTTGTTTGCCATCCACCTACAAGGAAAACAGAAAAGATGTTGCAGCCAGAACACATTTCTGTATCTCACAGTAGTAATTTAGCACAGAGAATACCTAGCTGTCTCTATAGATTCAACAGATAAATGCAGCTATCATCGGTGAAAGTGAAAAAATTTCATGCCTTCCTAGCAGATAATTGATCTTTGTTTTCTCATAGTCTTGCTTGCAAACAAAACAGATTTCTTCCAGGCTACTTTTTAACTGAAAGCTAAAATAAAGTGAGAGATTTCTAGGTTTTAATCTTAATTCCACAATCAGAAGGTCTTTAAAGAAAAAGACAGGTCTGTAGAACAAAGGTTAATATCAACACAGAGGATTCACATGGAAGATATATGCCTGTCTACAGAGGGTTCCACAATGCACAAATGCAAGAAAAAACATTTCCTTGTCTGCTAAGAAAAGAAAAGTGATGTTTTATGATGTAGTGCTAAATTCACTGAAGATTTTGCTATCTGCTCTGAGCTATTATAAAAATAAGCCTGCATGTAGACATCTAACATACACCCTTCTATTATAGGCCAGCGGAGAGAGGTGAATATGGCTGACTGGCTCAGCTTCCCCCATAGTTGCTATTACAGCTTTTTCATTTGTATAAAGAAGTRCTTTTGTCAGCAGGGAGACCTTAAAATGGTAGTGGAGACTGAATTACCTTTTCCTCTAAATGGGAACTTTCTAAAATGGATGAAAATATATTAACAATTGGGAAAATTAGCATATCTTCTGACAGTGCTCTGATGTCTCTGAAAATGAGAAAACCTCTACTGAAGGTGGCAGTCTGCCTCAAATCTTCCATCAGTAAGAAATGGTGGGGAAAATCCCATTTTCATTTAAAAAAAATCAGTTTTACTTCTATCCTGAAAGAACATTTCAATAGAGAAGTATTAATTTGATGTAAATACTTTTAACATTGTAATGGAGAAACAAGAATAACTTCTTATTCTAAAAATGCAGATATAGGTGTTAAAAAGTGTCTCATTTGTGTTAACCCAATTATATGTGAAATGTTTCTTTTCAAGATAAATTCTATTGACAGTTTAAGAACTTAGATGAGGGAGTGTATGCAGAGAACACTCAGATCTGGTAGATCCAAATCCATCATAAGTAGAACAATAGTAAACCACATAAGCAAGGTATTTTAAACCTTAAAAGTGTGTGTGTGTAATACTATAAATTATGGGTATTAAGCAGAGATATAAATATAGGCATGTTTTCCTGAGAGTTAAGACTTRGGAATTGTGAAATTGATTACAGTGAGAAATACGAATGCAGTAAATATGCTTTTTGAAAAAAATCTACATTTAGTATATTCACAGCAGCATGTCTGAATGAACAAACAAAATTATAATGGATAATTATGRGAGCTAGTTGTTGCATCCCACCATATAGTTTTGCGAAGAACCAAGTACATTAAATTATTGCCATAAACATATTTCTGCAATAGAGTAGAAGAAACCGAGCTTAACCAAGGCTATTTGGGGAGTGACATTGTAGAGAAGATCCATCCATGGCTGATGATCTTCTGCTGTCACAGCTGGTTTCTACACAAGTGAAAGTGACTCTTAGCTGAAATGAGAGCAAAGCTTGGATGGTAGACTATATTTGTATTCCAGTTTTCCATACAGTTCTGCGCTGACAGCCAYTTTGAGTTTAGCCACTAACAGCCACTTTGAGTTTAGGCACATATGCCTTACACCAAGTGCAGATGCACAAGTTCTGCCTTCCTCCATCTCCACATGTGTAATTCTCAGGTGGCTCCTCGGATAGGAGAAGGGGGCAAAGACTCACCACTCTCAGTGGTAGCAGCCAGCACCTTACAGGACTGACTGACATGCTGCACAAAAGATRTATGTGTGCAAAATCCTTGAAAACTCATTTAGCTTCTCACCTAGGCAAGCATTTCTTTTGTAATCCCTACAATAACTGTTGCTCTCAAACCTGCTTAAATGAGTAAATTATGACTCCTCTSTCCTGGCTCCAGCCCAGCAGTGGGTATAGTGCAGAGGTCTTGCTGGTSCACCCATAGCAGGGTAGACAGCAAGGGAGAGCCACAGCAATAGCTGCTTTCTCTGTGCCCCCACCCCATGCACATCCAACACATCTCTATCTCACGTCAGTATACAAAGGGTCATCTTAGCAGTCTGTATTCCCACAGGAAGGCATGCGTCAGGACACAACACCAGCACCTAGCTGAGAAAACCTGAAATCCTGTCTTTAATTTGCATGAGTTTGGTAAAATTTTCTCCCTGTCCGCTACTGTCTGGTTGTTACTTTCTGCCTGAAGGCTTTAGAAGGGGTCAGGGAACTGAGATAGTAATGTCATACATGGAATAGATTGATGACAGCCAAAAGGGGGACTAGAGAGAACTGAAATCACAATTGGATATTTGAGACCCAATTACTGGGAAAGTAACAGGCAGTGCTAATTTCATCAGACCTGTAAGTACTGACCAGCTGCTCAAGGGAACAACAGATTCTCGAAGTAGCACAGCAGTAAATTGAAGAAGAACTGGCATCAGCCCAAAAATAAGGATGTGTAGCTCTGTGGGGAAACAATAGCTGTAAGATTAATGAAAAAATACAGTTTTCAAAATTAAGGTGAATTTATTCTAGCAGGGACAGAAGAGATAGGAGAAAAAATTAAATTCTTGTAATATGAAAGAGGTAAAAATTAAACAGAATACAACATAAATATGAATATAGTACAGGCTTTAARTGTAGTGCAGATGGAATTTCTGGTACCAAGTCCAGGAGAACAGTTCACAAAATCTGTTCTTAACTAGTTGGCTTTCTGTAGACTTATGAACAGTAATAGGTTTTCCAGATAGAGGTTAGGTGCCTACATTGCTGCTTCTGTGAATGACCACAACTACTGTTGTCTTTATTGAACTATGCGGTGTTGATTGGATCTTTACCTTACACTGTGGCCTACTTGGGGTTGAAAATTTAGATGTTCATGTCTTAAAACCCTGGAAAAGCTCATTCTGTTAGCATTGTGGAGCTGACTCTGACAGGATCGAGGTCAGAGAGCGGCATAAGTCAGTCAGGGCAATGTTCTTTAAAAAAAACTRGTGGAAAGAGTTCAGAGGCAAGACTAACTTTTAATAGGTGATACATAAACTAGAAGAACACATTGAAGCAAGCAGGACAATTAAATATATGAAAGTGGTTCTTAAAACTGATTATTTTCACTCATATTAACATACTACATAAGAATAATATCCATAGCAATCAAGAAGGACAGTAGATATCTTGGCAGCACATCATCCATCAGTAGAGGCATTACTTTCCAGAAATTTAAGTAATAAGAATTTCAGTAGCAGCAAAAAGTAAGTACCTGGTATTGCAGTAGGAACTGATAGTGCATGTTATAATGGAGAGGGAACTCTTGCCTTAGTTCTACTTTTAAAGTTGCTCGTAAGTTTCTAAAACTAATTCCTTTTTGGATGAAATTTTTCCATTCTATATCTCAGGTTTAAAGTAAATTCTATCTGAAAAGATTAAAACTTTTGCTTTTCCTGGGTGCAAGAAAACTACAAACCAATTCAAAATCAGGTCATTCCAGGTGCCATAGTTTAGTACTTACTGAGATCAAAAATATAAGTAGGAATTATCTGAAAACTAGTATTTAATTATTTCACAGTCTATATAACCATCTGTTAAATGGCAACGTAGCATTTATATTCTTCAGTCTTGATTTGATTACTAAAAGGATTATGAGCTTCATCAAGTTTGAAAAAAAATCCTGCTTGGATAGGTTTAAAGCAACGGATAGTTAAGCTGGGTACTTTAATTATGCTGATGAAAATGGGCAATTTCCTTGGCATTCTCTGTTTGTTCCTTTCCAAGGAAGAGGTTTAGAATACTAAGAGTTGCAGAAGTTTCAATTTTGCTTAGGCTGTGTGGATTTAAAGAGAGAGCTTTAACCAATGGAGGCATGCCAGTGGGAGAGCTGCACTGTATGTGACCTCAGACCATCCCTGCTACAGACTGTCTCATTTCAGGACATAGCAATAGAGCAGGACAAAGCACAGTTTGACTCTCAGATCCAGTGTTCAGACAGTAATAAATGGAGTTTGTTCTTTTTTTTTTTTTTTAAATTCCTCCTCCTAAAGCTGAAAGAGTGGGGTTTTTTTCTTGAAAGTATATCTTTGGAGTGTATTTTAACTCTGCAGAACAACATCTCAGCCCAGAAATAACCCAGAAATCTAACTTCAGCAGTGAGACCTCTGGCATTTTTGTATACTTTGAATACCTGTATTTGTTTATTTAAAATAAAACATTTTTCTTTATCTGTGTCAGCACTAGTAGATATGCAGTTTAATCATTCATAGCTACTTTATCTCCCAATTATAATGGATTCTTTTTCTGGCTTTTTGTTGACACTGTCAGCTGCACCAGGTTCCCTTAGATGTAGGGGAAATTCTTTCCTTGTTATCATATCACTTTATAATACATTCTTCACAAGACTGTAATGATCACAACTCATCTATGATGTCAATATTTGGCATTTCTGAAGCACATTTTCAGTGGTCCGTGGCAACCAAAGCCTACGCAGTTAACTTTTAAATATGCAGTACAGCAGAGCAGATCAAATCCTTCTAAACAAGAGGAAAATTGAGAGGCAATTGCACAGATGTTAATAACTAAATGATTGTTTCAGCAAACCAGCTGAAGCCGCAAGCATTAAGTTCTTCAACAACTCTGCAGTACAGCCTACAAAATGCAATTTTGTGGCAAGATAACTCTTTTTATTACCTGACTTTTGTGATAAAATGTTTATTACACTTGGTTATGGAGTAACATGGGACTAGTAGTGTGTAAGAGCCAAGAGAATTCCTTAGAGATGTCATATTCCTTGGGATAAAATTTCCAGGATAAAAAATGAACTTGGATCCAATGAGGAAATATTTTAAATTTTTTTTGTAATTTTTAAATATCTCAATTCAGTTTTATTATTTTTGTCCTTTATTTTTAGGTATGTTAGGTACGATTATGCCTACTGGCTTTAAAATACGCTCAGTGATTTGTATACCTGTAAAAACAGTTGAGATATTACTTCCAAGACACTTCATTCCTCATTTACCATACTATTCATGTTTCAAAACAATCTAGATTCCCACTCCTATGTCTAATAATTATTTCTTACTTTAATTAGAGAGGGTATATGCAAATATACTATTAGTGTTGCAAACTATTATTTTAAGGGATTGATATATCTGTTTTCTATCTGGTTTTCAGGGATTAGAACAGTTTAGATAAGAATAGACAAATTAATGTAGGTGTTACAGAAATAAATTTATTACTATATTAGAGCAGTCTCTTTCATAGCTGAATTATATATACTGTTATACTTTAAAAAATGCACATTAGAATTTATGACTCACTGGAATTAAGGTGCTCAGTTTTCTAGATTTTGTGTTCTTGGAAATTCTGTTGTAACATGTCGTACATATTCAGCAACATAATACTGATGTAGCAGTTATTTTGATTCATCTCAACGTGCATGTCCAGAGGTAGGTGTTTACTTCTATGGGCCATGCTGATATCTGCTGTCTTTTTGGTTCCTTGAGGACAGTGGCAACTGAGGTCCATTAGTCCGGACTTATAGGAAAATAAAAASGAAGCTCTGAATTTAGCATTATATTTCTAATCTGGAAAATATAGTGTGTTAAATTCTGCTTTTATTTACAGTGGTTCAATTTCAGAAGTTTTATCTACCCACAAAATGTAAAGCATTTGATTCCTGATATATACTGGGRAAAATTTACTAAAGATGTGGATGTATTCTGCGAAGAGCTTTCATGTAAATATGCTCTTCTCCTCTATGAAGAATGCACTCCAACTTATAAATCAACAGTCAAACTTACGCAAGACAATACAGTAAGAAAGACATTTATGCAAAGCAGAATTCCCAATTAATGTCAAGATGGTAAAGATAAGCGTTACAGTGCATTAAAAATCATGTCTTCAAAACAAGTTGACTGAGCCAGAGTTACACAGGAAAAGCAAAGAAAATACTGATAAATTTAATGGTTAACATTTGAGAAACGATTTATGAGCCATGAATATTACATAGTATTTTACTAAGCAAATGGAATAACTAATAGTACAGGAAGTCACTGAAGCTTTAAATGGGCGATGGTTTGCACAAAACAAATACATCAGTCTCTTTGGTAAAGCAGCACTTCACTGAGTAATATTTTCCCAAATGTGTGCAAGTGTATGTACAATTTTTCTACTAAATCTAATATAATGTGTGCATACATATCTATGTATAACAGGGTAATTATGCAAAGTAGTAGCCTTTCTTAGATCTAAACTTCACAGGTTGTCTCTTACGTATTTATTTTAATGACTAAACAGATAATTATAGAGATGTGTCACTGTCACTGGTTTCTTAACTGAAATTTGCATCAGAATTTGCTTTCTATAGCTTGCTTTCACTTCCCTGGATTGCATTTCCCCGGGGAGAAAAAACACACAGAAAAACAACAAACCAACCAACACACATACCCCCCAGTACAAGAAAAAAAACTCAGATTATTCTTTACAATGGTTTTGTGCTTTTGAGATTATTTTGGAGAATTATATTTTGCAAAGATATTAACAGTTAACATAAGGTCTCTTGTTCATGATAGCCATCAAATGAGTCATTCACATTAGTTTACTTTTCCACAGTGCAGCTAATAATCCTAGTTGTCTTCTAATATCATGGGGGAAAAAAGCTGGCTTTYTTGGGGGGTCTATCGGAACAGGATCCTAGGTTAGCTGCACTGAATTACCTCGGGAGGTATGATTCTCTCCAGGGGCTGCACAGGAGCCTACAGACTTTGTCCTCATTCAGCTAGTTAGCGTTTATGAATAACCTTACTTTGTTCCTATACTATGGACTGATTGCAGTAAGAGATATTTCACAGAAGTGCTACAGGAGGGCTACAGTCATGGCTTTGTGCACACTGATTTGATGATTTCTCACTAAGAAGCTTTAGCATTTACAATTATTTGAACAAACTTAAAATTTATAAATACTATGCATGGAAAATTCAGCTAAATTGATTTTTTGTTTGCAAAAATTATGACCAGTAGAAAAAAAAAAAAGAGATTTACACTATAGTGGTATCCTTGCTCACTCACTACAACATCGTGATATTAATGAGATTCTTCAACAAAGTCAGGTTTTGACAAAACAATAATTTATAAGACTTCAGGGTCCCTGACTTCAATGTTAGTCCTAACCAGAAGACATTATTCTGGTAAGGAGGAATATATAAAACCATGAGTGGTAAAGAGATAGGAAGCTTTACCAGACTTCAACATTATTCCTTAGATATTAGTAAAATATTTCAAATTGCTTTAACATATGCAAATTCCTTCTGCAAAGGTAGAGTCTTAAGATGGATGAGTTGAAAAAAAGAATACCCAAGGGTACACTGAGAATGAAAATAATTTATCTGATTTGTAAGCATAGGATATAATGACAGTATGGTACTTGMAGTCAGAGCAGCAGCAAAAACATGAATATGATGGTGCTGCAAAACTTTGAATAAGAGAACTGGTTTTTGGATTGTTTTCCAGAGTTAGCTGTGGATCAAGAATATTGCATGCCAAACACAGACACACCAAGAATCTTTCAGGAAAAAATTAAAAGTCTTTGACAGGAAAGGATCTCATTGTAATTTATATAAGTGGATCATCTTAGTCACCTCCCCCTTCTTAAATATGCAATCTATTACTTTAAAAATTAAATAACAAAAGGTTACAGAGGAAAGTATCGGTTAATTAGCAATTCACAGTGTTCTGAATTTGTTCACTATTTTAGTCTCACCAGAGCAGAATATTTTTTATTTTAGTAAATTCTAAGTAGTGAGGAAAGGTTATACTTTATGCATTTGCATAATATGTGCACACTAAAGTTGTCATGATGGCACACTTAGTTGATTCAGCTGTACTAATGACAGTTTAATTTTTACATTCATAGTACAACTGCCACTAATGTTTTTGCCTTATAGCTGAGAACTGAAGCATTTAGTTCATTTTGAATGTTTTAAAAATCTTGTTGCATACACAAGTATAAAATAATTTACCTATTTGAATGCTAACTACGTTTAAGAGTCTTACTTCTCTAGAGATAGAAATTTAGCTTTGCCCATGAATTGATAATAAACTTACTGGGATGTGGCTGTGAGTATAAACAAAGACATCAGTGAAGAAACAAAAGCCATTAAAAGATGACAGGATGTGGGAGGCCAGAGAATAAAATAGATTCAGATAACATCAGATTTGCTTCATGGTCTGAAATGGGTAATAGAGATATGGTTACTAATGTACTGGGATCCTGGTCTTCTGATATCTTCAAAGATCAGGAGTCATTGGTATAAACATGTTAGAGCATGATAGATGGGCATTTTACTGTGTCTGGAGTTTAAAAGACAAATTTGTTCTCTTGTCTCTTCTCTCATTTCTCATCTGTAAGCTGCTAGAACTGCTGTTTGGTTCTTTTTTATCTGTCTTATATTTAATCTCAAGAAAGGACTCAGTTCATTCAGCAGTCAGGATGCTGGATGTTTTCTTGTTGAGAAGAGATCCTAGGTTATGCCTTTTATGCTGATGAGCCTCAGTTTATTGTCTGACATTTCTACTGTTTGCGAATAACATAGTTATCGCAGCAGACGGTCTCTCAACAATCAGGGAACACTATCCAAGTCCATGGAGGACTTGGAAAAAAGACAAAAAACACCTGAAACTGGACTCTCTTGTCTGTGGCACAGAGCATAGAGGGGAGGGAGAATCATTGCTGCAGGATGACTACTGTGAGCTCTGCAGCTAAATGAGTGAATCCCTGATTTCTTTTTTCCAGATTTCATGGGATAAGTTTTCTGATCATGGTTGGGTAAGGGAAAACAGTTTCCAGTAAATATATCCAACAATACCAAAAATTCAGAGACCCCTAGTTCAAAAGAACAAGAAAAGTAGATGCCATTAACAAAACAAAATGAAAGCTGAAAAAACCTTTGAAATAAACAGTGAGAGATGATGCTTAAAATTTATGGGTTTTTTGATACATGATGAGTTTTACTTAGTTCTAAATGAATAATAAAGTATTTGTGTCAGAAGAGATTAAGCTGGCTCAGAAAAGCAGAGGGGATAGAGAAAGCTGAATAACTCTTTCTGAAGATGTTTGCTCCTGGAACGACATCAGCAGAATCAATACAGCTTCAGGGAGGCACTGAGCACTTCCCTTGCTACTGTTTCCTCACCAGACCGTTAATAATTATTGCAATCTCTAAGAATGTCTTTTATGAGTGGATTGAGTAGTCACAAATGCTTATTTATGAATATAAGCAAATTCAAGGAAAACAGGTGCGAGAAAAGTTGTGCTCAAGACTTGAATCTGCACAAAAATATTTGTGTGTCAAACATGAACAGATTAGGATTAACTTCTTCAGTTATACTTTGGGAGGGTTTAAAGGTGGGAGAAGGAAGGCAGGTACCACCAGAACCTAAAACAGTTTTGACTGGAAATGCTTTCAGTCAGTAAAAAGCAGGAGGAAAATCTCTGGTATAGCTAATTGTCTCAAACAAACACTGGAGTACCACAAGCTCATGTCATGTCACAGGCACTGTCTAGGCTATCAGCTTCTCTGGAACTGTCCTCTCTCAGCCTCTGTTTTTGGACTAATTATCTTTTGTAATACTAGCTTAAATATCTTTTGATACAGGCACTTGAAATTAATTCTGCTAACTCTGTAATCACACAGCGTAGTATGCAGTCTCTCTTCTTCCATCTGTAGTGCTCATGTCATTATCAACCCTCAATCAAAATGACTGCAGAAGAGCATCTCATAAGCTTTCCATTAATTTTCTTCTGGAATAAGAAACAATTTTAAATTCCAAACATTTGTAGAATAGAAGAACTTCCTTCCCAGATACACAGAGTATTTGGGAAATGATACTAGAAAGCTACCTACCGATAGCCACTGAGAGGGAAAAGGGTATCGTGCTTTGTCTGTGAGTCTAGATTTATCTCTTCTGGCAAGTGCAGGAGCTAGTGACAGGGAGCAGGGAATAGAAGGGGACTAAAAGATCGTCCCTATCACTGACAGGGGGACGATGCTCCGTGGTCCCAGGCACTGCACTCTCCCTTAGTCTTTTGTTGGCTCCTGTGAGTACAGCCAAAGCAATGGCCAGCTCCTCTACTCTTCTGTCCCATAACTTCATATTCTTCTTTGTCACAAGGAGTAGTATTCTGTATTTAACATTTTTACTATTTTCCCAAGCTCCCTCTGGGAGCTATCTGSATCTGTACCAACACTTATTTTAGGCAGGACTTAACAGGCAGGGCTGACCACTAAATGATATTAAGAATCCAGAGCAGTAGTCTCTAAGCSCAAGATTTTCTTATTCCCCTGAACAAAATAATCATCCATTCCTATATTTTTCTGTGGCAAAGGCCATCATTTCCATTATCACAGTCCTCTTCCAGGGATACTGCTGAGCGAAAACACTGTGTAGCTGGGCCTGAGGTGTGAACCCTAAAGCACGGCATTTGAACAAAGGCACTAGGAGAGACTCAGTTTGCACAGGTAGTGAGTATTGCACTTCTGGGTAATTTTTTATTTCAAATACATCTAAATGTGTCACTGACACTGTAAGAGTGACTTTATAGCTACTGAACATTACTAATAGCATCGCTTGGGTTTTCATATAGAATTGCTAAAGCCAGGTATTTTAGGGAAAGTATGAACCTCATGAAATTTCATGAAATGAAACCTCCCCCTTTGGCCAGAGGCACCCACAGCCTTAGGGACTCATGATATATTTTCTCTGTTACTGAGAATCTGAACAAACTATTCTGAGTATCAGGATAAACTGGCTATACTCCCTATAATACTGGTAGACAGAAACTCTAATCCACTTGGTTAAAAAGTTCCGGTTCTTTAAGAGAATAAAAGGTCTGACCACTTTGCCTTCAACTACTGTTTCATTTAATTGCCTGGAGGCAACCTGTTTGCAGACAGTCAAATAAAACTRTGCTTTAATTTGTGCTTTGGCAGTAAAACAGCACACTGTCTCGGATGAACTGTAGGCATTTCTGCTCACGGCAGTTTTCCCTAATGGTCTGGAAGACAGAAGAATACCTCAACATAAATTATGTGGTACTTAGAATCAGTSTGATTCAAAATATTAATTAGTTAATTTAAGAGCTGCATCCAAAAATGACAAAAGCCAGTGGGAGTTTCCCAAATGAGATTAATAAACTTTGAATCAGTTTCTAATTTAGTCTCTTTGAATAAATAATGGGGTTTTTTCCTTTTTTTTTTTTCCTGTTTCTTCCTGACTCCTATTTTTCTTCTCCATGCAAAAGACAACAATAAGACAGTGCAGCCCATACTTACTGTTCATCAGGAAAGGGAAAAATATTACGGTTTTATTTGAAATTTTGTTTCCATTGTAAAATATGAGAGCCTGTTCCTTGTATACATCCTCTAGAAAGCCAATATATTTCACAATACCATTTAATATTAGAAAGCTTATCAGGGATTTGTAATTTGTGACAAAATACTTTGAAAAAGCATCTCAACAGATTGCTACTTTGCAGTSATAATGAACTTTGTTCATTAAAGAAATTGATTACCACCAAAATTTCTTATGATAATTTGAAAAAAAAAAATTTAGTTCTCCTAATAGAGAGTCACAATAATTATTTTAAAATGTCGGAAAAAGTTGCTGTGGTACCCAAAATGAGTATCTCACTTGTACCTCTTATAACAATTCTAAAATATTACATACTTGCTCCAAGTGTAACAGTCTAATACCAGCCCTATCTTTTCGGATGAACACATGGGTGGCAAGGCCTTACCTTTCCCTGGAGGGTGATGGAAGAGCTGCTGAGGCCAGTCCTCGAGCAACTCGTTCCATGCCATGCTGCAGCCTGGGAGGTCTCTGGATCCAGAAGAATATAGGGAGGGTACAGAAGGGCTTTAATCCCTTTTCTGTTTTGGGGAAAGCACCCAGCAGTGTGAGGGATGAAGAAAGGGGCACATTGCTTACATCTACTACTGATTTGTGCATTTTAAGTTGGTGAGAACTTTTGGGTGATTTAGGTTAGAATTTCTTGACTTTTTGAGCCCACATGCCACTTAAATGGATTAATGATACTACGTAACTCCTGGGGCATGGATACTTCATGCTTCAACTGCAGTACATTGGTCCTCACGAATAAAACAGGCTTCACAAATTCAATTCTGATCTCATCTGTTCTCTTTAATATTACCTCCTCTACATATTAATATCATTCTCTTGTGGTGATCCCAATTACACATGTTTAAAAGGTGACTGATAAAAAGAGCCTGTCAGTATCTTTCCTATTAATTCCAGTGTTTAAACACTTGTGTGTTAGACTTTTAATTTCATTTGACTTCTCTGACTTCTAGCAGCTGCCTCTTGTTTTGCCTTTCTCCAAAGACACATGAGTAAGTTTGAATGGTTACTAGGACACATGGGCTGACGGGTGGGTCTGTGAAGCCCTGACTTCAGGAAGGTAACGGTGCTGCGCACAAATGGTACCTATGTAATCAAGACTCCCCTTGTTGCAGGAGTGGTGTCTGAAGGTTCTCAGGCTGCAATATATTTCCACTTGTTTCAATGCTAAGTGTCTTCTAAACCAGGGAACAAGTTTTAATGATGAATTTTTGATTATTTTGGTTTTGACCAATCTGTAAAAGAACATAGTAAATTGTTCCTCCTTAATGACTGCTGGGATCGCCTAATAAATATAATGGCTAGATGAAGTGTTTTCCCTGGATCGCCCTTATAACTCTTTCCTGAAACAAACCACAGACAGTTTTAATTGGAGAGATGGAGACAAGAAAGCAAGGAAAAAAAACRAAAGAGAAACTAGAGTAATAAAATTAGGGTGCATGGGGATGTAGATTTATGCTGGAATATAAATCTTTTTAAAAGTACATAAAATTATTATATATTAAAGTGGATTATGTCATTAAAAAGACAGAGATAAGTATAGTAAAATCAAGGGTCTTGAAGCACAAAAATCATATTACTAGAAATTCATATTGCTAGAAATAGATGCGTCCTATACAGAGACATAAACATGGAGGAGACATTAATATTAAAATCAAACAGAAAGAGAGAAGTATAAATAAAGATTATTTGAAATAAACAAAGAGGCCATTAGAAGAGTAACTCCACTTTAGTAAGACTTAGAGAAAAAAAGAAAACAGACTTAGAGAGTAAGACTCAAGACTTCATGTATTTTAGCCATTTACTTCAGACAAAAGAATGCAAAGCAAACTAGTAGAATTAGGTCTCCAAATGCCACTGAATTCTAATGGAATAAAAAAGTTCCGTTCAAACCTCATATGTCATGCTATGGAGCAGAACAAAAGGATATCTAAGATGAAGTGAACAAAGATAGCTCCAAAACTTGAAAACTCAGTTACGAGAAGTTCAAATTCAGTGTTTACCTTATAGTAAAACATCTATGACCATCATTAGGTATTCAAAACTGGAGTGGTTGTATTGATGTGGAAGGATTTAAAAATGTTCTGTACAAAGAAAAAGGGATCAGATCTCAAACTTTGTCATATTATTGATTTTTTTAGGCATATTTTACTCTCTCTGTCATGCTATCTGTGCATAAAAATGAAATAGAGATCACTGCCTTTCTAGGCCATCCATTCAAAATAGTCCTTGCTGTTAAATGGTACCAAAAGATTCCTGTCCAAAAAAAAAAAAAACCCAAAACCAGTTTTAAAAGGATAGATAATTCAGCCCTCAAAGCTCATGGAAATGGGTGTCTCTACTCTGTGTCCCTTTATGAGACAGTGTGCTGGAATGAGAACCAGCATTTTTTTGTTAATTGGTTTTATTGTTAAAAATGCCTTTGGCTTTTCTTATGAATATTTATGCCTCACTTTATAAACACACTTATATGCTGCTTACCCCACTTGTAAGTCCCTTTCCTGTGTGCTCTTTGGTAATGAAGTAGATGGTATTTTCTTCTTCCCTGAAATGTCCTTTGTGATTCTTTGCTGCATGCTCTATAAGTCTTCAAAATCCAGTTTAAAGTTCAGACAGTAGAAGAGTGGACGACATTCCGCTAGCTGCTAAGGGTGCTTCAAATAGCAATAATTTCACTGCAATTAGGGAGTTTTATAAAAAGTTGGTTTTCTTAAAACTGATATGCAATCATACACTGTTCAGCCTCCCTCCCCTTCTCTAACTTCTTTGAATCAAATCAGAGACAGCCATCAAATCAGAGACAATCCATCAGTTCAGAAACCAAATAAAACATTTGGCTGCCTCCACCAAAAGTTATATTGTATGAGCAACAGATTACACAGAAAAATTTCAGATTAAAATATGGGTGTTAAAGATAAACAGGGTTCTGTACGGTATCTCCCAGCCTGAGTAACCCCTGTAGCTCACAAAATTTCAACAGACTAAACAATTTATTTTCAGCTGAGATCAATGAAAATGCAAAATTTTTTCTCCTGCTTGGTACTTTTATATAATGCAATTCTATTTATCTGTATTTGAAAAGAAGCCTGAAAACCTGACTGGTTTAAATGATGCAGATCTTTAGATTTTTGAAAAACTTACTATCACCAGATTTGCTAGTAAACACAACACCCTGTGTGTGTGKGGGGGGAAATAATTAAATAAATAAATTAAATAAATACCGTCCCATCCCCCCCCAGCATCAGTATGTAATATTATTAAGAATGATATTTGCATTTCCTTGGCTATACAAAGGCATATAGCAAGAGCATGAGATACAGTTTCCCAAGTGTTATATATTAAATGCATTTTTTAATTAGCTSTAATGCAACCAATGGTTTTGGATATGATTAACACACTAGAAAGAGGTTTTGCTCAGAATCTATTATTTGTATGTTCAGCAAGGACAGTCTACTTTTAATTCTACTTCAGACCCTCACAAATATTGAAATTGTGTGGTTGGAATCACAGACAAATTTAGTATTTTATTTATAGAAGAGACCTGTTTTAATGAAGTCCACCAGAGCTTATTATGCAGACAATATATGTATTTGAAAATATTTTCCTCCTAGGTGGTAAAAAGTAATATTTTAATATGATATTTGCTTTTATATCACTTTTATTCTTTTCAGCACTGAATTACTGAGCAGAAATCCACCTACTTTCATCCTTCCCATAACTTACACTTACGTTTTGATATGGAGTTTTCCTTCTGAAAAACTGCATACAGCACTAATAAAGCCTTTGAGTAGCCTAATAAAAGTTGCAGTAAAGCTGAAAAGTGAAACATAGTTTTGGACATAGTAAGTGCTATCAATTTATGAGAAATAAGCATTTATGAGCAACTGATTTAATTCATTGTGATTTTACTCATCTGAGATAAAAGCAAGCATCCCAGGATCTTGGTTCTTTTTCCTCAGTCTGAAAAGATTCAAATCTTCACCTCGCACTTTTGGGGAGAAATGTAGAAACTGGGCTGGGGAGGAAGGAGAAGAAAAAAGGGAGACACTCTCTCACTCATTTCTAAACAGCAGTAACGGAGCAAGACAGGAGGTGCAGCATCAGATCCCTGCTCCAAGGATGGTATAATGTGTTTGGCCATTAAGCTATCTATTAGGCGGCTATCTCACAAAATAGCTCTCCTTTAGCAAGTGTTAAGCTAGCCTAGCCGTGTGGGTTAGGGCACAGCTAAGAAATAAAGGAGAAGCTGAGGAGGCCCCTGAACCTATTTTTTCTGCTGTTATATGGGGTAGCAATTAATGAATTAATGAAATGGCAGTTTCTACAGTGCTGAGCACACCTACAATGTTGGGCCCTAAATGCTGGGAAATAGCRGAACGCCTCATCTGAAGACCTTTAGAGATCTTTGTGCCTTCTCTTGCCAGGATGGTGGCTGCTCCTCAGGGGGTTGGAAAACTCTACTCGTGAAATCTTCAGCATTTAGAGAGTTAGGCAGGACCATAAGAATCACCATCAAGCACTGGTGCCTGCATGCCAGGTGCATCTAATTCAGCTGGATCTAACCATTTCCCCACCTAAATATCTTACTGATACTTCACTTTCTTATTAGCTGTTTTACTAACACTGAATTCAACTGTAAGTGGTACTGAAACATCTGTTATTGCCTAGCAATTTTTTCAGTAACATACTCTACCTGCTTAATAGATGTTGGTAAACAACACTCATTTTGGATTTGGTTGTTTAGATCAATATTTTATCCTCCAGGAATGAGAATGTCCCAGGTTCCCTAATCACTTACCTCAACTAACTCAGCGAGAAAGAAAGCATAATTTTTTGGTTGTCCACAGACACATACACTGACACAGAGCTTTCAATAGCTCCTCAGTGTGTTTGCTTGGCAGAAAGAAGGGAATAAACACGCTCTGCTCTTAATTTGTCTCTTATGATATCTTCAGTTTCCCACCTGTGGGACCAAACCTCTGCCTCTGCTTGTCTGTGCGCTGTGGAGGCAAAGAACAAGCCTTTTGGYTGGGCTGCCATCTACGCTTCCTCTGTGTTTCCTTCACGTAGGTGGGTGCTTGTGACTATTTAAGGCAATGAGGACCAGATTGTGGTGTCACTGCAACATTCAAAGGAATGAACTGAGTGGTGCATCTGAGCTGATATTAGAATTTCTCACCCCAAAACCACATTAGAAAGGTAGTGCGTGTAGGCCTGAATGGAACAGGTGTGCTCTGCTCATAATCTCATCCAAGTAATAAGGCGAGATGCCTAAATGTAATGCTAATTTAAAATCTTAGTGGCACCGATTATTTTGCTCTAAGCCTAGCTCTATTTGTTGTTTTTCTCTCCATAATCACTTCTTTTCCTGCATGACAAGGCCTATCAAATTGATTACTCTCTGACAGCAGAGTGACAGCTTGCCAGTCGGACAGCCGCAAGCGGTTAGCTGGCCCTTTTGTCACTCCTGGCATCTGACTCAGAGCTGCCCAGGCACTAGGTTTTGATGAGATTTCAGGAAGGTGCAGAGTCCAAGCCTGACACGTTCAATAYGCCATCTCTCATCCAAAATAGACAGAACAGGAGCTCTTTGCTAAAGCACTGTTGCAAAGGAGTAATTTGTTTGCCAGCTGTAAAACTCTGTCTCGATGGAAGGGAATCGGGTGCCAGGTTATTACTTAACACAGCTATTTTCCCTTCTGTTCACAAATCAGAGGTAAATATTTGGGAGAACCAACAAACTGGTTTTGTTTTGTTCTGTTTTAGATGGTTGTCTAATGACCAGGACAGTGAGATTTGGCTTTTCAGTTCAAACTGTTTTTAAATAAAAACAAAAATCAAGGGTCAATCAGTACCCCTATGTCTGAAAGAAAAAAAAAATCTGTAAAGTTAGCTTCCTTTTATAATTAATAAATATCAAAACAAAAACAAATTTAATAACTTTAATCTGAGTTACTAGTAGAAATTTTGAATACATAGGCTCTTTCTGTTCTACCAGAGGCAACAGTTTCTTACAATATTTAAAAAGTTTGAGATTAAAATTTTGCACCTTTAAAACAATAAGTTTCAGAGAATTTTTTCCAAACCACAGATGCTATTCTGGATGATCTTTAAGGGTATATTGATACCTTCAAAGTAATACAAAGAAAGAGACTTTCTCATCGTTCTTCTGCATCGATCAGTATATGTTGCATGAGAAACTTCCAGTAAGTGGCTTTTTCAGCAAGATGCTAGTGGAAGGTGATATTCTCTGTGGTGCTGAAGCTAAATCTCAAGATGATACAGGAAAGAATAAATTCATTCTACATTTTAAAAAAATATTTAGAAGTTTCTAACAAGCTAATTTGAAATATTTTTAAAATATGTCTAGGAAAATATATTAAGTCATACAAACACTTAAAAATATGATTAATTTTACTCACATAAGCAATATCATCAGGAGAGACAAGTTCTCCATAGCTTAGGCTTATTAGCATACCAGAACAGAAATATCCATACAGGATGCTGTGCAGTCCTGTCACGTGCTAGTCCTAATGAAATACATAAGAATTTACCTACTATCTCACCTGATCTCTGGCTTCGTTTCTTGAATGTCCTAACTTCAAGAGGTAATGCTTCCCAGATTAGTGGTTTTGACCTTGCTTTTATCTCTGATTTCTTCTCTTCATTACTTATCATCCAAAGTCAGTCTGCATCCTTTCTAGTGGATAAGGGTGAGGTTTTTTTCAAACACACCCAAAGTCCGTACAATAAAAAAAAAAAAAAACCCACACCCTTGTGAACAACAGATGAATGAACAAGCTCATACACACTAACCACAACTGCTAGTGGGGATGCAAACCACTGTGATTTGCTAGGGGAATCATTTTTTTTTAAAGTCATATCCAAAGTTCTGCTTAAGATGCCTGTTTCAGCAGAAGCTGTAGAGAATCACTCTGCAGCCCCTCAGCTCATAACCTGTCATTTCCTTCTCAGCTGCTTGTATTTCTCCTGTCGCCAGCTCCAGATTTTGAGTTTTCATGTTGACTCCTGGCTTTCCAGAATTTCACCCCCATAGATAATCTGGAACGGTTTTGGCCTGATTCCTAAAAGCATTCAATGACCTACACCTGTGCTGATGCTACAGGTTAAACTCATTTAAGTGGAGTTAAGGCTGCATCCCCTGAGTTTTACACATAGAGRTTTTCCTTTTTGCAACTAGTTGCTCATAAACCGTAAGTAACAAAATATAGCTAATGATTTCTAAGCACAAAAGAATCAATATACCCAGAGTATGAATAATGTAGGCATAAAATTCCATATTAAATTATCTCACAGACAGAATTCAAGCACTCTTTGAAATGCTCAAAATCTCTCTCTTGGGTAAATGTCTAGCATGTGTGTAGCCTAAACTCTACCACTGTTAGGTCTTCTTCCTTTTTGTCAGTCTCATCAGCTCATTAGATAGTTCTCTTCTCCCACGTGCCTGCACACGGCACCGTAATCCCACTTTACAGAACTGAATGGCTGGGGAAAATGCTTAGAGGATGCAACTTCAAATTGGATAAAACCTCACTGCAATACAACAACCAGAAGTGGGATTTAATTAAGCATGAATTTCAAACATAATATTTAAGAGCTGGTTTCAATACCAATGGCCTGCCAAGAGTACAGACTTAGAATAGGAATGCAAGAATACAGGATGGGAGGGTCCCAGGTGGGTTTCTTTCTTTAGTAGAACAAGTCCAGGAAATCCTAGAGTTGAAGTAATCTTGCCAGGAAAGCAAATAAACTTCCTTCCATCTGGTTTGGTCATATTTGACTCTATTTCCTGGTGGCAACAGACAAGATCAGTTTGGTCATTTTAAGTAAAAAGCTGTTGCAAAAATACTCAAAGGGGTGGTCCTGGTGACTGTGTAGAAAACAAACAACCCCTTGACTCTGTTTAAAGCAGTGTTTTCCTATAAGGTTGAATGGGTACCTACTGTCTCCTGAGGGAGACATTAATCTTGAGAATTTACCCATTTCTGACATTAATGATCATCTTATGGCATGTTTCATTGGTGTAGACAGTTAGGAACCAAACTGATGTATAGGAAATTTTGTTCCCATTTCAGGTCCTTTGATGTTGTCAAATGCATTTACAATCTTTTGTGTCTTGAAATCTTCACTGGTTTTATGTGCTTTTAAACACCTTCCATCTCGATAGTAGCTGCAATTAAATGATAACAAAAATTACTTAAATAGGATAGTTACTTAGRAAAGTTAGTGAAGGGGGTTTTAGCCAATTGAGATGAAAAGGCATACAGAAATAAAGAAAAAGCAAACTAATTTACCTGTTTGTTTTAAATTAATGGAGTTTCCAAATGAATGAATCACAGTTTGAGTTTGGGACTTATATTTTTGCAATAAATATAATATATTTCCTCCTTCCACATAAAATGAATCTTTATACGGGGCTGCTTATTCCATGAAAGTTTGTAATGATTAACTATCTATTTGCTAACATGTTCTTACATATTTATAGATATTAACACATGGAAGTACTTGACTATGCCTTTGAATTAATTTTATGATCAGTGCTTACTAAATATTTTATTTAAGAGAGCATTTCCTTTAAAACACAGGGATAGTCTCAGTACCAGCTGGATCCTTTAGACTTCCATGAGCGCACTGAGCCAAAGATCTAAATAGGCATTTCTAATGTTTAGCRTCCCCCACTGCTCAACAGTGTGTCTGGATTTTACAAAGAGTTGGAAAAAAGATAAAAAAGATTTTTGTATTTGCTTTCCCTTACTAACTAGAGCCAGTGAGGCCACTGAATGCAACCACCCCTAAACCCTGTGAGAGATGAGCATCTGGATTCTTCAGCTCAGTCCCCTATTTTTGACAGCATTTATGACAACAGCTTCCAGGCAGCTTGTAGTAAACAAGTGGGCACCTGGACACTGGGTCCTGTAAGCTTTTCTGCTGCATAATTTAGCTTCAGGTTATGCTGGGCAATTGTTGGTAAGCTCAAATTGTTGTTACCCTTCAGATTCRCACTACTTCTAAGTACAGTTGGGTTCTACATTTCTCTTTCACTTACTAGATGTTTGCAGGTTACCTCTAAGTTGCATTTTGGATTACATGCATTTTGGTTGCTATTCGAGAATGTAACCCTTTTTCATCACCAGGTTTTCATGTCCTGATCATGTATTGATCTTGCGTAGCATCTGTAAGTGTTTGCTGAATAGTTCACAAAAGCAAATAAGAGGTAACCGTTATTCATGCCAAAGTTGATAAAATTTTCAGGGTTTACAAATATTTTCTTGAACAATTGTTGTCTAAATAATTTTGATAAATGAATAACATGTCATCCTAAGTAGAGGCTTTCTAGAACTTATTTCTTTTATTCACAAAAAATGCACATACTATTTTTCTTCTCATAAACCAGCAGTTGCCCTAATAGTATCCTGTGCTGTGAGAAAGCATGTGAAAATTATATAAACCAGCACTTGAAACTTCCCTGTGATCTCCCCTTCAAAAACCATGCACAGCAGTCAGCATAATTCTATCAGTAGGACGTATCAAACAAACAAAGGCCAGGAGTGTGGCCATAAAATTGTTGACAGAGGACTGAAATTATGTATATATTACATCACTGTTCAGAATATATTGAGAGTAGAAACATCTGGGTTAGTARTAAATTTTGAGCAAGCTGAAGAGATAGGATGGAGATTGTTGTGTGCTGAGCAGTAAGATAGAGCTTGGATCCTGAGAAACAGAAATGTAGAAAAACTGGTATTCTGGTGAGACTGAGGAAAATATTTAATGCTTTTTTAAAGTATTAATAATACATTAGGTAGCAGGGATGGAGTGCCAAAGCTGGACATACATCACAGCTCTGTCAGCATTGGATTTTCTTCAACAACTGGCATGAGGAAAGAAGGAAGCAAGCATTAGCCATCTCTTTGTGTCATCTGACAAGGAGGAAAGGGTGACTTCAAGTGACCTTCTTATTCTTGGACTTAGACTCCCCCATTATGCTTCCTATAAAGTCTAAAATGATAACGTTGAAAATGTAAAATAGTTATTTAGAATGACTATGGAGATGGTCTTTCTGGAGGGCTCGCTGTACTTCATGGTGGAAGCAAGTGATATAGAATGAGCTGCGTATCATTAACAGCAAGAATATATCATTAACAGCAAGTCATTGGCAGGGACTCAGGAATTGAGACTTGTTCTTTAGCGGCTGTTTATTAAACCATTTTTCTGGAAGAAGTTAAGTCACAGGAATTTAGGCTTTTTCGGATGATTTTCTAGAATAAGCATTATAAAGCAGCTTATATCACCAGAAGGTGACCTCAATAAGACACTGACCTCAATAACAGGGAGGGATTTTAATACAGTAAGAGTACATTCAACTTTCAATCTCATTTTACCACTGAAATACTACAGTAGGAATAAAGTAGGAGACTGGGATGTGGAGACAGTCCTCCCAGATCCCCAGGTAGGAGGCAGAAACTTCTGTCTCAGAAGCAGGAGCGCTCATTGTGAAAGGCAGACATTTCTTGCTAACCTCAGCAGTAGCCCATCCTTGAACTTGAGTTCTGCTGAGCTTGGCAAGCACTCACACTCCTTCTCCCTGCTGTTGGCATTATACATCCGTTACAGGATTCAGTTGTACTTGACACAACCTTGTATAATTTTTGTCCATACCCAGTATTCTTTTCTAGCATGTCCATAGAAATGTTGAAAAATAGATCTGGAAAAGAACAACATGTCATCCTTTTCCATCCCCTTTCTCCATGGCCAGACTATCTTTAAATGATCTTTCTGGTGCTTGTCTAACCTATTCYCAAAGACTTCCAATGATTTCTACAGCCTCTGGGGCAATTTGTTCTAGTGCATTACTACCTTCACTGTTAAAAAGGTTTTCCTGACATCTAAACTGAATCTTTCTTGCTGCCATTTAAGCACACTATTTCTTGTTCTGTACATGATAAAAAGCAAATTGCTCCCTTCCTCTTTGAAGCATCCTTTTATGCTTTTGAAGGCTATTGTCACTATCCTCTACAGCCTTATCTCCCTTAGATTTTAAACAACCCTGTTTCAACTTTTTTCATTGTTTTTGATGTTTTCTAAACCTCTGATCATTGTCTGGATTGTGTCCAACTGATCAACGTCTTTCATCAATTATGGAATCCAAAATTAGACAATGAACTTAAGATACAGCTAAGCTACTGTTTATACATATTGTTTATCCATTTATATGCCCTTTCCAAAAATGTTAATGTTTGAGTCATATTCATGT
Source organism: Oceanodroma leucorhoa (assembly GCA_030449065.1). Classification (NCBI taxonomy): domain Eukaryota; kingdom Metazoa; phylum Chordata; class Aves; order Procellariiformes; genus Oceanodroma; species Oceanodroma leucorhoa. The sequence goes on along the minus strand of JASVER010000016.1, from coordinate 14,102,327 downwards.
TGTAATCCATTTTTCTGTAACACTGCTACCAAACCAGACATTCCATAGCTTGTAGTTATGCTACTGATTGCTCCCACCTAAGCAGAAAACTTTACATTCATCTTTACTGAATTGCATCTTATTTTTTCAGGCCATTTCTCTTGTTTATCAAGATCCATTTCAGTTCTACTCCAGTAACCCATCCTCTTCCAGCTTCATTTTGCTTAGCTACAGCAGGCAGTACTAGAGTCAGTAGACACTTGTAGAAGTTCAGTCCATACGTTCTTCCYTTTGACAGTGGGCTCAGTTACAGGTTTCATAGCCAACACCTGATAGTGTCATCTAGACCATGTGTCCCTAGCTTGCTTATGAGACTTTCCTGTGAAAGAGTATCAGATTAACATCTAGATAATGGACATCTGCTGCTTCTTCTCTACTCATGAGTCCTATTTATTATAGCAAGAAATCAGATTTCTTTGATATGATTTGTTCTCAACGAATCCATGTTGGCTGTTCATCATCTTTGTTTCTTCTTGGTACTCATTTGTTCCCAGAATTTTTCTGAGAAATTAAAATTAGGTGGTTAATTTATAATTCAGTTTTAGCAGACCATGCTTTTCTCTTTGTTCAAGTCTTATTTTGTTCCTTTTCAGTCATCTAGTATCTCACCATATTCCAAGAGCTCTTTAGACTAATCACTAAAAAATATTGTTTAGGTCACCTCTTTAAATGATATAGGATAAGGTTTATTGTATTAAATAATTTCAAAATCTCTGACTTCCGTAGGTGTTTACTAGCCCCTCTGCTTTCCTTATTCTAGGCTAAAGTAATATTTTTTTTTGTCATTAGCAGAACTTCTGTCAGTCACCTGATTGCAAATGTCATTCGTTGTTTAAAAACATTGATGCAAGGAATGTCATATATCTGTTGACCTTCTTGATGCCATTTCTGAATAAATTTCCCTCTCCATTTAACTGTAGCATACCATTTTCCTACAGCATATATTACAGCATATGTTTCCCATGGCATTTCCTTCTATCACTTATATTGCCTGTCTTGTTACCTTTTATGTCCTTTGCTAGCTTTGTCTTTTTTGTGCCTTGAACTCCCTGATTTTGTCCCTTTGTATTATTACTCTATTATCTTCCCCTCTAATCTGACCTAGTTTCTGTTTTCTGTAAACTTCCCTCTTATTTCTTGAGGTCCAACAAGAACCCACTGTTTAGCCAGGCTGATAGCTCCCATTAAAGTCCTATCCTTCCTTTTTTGTTTACACTAATTGGTGTTTCTGATTCTGCTTCTTTACTTGTAACTTATGTCTTAGACTTGCTCCCCATAATATTGTAGGTGCTGGTTATCTGAGATAAAAGAACCCTGCCTTCTTGGAAATGTCAAAGCTTATATATGTAAAAAATTATTTCTGAACAAATCCATAATATGCTCTTGTACCTGTTGAATGGATACATATTTGTGACAGTAAAGGAAAATCATGTCATAAAAGCATCATTTCAAGTTCTTGTTCTACTGTATCAACATAAAATTCTTCAGCTAGATGATAAAATTTCAATAGTATAGCTCAAATAATTGTTATTAGCAGTATATATAAATTTATATACTGTAAAAATTTGTAAGCACCATAAATGCAACCTTACAATAAATTGTTAGAAGTACTATTTTCCTGACAAAATTTATAGCATCTTCTTAGAATGGAATCTGTATTGCTACTCTGCAGTAAATATTAAATATAATCCTTATTCAGAGGGACATATTTCACAACTATGAATATCATTACAATATTACCCCTAGTCTGGATCAGGTGCTATTTAGGAAGGCACTCTGAATCAGTTATAAGACCTATAACACAGTCAGCATATCGTGTATTTAATATGTATGGAATTAGGAGTCTTTCCTTCAATAGATTCAGATACCTCAGTGGCAAAGCTCTGTCTGTTGGACTCTGAGGATAAATTGGTTAAATTTTAAATAATTAATTTATACTATAAGTGACAAGAATTAAGATTTGATAACCCATTTCCAGGAAATGCTCTGGATATTGCTATAGCTAATGAACCATAAGTTTTTCATTTTGAAGTTGTGACTCTAGGAGCTCTTAATGGAACATTTTACTTACATGCTAAATGCATTACCAGAAATAAGGTACTGTTGGATGCTCAGACAAATATTGCTGCTGTGTTCTTAGCATATTGCATATTAGCATTTAAAGGCTGCATGACCAGAATCAGAGTAACTTCAACTAAAATAAAGCATCTGATAAAACCAGTTTTAGAAAGCTCTCAAAAGTTATCTTCTGGCAGTATTCTTAAGAGGAGGTAATATTTTGTATGAGTTGTGATCCTCTCAAGTAGCTCTCTATATACTTCCTGTTAATTCAGGTAAATTGAAATGTATTACTGAATACTTTAGTATATAGTGAGCCTTGACAAGACACGACTCTTACTTGCATCTCCTTCCATCTGTTTGCAAGAAGGTAAAGAATAAATTAATGAAGCAAGTAGTCATAAAGACCAGGTTTTAGCTGAACAACAGATATGTTGGAAAAAGGTGTGCCAGCAGAGAATTACTTTTAGCTGCATAGTTTAAAGAGATAGGGAGGGAAGACTTAAAAGTTAAAAAATACCAGCCACATGGTATTTGCTTGCCTTTGAACTTTGAGTGAAATTCACAAAGGATTGGGGCAGCTTTGACACATTTCTGAGGAACAGAGCTGGTTTCAGGAGGACAGGGGCAGCTGGCTCCAGTTTGCCAAAGATAGCAGATACCGAGCCAGCCCCAAGTGAGTGAGACTGAGAGACCCAGGGTTTTTGCCCATTTATACCTAAGACACATAGGCCCAATATATGACATAAAATCCCAAATAAGCTACTGGAGGATCAGGGCCGTTTATAACATTCCTGTAACCTGGTGCTGCTTACCTAGAGGAGAACTGGAAGCAAACCCAGGAAATGAAGGACTGCAGGTGCCAGAGAAAGTCTGGGTTAAACCAAGTTTCAGTCCAGCCCCCCAAAATCACTGTCTTCATAGGAGTCACTCTGCAAGTCTTTGTAAAGCAAAGATTGAGTTTAGGAATAAACAGCCACAAACTGCTGCCACCATATTCAGTTTACAACAGTCACTGCAAAGCCARCGTCTTAAGGCATGGGAAAAATATATGGAAAAGGAGGTTTCACATGTCCRTGTTTCAGAGAACTGATACAACTTAAAATCCTTCAAAGAAAGAAAGAGACCTCAGTGTTTGAGACACCCATATGCTGCATTCGGCTAAAGGAAAGGTGGATACAAGCCATTTATTTTCAGAACTTCAAAAATCATTTGGCATTCATGAGGCAATCCAGTTGTAAACAAAGTATGACTGTAATTGCTTTTCAATTTGCTGCTACTGTAAGCTAAAAAGAAAGGGCTGATTTTTAGGTAAGATGTCAGAGGTTGTTGATTAAGCCAGTCATCGTGAAATAGTAAAAGGTCAAGGTAGTACTTCAATTTTATTTAGCTGTAATTCTCAGCAGCTAAATTTCACATAAAAGAGATCTATTCTCCTTTCTATTACCTATGGTTACATAGCACTTGCCACGTGAGTCACCCCAAACCACTCTATCACCATAAGTTCAGCTTTGCTGCACCCCTGAGGCAGAATGCGTGGCCGAGGCAGCTCGCTGGGGTGGTGTGGCATGGGTGAAAGATGACTTGTCCCAGGTCTCACGGAAACCCAAGTTACCACGTAACTCCAGCGTCCTCTCCCATACTCTGACTGCACTCTCATTTGCAGCCTTAATATTTAGCTYTTAAAGTATGCCTTATCTCCAGTAATCATCTAAGACAGACCAAGATACCTGACATGTGCTTTTGTTACTGATATTCTTTTACTAGTGATGGCTACTCTTGGGTGTTTCTATGTTGCTTTTCTTGAAGAATTTCCCATGAAGCATGTGAATGTCCAGCCTGGTACTCCCCTCAGCACAAACATGAGTCTTATTTATTTGCTCAGAGAAAGTATGCAAAAAGATGCTCTTTTTAAGATGAGGAAAGAAGGGAAAAGATTAAATAAAGGAAGGAATTTCAATATCAAGAAGCTACTTCCTGACCATCTCTAAACTGTTATTCAAAAAAGAGCTTCTTGTAGCTTCATAGGACTGGGACACAAGTAAAAGGAGACATTTTAGAAGTAAATGAAGGGAAGAACTTACACTGTGATAGTCTGTCACTGAGATCTTTAATGGCAGAAGGAAACAAGCTATCAAGATTAACAGCAGGCAAGAATTGGTGTCACTGGTAGAAACATCTTGGATTGCATCTCTACTACTCAGGCCTGGCTGACAACAGCATCTTCGCTGAACAAGATGTGTTAGCTTTAAGGAAATGACAGTGTTTAGCAGCCATAGACAATCTGCCCAGATCAATTAATTGAAATGCCAGTGAAGGTCTTTGGCAGAGAAAGATGTTTGAGGACCTAGTGATTCAATCAGTTAATACTCTCTGTTTATTTGCTAGCTGCAGGTGCAGGGTCAAATAGCATGCTAATGCAGATAGATAGAAGCCTAGGCAATATTTTCTCCTTTGTGACCCAGGCTGGACACAATTCCTTTATAGGTTAGAAGGGGAAGAAGAAGAGTGGCTGTGAACAATTGAATTTTGAATGCTACATCTATTTTCTATAGAGCATGACATATTTTTTAATCAGTAGTTTGATTTTCTGAATGGCATAGAAGAAATCCAGCCACTAGATTGCATGCAGCATGCAAAACCAAACTGACATTGAAGGAAAGGGAGCAGCACTGGGCAGCCACAGAGGACATTTGTGCAAGACTTGTGCATGCTATAAAGGAGTGCTGAGGGAGAAAGAAAGAGTTTGTCATAAAAAACCTTCAACTTACCTGATAGAAAAAGTAATCACTGGGACCCTTTGTAATCTCTTATGCATTACCCAATTTGAAATTCTTACTTTAGTCTGTGTTATTGAGCAATCTTGCATTTATAATAGATGACTCCTCAACTGATGTCCTGAGCATCAAGTACATCAAGAAAAGGACCATAGGGCCAGAAGGAACTTCTGGCTCATCAAGCCTTACCAAGATTACTCTGACCTGGTTGAAGCCTGAGGTCTTTCCTACAATAACTGGTCCTTCCCACTGAGTTATAGAAATTACATAAACTGCCACCCTGCATGTTCACTTATTTGGAGCAGTGTCTCTATATAGGACAGCCAGTGTAGGACTGACTTTCAAGGACAATGTACCAACCCCCCTTGCTGAACATGGTCTTCTGTCATGGTTCTAGGCTTCAGCCCAAGGCCCTGTACTGGAAAGCACACCCCTTGATCCTTCACACAGATACATTTTATATAGCACTGACAAAAGCATATCAAACTTAATGTAAAAACAGCCACTTTTTTTCCACCTTGAACCTCTCTCCTTTGATCATTAGTAACCTTCTATTTGTTAGCTTAAATTTATTCATGACCAGTCTATATTGCTTAGATTTGTGTTGTTCTCTCTGTAGCAACTTCAAAGTAAAAATAGTTTCAAGACCTCAGTTGTTTCCACGATAAGGCCAAGCCAGTGAGCCTTTCTGAAGATTGAGTCATTTGTGTCTGGGTTATACCTAGGTTCATTTTCCATCTCTTCACCTCAGCTTTACACTCACACATGAGCAAACTGCTTTTTTCAAAATCTCTCATTTCTGAAAATGAAGGACGAAGAATGGATTGAAATTTTGCCAACCCCTTTAATATCTTTTTATATCACAAATGCTGCTCTCTAAAATTGTCACTGAGGCAAATCATCTAGAGACAGAAATAATCAAAAAACTGTTTTAATAAATGGGCAAGTAGATTTTTCTTAGGAAAGAAAATATCTAAACCAAGAAAACTTAAACAAACTGCATATTTAGATGGATAGACAAGTAATATTTTCTGGTTGGTGCAATACATAGTAAGTAATGTGTCATTTTGGCTCAGCCAGTGAACCAGAAAATTTGAAATCAGCTGGAAAATATAAGAGCTGAAGCTACATAAATCAGCTGTGAAAGAAAAACCTTTTCTATTTTGCTATTAATCAAGATCACACAATGCTTGAATCTGAAATGTGATATGGGGTTTGTTATTGAAATCTCCATATTAATTAACCTTCAACTATTGTTGTTCCTTTAGTGTATCATGAAAAACAGGACAATGTTGGTTTTATCTTATTCAATCTTCAATAATGAGTATTTCCACAGTGAGCAATGTATGCAATTTATGCATTTATTGTCCTCTCCTAATTTGTACTTCTGTTTAGAGTGACATGCAAGCTCATGTCATTGTAGAACATTCTGCACAAGGCAAAATATTATATTTTCAGGCTGTTATGAGGAAGAATAATAATTATGAGCATCTATGTTTTTATAAAAATGTCTGATAATCTTGTGACAAATGTTTGGCATTTCCTGATAATGCAGCTCCTTTAAGGTCACCAAAATCACTTCAAATCTTTAGAAATATGAAGGGCATAGCATGTTATTGAGAAGCAGTAGTAAAACCTGTGTGTACCCAAAAATCATGATTTAGAGAWCTTTGTGAATGAGTCATAAACAGTATTCCTAGCCTATAGGATAAAGATGTATCAGCATTTGCTGTTCAGTGTGTGTATATGCAGTAACATACAGGGAAGTCAGCAACAATAGGAATAGCCAGTGAGAGACTGGGTAGAATGATTTATGATACACTGATGATACAGCTTGTCTGGGAGTCATATAACACCAAGAAGGTGCCATGGTGTAGTTGTACTTCAGTGACTGAGAAATGGGTGAGACTGGATACTATTACTGCTCATGAAATTTACTGATGGTAGAGAAGTTCTGCCTTGAAGAACTCCTAGACATTACAGGTCCAGTTCCTTAATCCTTTCAATTCAAAGAATCATTTTGTTTGGGATGATACCAAGTTCATCTGAATTAGTAATTTACTCTGGATTATTACCTAGAGAGAAAACTACTGTCTGAGATTGTGATTACAAACCAATAATCTACTAGGTTACAGGATTACAGCTTCTCCCTGTGTCCCTAAGATGTTCCCCTTTTTTTTTTTCTTTCTTCAGCTGGTGCAGTCTTAAAAAGAGATTGTGGCTGCTGCATTTTTTCATTATTGCCTAGTGGTTAGGGCACATCTATGGAGGTAAGTCATGCTTTCTCAGTGCTGTAACCATTTTATTATTGCTTTTGGGATATGAACCAACAATTCCTCATTCTTTCATTCGAACATTTAAAAAGAGGAGTTCCTGCCAGTGGTCCCATGAAGACATCACCCTGAATAATGCACCACACTATGAGTTTACTATCCACAGAGGTGCGAATACGCTCAGGATTTTCTCTGCTTCACTAATGGAGATTCCCAATGGAGATTCCTAGGGGGCCTGGAGCCCATTTGGAGGTGCCTGACTCCCCAGGCTGTGCAAGGTCTGAACCCTAACCATGCCCTCCTCGGCAGTGCTGAGCCATGAGCAGTCTGAGCCCACTTGGCCCACGCTGCTCCTAAAAGCCACCCCCATCAGCTCCTCACTCTCCCCAGGCACCATGCCCTGGTACTGAGGGTGGCAAGCAGCTAGTCCTTTGTCTCATGCTCAAACTCAGGCTCAGGCCAAAAATCTCCATCCCTGGTGCAAAGACTGCCCATCTGTGGTTGTTTTCCTTTGTATCAGTCCTACCCAGAGCTGCCTGAAATCTGTTAGACAGCATGTCCTTATGGCCAGGTCTTTCATCAGATCCATCGTTAATGTTTGTACCTGTAACAGACTCCATCACAAGCCTGACGCACCACTTGGTTTAAGGGCCAAAAATCACACTGCAGCTGGAAAGATTTTGACACAAAAGTGTCATATGGCCTTTGAAGGAGCTTGCAGGATGTCTGTGGTGCAGAAAAACACAAAACATAGCTCTTCTGACTGCCAGTCATATTTGTCCAAGCATCCAAACTCTCTCTCATCTTAGCACAGAGATGGCATAAAAAACAGATCAGTGCCCACCACAGAGTGACAAAGACCTGGGTGACATTTGCATCCAGTAATATATGCAAAAATTTGTTTACATTTTTCTTTTCTATTATAAAAATTGAAGTCTGTTAATGAGCATTCACATTTCCTGTTATCCTTATCTCTACTGAAATGTCAAATATGTTYAGTAGATATTCTCAGATTGGAAATCAAGAAAGAGGATATTTAATTTATCTAATTAGCTATAACATACAATRTTCACATATGCCAATAAATAGTTTGTGGAAGATGATATTTTCAATCATGTTTGCCCGTTAAGCATATACTTGTTATAACTCACTCTGAAAGTAATGTCTTGTGTCTCTTAATGAAGGCATACTGGTTTTTCCCTGTAAATGACAGCCATCTCATCAAGTAATAATAACAAAAAAATGATGTTGTGAAACTGATTTCCTTCTTTGTTACATGTCCTGAGGCATGAGAAGCAATGAATTATTCGTTATTGAGGAGCATTATACCAAAGCTACATTAAACCACCTGTGAAGAACATGGCTTATTGAGGGTACAGTGCCACCACAACCAAGTTAGTTTAGCTGGCTTCAGCACAGAACAGAAGAAATACTTTGACYCAAGTTCCCGATTCCTTTTCTAGAAATGAAGCTGTGTTTTGTACGCTTTTGTAAGTATTGACAGTGTGAGAAGTTGGGCCAACAATAAAGCAGAGCATATTATTGCCATTTGGAAAATCTTCTGAGAGGTAATAAGGAAAAAGTATGCAGTGAATATGCACATATTTTCTGAACAGATAATTATCATCACTGGCTAATTTAGTAGGTATTCACCTCTTCTTTCCCCCATGCAACCGTTCGATTTTTTCCCCTTGATGCACAATTTGCTCTTTAATGTAGAACTCCAGCAGAAACAACAGCTTTAAAGTAAAGCATCTTTTCTGTTGTTTTGAATCTTACCCTAAGGAACAACCGACATGGAAGCTTAGCTGACTTTGCAGGAGATCAAAAAGCAATGAAAACATATTTGCCAAGAAGAACTTGTGGCTTAAAAATTTGGTGTGACACAGGTGCCTATACTACTGCTATTCTTAAGGGACCATGCAAACTTTAAAACCAGAGGCTAGATGAGTACTTTTAGCTGATGGCTAAATGAAAGGGATTTTCAGAATTTTACCAACAGTTCTAAGGAAGGTGAGCTGTTTAAGTGAAGTCATTATATACTCACTGGGGAAACACAAAGGAATTGGGATGTGAACAGTTTTGTGCAGTTATAAACATTGCAGAGATAAAAAGAAAAATGTTTGTCTCAAACATTTTCCCTTCCACAATCAAAATGTATAGGAGGATTTGCTTTAGTGGAAAGTCTTGACTTAGGGCATATTTTGATTAAGGATGATATATTTGCATATTTTGATGAGATAATAAATATCTGCTGTATGTAGAAAGCTTACATATTTTTCATACATATTTTTTTTTCTTTCTTCCTCATTTACATAACACTTCCAGCCAGTTTGTTCCCATTAAAGACACAGATGAGATAGAGGAAGACACAGTCAACAGGATATTCATCATGCACTGCTAAAATCTTAAAGTCCTTTTTGCACTGTAGAAAGGAGTGGGTCCTCTGTTGACAGAAACCCACTGCAAGCAAACAATGCTCCCCTTAATGATAAGAAATCCCATAATAAACAGACAGAGCCCTGTGGGGCAAAACCACAGTTTCAGTGTTTGCAGTTAGATCTTGAACCTTACCTTCCACAGGCTAAACTGTGCTAGAAGAAGTCTTCAAGAGTGTTTCTCACTTGTGCTGATATAGAAATCCATTTGGAGGAACATGGAGTACTACAGGACAATTGCAAGAGAAACCTTGTAAGTCATTAACTCAAAAGCTGCACTACTGCAGCCTTTCAAAGCAAGTTTGGTTGGACAGCTGAAATGGGACAGACACTTAATACCAAATTGTATCTAATAGCAACAGCTTTATATTATGTGGTTGCTTCAGGTAATGGAGGCCTGGACCTGACAGTCTGGGATTGCTCTTGATTTAGCGCTAGCTTTGAAGAAGGAAAGTCATTTATCTCCTGATTATTCTGCCAGTTCTTCTTAYTGGAGCCAGCAGTTGTAGAAAACGGTAGTCCAAACTTTTTCCATCACCATGTCCTGAGAACTGACTCAGCTAGCAGAGACCTTCTGCCACAACAAGTTCATAAATCTCAGGTGGATTAGGTTCTTTCAAACCCATTCCAATATAAATCCTTAATTTATAATTCTTATTTGATGTGCATATGTTAGGTAGAAAGTTTCTCCTTATTTGGAGTTTTCTGTGTTTTAAACTGTTTTATGTTCTCACTTCTTTGCTGAATACTTCACTTAAAGAATGAATCAGAAGCCACATAGCAGAATTTTCCTTTGTTCTTAACTTTGTTGATAATGACATAAACCCACAAACTAACCAATAACCAAGTGAAAAAYAGATGTCAGGTTCTAAATAGCTGTTTGATGTATTCTTTTTTTTAACTTGTTTTTAAATATTTTGTATGCTATATTGCAAAATGAAGCTGTTTCCAGGAAAAATAATGAAATGGGTTAAGCTGAAACTAAGCATCTTTTTTTTTCTTCATTTAGACTAGTGAAAAAGCAGACTTCATTCTTCTGATTAATTTTGTCTATGTATTTACAGTCGACAGCCAAAAAAAGGAAATTTTAATGTAAATATTCACCTCCCCACATAAACATACACCCATCCCATTTTCTATGCATATAAAGAGATGGAATGGTCTTATAATAAAACCTGATTTAAGACTTTAAAGTAGGGCTTCTGTAATTCCAGTAGTTGTCAAAAGTTGAAATGTTAGGAATTCTTAGGAAAGTCATAAAGAACAAAATGGAAAATGWCCATATGTGTGCCCACATATTGAGTACTGGATGCAAGTCTGCTTCCTGACTCTCAGTAAGGATACACTAAAACTGAAAAAGATAAAGAGAAGAAGATAGAGGAAGGAGAAATGACGAGGAGTGATAAGCAGCGATTTCACATACAATGAATGACTAAATGAAGATTTACTCCAGTTAAGTAAATACTGCTTTTATAACCTTTTTTAAAATTTACTAATAACTGTGGTTTGCTCCTTTTGCATGTGTAGGAATTTTATTTTTAAAGGATAATAATTATATACTGATCATTACATTTACTACTTCATTATTCCATACTCATCTACGTACCAAAGGCAAAATTAATGAAACAAGCAGTCCAGGAAAATTGTTTGGAATGCAGACATCATTTAGGGAAAGGAAAATGTGTAATAATGCAAGCTACAAACCATAATTTTATTTGCAATTAATTAGGATATGAAGAAAAGATTAGTGGACTGAGACATTAGGAATCTGGGGCTATTCTAGGAAACCATCCAGGGAGAAGGAAAGGGCTTGAGCCCTCGGCACGTGAACTTCCACACATATCCTCCTCAGCACATTCTCCTCTGCCTGAGGTTTGATCTGAGCCAGCTGGGCATGGTTTGGGAGGAACAGTGCAGGCTAGGAACTGCTGCCAGTAAACGGTGTGAATGAGGCTTGCTCTTATTTTGAGTAGTGGGTCCCTCCAAGGGGTCTTCTGATGTCCTTGTGCCTCCTTTGTAACACACCTACATACCAACAGGGGCACAGACTTGTCCTAACTGTTGCTTGAATTATAGACTGTATTGCTTATCTCACAGATACTGCTGGCTGGAAGGGCAGTATGCAATTTTGAGAGCAAACAGAAAGAAAAAAAGGTTGTGAAAGCTCCTTTCCATGATATCATATCTTGCTGTCAGACTGGACTTTTAGTCAAATGCTAAATCCACATACAGTTGCATTTATTTCTCTTCATCCTTTCTGGAGACCACCAAGCACTTCATGCTTTTTGCAGTCTTTGGGGGAAGGTTTCACAGAATGTTAAATGCCCATAATGTCAATTTTTCATATGAAATGTTCCCAGCCTAAAGGTTAGGCTCAGACATCAGGATGGGGTGACCACCCGATCTTCTCAGATTCGTAAATATGAGGAAAGGATTACGGCGAAAAGATATTTCTCCAGTGAGAGACAAATATCTTCCTTTATTTTCCCACAGATTCATGGCACAGGCATACAACATAATCAAAAGCTTGATGAGTCTCCAGGGATCTAATAAAACATAATGCAATTATATTACATTAAGAACACCTGAATAAAATAAATTATTTGAATATTACCCATGAAATTATCTTCTGTAGTTAAACTGAAAAACTATCTTAGAATTTCAGGGAGACTCAATTAGTTCTGTATTTTTTCCTGAAAAAGTCTTGTTCATCTTCAAATTGTCTTGTTCACTCTTCAAATTCATGTGACTTTTCAACTGTTTTGCACAATGAAGCATATAATTAGCACTAATGTCGATCTTGCAGCTGCTTTTCAGAGTTCTTCCATTCAACAAAAGGTGGTTGAGGAAACAAGAAAGTATATGTATGAATTAAGAAAAAATGGAGGAGCAAGATTGGTAAGAGAGGACATATCTCTTTACTAGGTTAGCTGAAACAGTTGGAAGAATTCAGATGTTTGAGAGACACAGGAGAATTTAATGAAGAAACTACGAGCCGCAGTGTTTTTTCTGGGTTTTCTTCCTCTCTTTCATCTTTGCTACAGGAGGTATAATTTTCTCCAGAAATGTTGCCCTCTTAACATGCTTTGGTCCTTACAGTTACTGTAGCACTACTTTTACAAATAATAAGTGTTCCCTGATGCAATTTAGAGAAACTAAGAAATTAGAAAAACGATTAAAAGCTCGTGGTTTGCATACATCCTTCTTTTAAGTCTTGACTTATTTTTAAGACATTTAGAAGGAATCCTCTAAATTCGTATTACCTGAGTCTAATCCCAGGTCTCTTGTTGCACCAACACACTTGTAGTTGTCCTTGGAATTTATCATTATTAATGTTTCCATTCTTGATAACTTATTAAGTGCTGACTTTCATTGTCATGCCTTAATCCCTGGTTTGTACATGATGGCAACAGAAGCAGTTCTGATTAAGAAATTCAAAACTATATTTACTAAATGCTGAAAGTTCCTGCTGTGTTCTCTGTAATGTCTTATTTCATTTTTCACCTGCTTGACTTTAAAGTAAACCTTGCAGTATAAATAGTGGTGCTTTAATAATTAGTTATCGCAAAATTCTGTAACAGTAGTTTAGCAACCACTCATATAAGAAATCTAAATTGTAGTCTAAACATGTAGTAAAATCCCTCACTTTCACGAGTAATATAACTACATTGTCAGTCAAGGTTGCCTATTTCCCAGTGAAAATTTTTTGAAATATTTATACACTGATTTTGGTTTCAGTAAGATCTTGAAAAAACATTATAGCATCAGACAACACAGTACATTAATACCTGTAATGAGATTTTTTTTAAAGCAGATTATTCTAAGAAGCATTGTCATGCCCTGTCAATTTTATTATTCTTTCCACAAAACCTTCTGTCTCTAAACATTTACAGTAGCATGACAAAAAGTATTTTTTATTATTTGTTCTGTATGTCTAACAAGTCAGGTTTTATTTGGGGCTGGTGGACCTCTTTTTGTTTTTCCTTTCTGGTATTTCTGCAATAATATATGGTGTATAAAATAGATGTGTTTTCTGATTTGCCTWTTTTTTCCAGCATTATTTTCGGAATGGAGGTTTTTTTCTGCAGTACAGCTTCTTTGTAAGTGGGAAGTTACACTGTTTTCACAACACGACACCAGTTATGAGGGAACTTTGTTTATTTTTATTGTTTTTATTTAAAAATATGACACTGTTCAATGGTCCAACCAGCCAGCTCTACGGTCCCCTCAGGTTCTTTTTTGTGCTAAGGACTGCTACAATTATATCTAAGGTTTCTAGCCTTCGTGGCTGGAAGAAAGCCTTCAAACATCATTCAGCCACCATATTCTCCACCGATGGCAAGAATGATAGATTGGGAAGTAAGTTGTGTGGTTTCCAGTTATCTAAAAGGCACAGTGATTGATTCTAAGTCCAATCACGACATCTCAGTGCCGGCACTGTTAGTAGSTGCTGTAGGAAGAGAATCCTGCTGCTCTGAGACTGCTAGAGAAACTTGAGTACCCTTGAAGCTTACTTTCCCCCCAAATCAGTTTGTAAATTGAACCAGCATGGGACTTCCATTATAATGTAATAAATATACTGTAATCTCAGTTTAATTATATACCCATTCAATTCACATGGGTTACTTTGGAAGAAAAGCTATTAGTCTATTTCCCAGTATTCTGTATTTTCAATGTCTTTTCCAAGTTCTCTAAATCAAAAAAATATGTCTCAAATTGATCTCTTTGCAAATACAGGTGAAAATAAGTATCTTATGTCTGAGTATATTGTATTAAGCTGGCTTGTGAGCATCCCTCACCGTCCAGCTAAATTACATCCCATAAAACAAGTCACTTGTAAATGAAACTAAGAATTACTTCTGGTCAATAGAAGCAGGTAATTTCTCTCACACATACACATACACATACACACAGTCGTCTGTCACTGATAATTTTGTTGCTGTTCCAAGTAGCACAGCAAATTCAAACTCAGGCAGGAGCAACAGTATGGCCATAAATTAAGAAAATTGTCACAGTTTCCAACTCATAGCTTATCCAGTCCAATATCCCATTTCTAGAGGTTAGTACTAAAAGCTTTATAGGAAGACATAACCAATTGTGCATGAAAATATGCCCACCACATTACATTTCCTTCTAATCCTAATAGAGTTGCATTTAAACCTTCAGGCATGAGGGTTGATATTTTTTTAAAATGTTCTAGTATTAACTGTTGCCTTTCAGGGTAATCTTGCCATCCATTCAGTGTGCCCTTTGAGAGACTAGATAAGCGTTAGGCCTTAGCATCTTATCAGTCAAAAAATCCCTGGCAAAACTGTATTGTGAAAAGATAAAACAAACAAACAAAACTCCTATCCTCTTTGCATTGTTCTCCTTTTATTCTCATACCTCTCTTTGAATCAATAGTCTTAGAAAAGATAAATCAGTGAGAAACTAGTATGTTGTACTTCCTTTTCTCTTCCTAAGACTGCTGAATGCCTTCTTTTTTTTTTCCCCACCTGTGGGATACAACAAGAATTTTTGTGAAAACAAGCACTATTTTGATATAATCTCAACTTTGTCCCTGATGTACATTGTCACTAACACACTGCATTTAATATGTAATAATGTCGTAATCTTCATAACTATTACAATGAAAATCATTGTGATATCTATTTAAGAACTCCTTATGAACATTATCTATCAAATCTATAGCTATGGCAAATAAATTCAGGTGTTGCATCACAATCACTAGAGATCTTTGAAAGGAGTTCTGTACCCATTCAAGTATTGTGCATATAGAGTGCTCTTGTTTGAATTAAAAGCTATTCAAAACTCATTAGTTTGTCTTGCAGAAGTTTTTGCAAAACACTTTTTTGGTGTGCCAAAGAATTTGGGGATCAGCCACCTCAAACCTGTTGTCAGCCCCAAATGACTGATTATTACTGGGTAGTATCTCAGTTAAAAGACATCTATTGTTAAAATATTTGTATAAAGTTTGTCTTTAATCTACAGTTTGTTGAAAAGTCTAAGGCTTTCTGAAGAAATCCAGGTAGTTACCAAAGACAGAGAAGAGAGTTTGATGTATTAAACAACTTTTTATTAGGCAGTTAAGTTGAGGAGACTCCTAATACAGCAAAGACACATTTACTTATCACTGGAAGGGGAAGAGCCCTGATTCCACTTAAGGAGAGAATGGACTGAGTTTCAGGACAAAGATTAAATACATCTACACTGTGGAAGACTTTCAAGACAAATCTGGCAATAAACCCCAACAAGCTTCCTTAACAAAGAAGAGAACGTATGTTCAAAGCCTGAACCCCTGACTAACACCTTGTGAACAAAGAATCCAAAATGAACTTTGCCACAGGAGAAGATTAAAGTTTGTGAGTGAAATGTGTATGTCAGGTCAAGCATATAGATGATCAAATCAGTTGAGTTGCAAGTGGATCAGGGAACTGAAATACAAGGTCTTCAGACAGTGTTATAATTGCTGCTCTTGTGGTAAAACCAGTAGAACAGAACATTAACTACCGATATTCCTGTGACAGCAAAGTGTGTATTGGACAAAGTCTGAAGTGATGGATAAATAAATATTCGTATTTTGATCACTGATCTCTAGGGATTAAAATTAGTCTTGATCACCCCAAAAGAATAAATTGTCCCCAAAGAATAGATTGTCAAGCTTTGTCTTCCCTTGTAAAATGTCGTAAGAGTTAGCAGGGTCAATATCACATTATTTAATCTGTTTTAAGAGCATTTGAAACAGAAAAAAAAATGCTGCACGTACACTGTGTTCAAAAGTCTTGACCTCATTGTACTAATGATAAATCAAGAGGAATGTCTTTCAGATTATCAGCTGAATTGGTTTTCAGCATCACGAGATCAGAATCATCCCTCTACTATTTAAAGAGAAACCTTTTTTTGGACTATATGACACTGGAACAAATTCAGCAATTACCACATCTCAGTGTACAGTAATAAAGAAAGAGGCAAATTAGAGACTAGCTAAAATAGAATGACACAGAAGACTTGAAAATACTATATCCTGAATCAGGTAGAAGGAAAGAAAATGAAGAAATTGATAAAGCAACAGGAAAGATGGATTGTAAGTGAGAAAGAGGAAAAAGAAGTCTCAGTGGAGGTAGTATGAAAGGAAATCTTGACAGAGAGGGATGAATATCTTATCTTAGGTGGGTATGGTGTAAAATGAATATCAAATTGACCTGAGGTCAGATCTAAGCATCAGAGCAGATGTTCATTATCCACCCACAGAGTCTTAAAATCTACCAGCAAGGGCATCTGATGCTGACTCTTCCCTTGCTACACCTGGTGTGTGATCAAAGTGTTTGCTAGTTCTAAGAGCATGACAGAACCTTTCATCTCCATGCTCTCGTGTCGAGCTGCCTCTCATCTTTGCACCAAAAGGTGCCATGCCCAGGCAGCCAGCGTCTCGCACCTTTCTAACAACATGAACGCCCTAGATAAAAATAATAATAATACTAAAAATCTTTCCTGTGAGGGAATTACCCGGGGTAATGGGCTAGTAGGAAAAAATCAGAGCACTCTATTAGCATTATTAGAGAGAGGAGAGTGATCAGGGGAAAGAGAGTCTAGAAAAAGGGATGGAGGGCAGCAGTAGAAGCCCCATAGTCTTTGGAGAGTAGAGGCAGAGAGAGGGGAGACGGAAAGCTTTGCTTAATCTGAGTTTTTGAAAATAACTCAATCTTCTGCATGTGCTTCAGAGATGTGAGGATCCAGCAGTTACTGATTCATTGACTATACATGCAGAAATAAAAAAATACAAAGATAGTTACTGAGCTTATGAAATGGAGGCATGGAGAAAGCTAATGGTCCCATAGCTGGAGAAAGGTAAATGTGGAGAAGGGCTCAGCAAAGAGGCACAGGGTGAAGCTCAAACAGTGCTCTTTCTTTGAAAGTGATTGTAAAGAAAGATTTTGGCAATGGATTAATCTTTGAGGAGTCATAGAATAAGGACAGATGGATAGATAAAAATAATTATGTAGAAAGAAAAGAATAGAAGATAACACAAAGCAGACACAAAAGAACCAATGGACAAAATGAAAATCAGAAGCAAAGCTGGTAAAAGAAGGAAATGAAAATAAGAATGGGGCTCAAATCCACCAACAGACACAGATACCTGGCTGGCTACCTCAGCAACTCCAGGATCTAGGTGCCTAGAAAACATCTGGGCATATTTTGGAGGTGCAAAAGCCAGAGCACTGTTAGCTCAGCATTAGCCAAGGGCTCTTCAAAGGAAGTTGTACCCATCTGATTACTCCTTCCTACTATTGCAGCTGCTTGCTGGACAGCCTCCAGTGCCGCTTGAGTCTCTCAGCCTGAGGAGTCTCAAAGGATGAGCCTCCCTTCACAGCCTCACAGATCCTGCTGCCCTTTCACCAAAGACCACAGTGGTTAATGTATTGCCTGGAGAGGTGGGATCGAAGTCCCGCTTCACCTCAGGTCCAATGCCCGTTCCACATTCATGGCCTACATAAAGACTCACTGCACTGGAGAGAGAAAAAGAAGCTTCGAGTTACAACATCTATGTTTGAGATGCTCTTGAGGCTACTCTTTAGAACATTTTAAAGTAGCAATGAATAATTCTCTATTCTCTTGGTGACAGTTACTCTGGTTATAATACAACTGAGACAGCAACCGAATATTGACCAATATTTTATTCCCAATCATCTGCAATCTGAACTGAAATATCTGTTTTAAAGTTTGTCTYCTAAATATATTGCAGTTCTGTTTTTTGCTGGCTCAGGACAGCAGCTGCACTGTAATATGGAAGCCACTTGCTTAATTATTTAATAGACGGTTCCTGCCTCTTCAGTGGTGTTCAGTGTCAGAGAAGGTATAGGTAGCAGCTCGTGATAGGACTCTGGTCTAAAGGGGAGTAGAGAAAACTTTGCCCAAAGAGAGAAGCTTGTTATCCCCAACAGGTGGGAGGAAGGGCTGAGGGAATTTGATGAAGCTAAGTCTTTGCTTGTCAAACGTTCACTGGCAAATCAAAGAAGCCACATGAGGTATTACCAGTACAGTATAAAAGGTGGCATCTTTTTCTTTCGGGCATTTGCTTCCTGTTTGAAGATTTTTCCCTTTCTCCAAGCCAGAGCTTTGCCTCTGCAGGTGTTTCACTGCCAGCAAAATGCTACTTCCTCACCCATTTCTCAATTTTTCTTGCTGAGTTTCCAAGCCACTTGGTTTTCTATCTGTAGCTGCTATTAGATTTTGCTGGCTCAGAATTACTCCTTAAATTAAGGAGCTCCTAGAGGCTGAAAATAATTCCAAAATTTTACACAGTTCCTGCTAAGAAACTAGCAGTTCAGAGCTGTTCCTGATTGCAACGTGGGGACTGATTTTGTTTCATAAGAGGATTAGTCTCCTACCATTAAGTAGTTTTCATGATGAACCCCAACATCTGCTGACAGTGGAGTCATGACAAGAATAAAGTGAATGTTCCTTCTGAGTTACATCTGCAATGAGAAATCACACAAGCTGAGCTACTGGAAACTGAAAACTCCTTAGTTTTGTGGACACTTATGAAACAGTATAATGTATAAACCCTGAAAGGTTCCTAATTAGGATTTGTGTGCAACAGGGGCAATTTTCTTCAAAAACTTGCGTGTAATCTACGTGTATAGCATTATTATTCATGCTTTGAGAATTGCATCCCATTTGGAAAATCTATTTCAAACTGAACTTTGATCACTAGGCTAATTTTTTATCTTAAATGTGTAAAATGATGGAATCTGTTTAAAATTAATAGATTACCAATATCAATCAGTTACCATTTATCAGCATCAGGAACTGATGCCATGGTCCCACAAGAAATAATTTATACCAAACATACATTTTCTGAAGTGAATAATGGTCTGCAGACAACAAACTCTTAAGGCACCTTCAGAGTCCTTATTTATCAGAAAGAGATCGATTACGTTGGCGCAAAAAGCATGTCGCTGTTACCATACCTCCAGGCAGGATTCAAGAACAGTAGTTATCTCTGAAAACTTAGAACAACCAACTTTGAAGCAAAGCTCAAGGCAAAACAGTGTTTTTAATACGATGCAGGAAAAAGGGAACAAAGTAATTTAACAAAAAAAAGATTATTGCTACTGCTATAATGTTCAAGACCATGAGCTAGTCCTGCTGAATTCAGGGAGAACTTTGGTGGGATTTGGAATAAATTYAACTTATTTTAATTCTTCACATTTATTCAGACTCCCCCACACCCTCCTTTATTCACATATCCATTAGCAATTATTTCTATTTGGGTAAAAATGGAGCAGTATGTCTATAATATAGTAGGAAAAACATATTATTCATAATTTAAATTTGGTATTTAAAAGCCTAAGTCAACTAGCCAAAATATTAATGGAGAAGAATTGGAAAGGAACATTTTCCTGAACCCAGCTGGTAAGAACTTGTCCTTGAGCATGGGCACTAGTATACACACATGTACAAACCACGTTTCACCAGATGCAGCTCTGCAAAGCAGTGTGACAAGGTGACACAACTTTGTCCCAAAGAGGGTGATTTATCGGTGATGCCAGTCTGATCTGAGGATGACCACTGCCCTCCTGCACTCACCTCTGCTTGCTGTGGGGAGAGCCAAAGCAAGCACAGTCTTCATTCATACAAATCTGGACTGAAAAAAAAATCGAACCTGAATGTCAAGATTAAGAACTCTCTTTARTGGTCAGGGTTTGAGGTACATGAAGAGCATTCTTTGGAGCAGAGAATACTTGACTCAATTGGATGTGTCTCTTACCTATATATAACATATAACTATAAACAAAAGCAAAGAAACCAAATTTGAAAGTGTCTTTCAAACAAAAATATATATTTAATAACCTAACAGCATAGTCACTTAACAATCTGGAGCTGACTGAACCTTTTTGGTTGTAGTTTGATTGTCCAGAGAAACCTGACATGCCTATTTTTCTGTGAACTAATTTCATCAAGATTTGCCAGATATTATAGGGTTTTTTCCCGGTAAGAGAAGGATAAGAGATTTTCTGTTCATTCCTGTGCAAGATGTAGGTAACATTGGTGAAAAAGAGGTGGGTTTCTACTAAGCAATTTGTGGACTTCTCATGAAATTCTAGAGGATTTTTTCTGCTGATAGCCCAAGCGCTAAAGAATATCTTTAATTAATTTTTATACAGCATCAGGGCATCAAACTATGTACTCCCTTTAAGATGATAAATCACAAGAATATATATAACTTGCATAAACTCAGTTTGTATGCCTATATGGTAACTATTTCTGTGTAGCATCTACTGTCCATTATCAATAATTTTTGCATACAAGTTATTTTAATTTAACATCAACCTGAAACATCTTTGTACCTTGTCTTTGGAAAAACAACAACAAAAAATAAAGGTATTTTTATCAAATACGAAGTCTTTTAGACCATTTAGACTAGCGGAGTACAAATACAGACTTGCTGTATGAATTATTTCTTTCATAATTATTATATCTTGTAACCTCTGATCTGTTTTGATGTAAATTAAAAYGGAAACATTTATCTTTAAAAAAGATCTATTACCCATTTGGGTTACAGATGAGCTGCTCATAAAATGCAAGCGCTTTATTTTCAAATGTTGATGCCTCCAATCAAAAAGGAGTTGAGATTAATACCTGCAAAATGCTTTGGGAAACCATTAAAGGAGATACAAATGTAAACAAACAGATCCCAAGATTAGTCCACTGATCAGTATTTCATTTGAAATGTCTGGAAAAAAAAAGACATCAGATAACACAGGGTATAACCAAAGGATCCTATTGAGCCTTTTTGTCTTTAAAGAAATCRAGGTTAAACAATTACGCCGGTTACCTTCTAAGCATGTGTGGCATAGGAAAACTACAGATATTCCATTTCGTTTAACAAGCTCCATGTCTGTTATTAGCCTTGCATATACAGAGAGACAATACTCTCTGTGTCCCCACAGGAGTACRTGCAGCTGAACATCTCTAAACGTGATAGTGATCCTTGAATGTGTTTGCCTAAAATAGGTAAAAATAACCAAGGAGTATTCTAATGCATTTAATAGCTGCTCGGTGCTGTCCTCCCTTCTGGATTGTTAAGTATTCTAAGATATCTGACTCTGAAGATTCAGTTTTTATTATGATTCGTAGATAGCTATCTGTGTGTTTGATATAGAAAAATGAAAAAAAAAGAGACAGATACTCCACCTTCATTCTCTCCTTTGTTGGTTTTTCATATTTTTATGACTCACAAGCAATGTTGAGAGTATCTGACATTCTTATTAAAACAATGTATTAACACACAAAAATTAATAATATGTTAAAGCACCAGGAAAAAAAATCTGTTTGAAAACAAAACTRTGGTGGAAAAAGATAATGGGAGGGAAAGAAAACCCAAAAAACTTGCCTTCATTTTTTTTATACTGTTTGAGCTTTACAAAGCAAAAGAAAAGACAGAGGAAAACAAAGTGGAAGTGAAAAAAATGAGAAATAACTTGAAGACACAGATTCTGCCACCTATAACTAATTACCAAGAATTTAGAAAACTTAGACTCTCAAATTCAATTTATTTCACAATGTAGCAGCCTTTAACTGAATGGACTAAGCTTGAAAGCCAAAGTCCAGAGCATAAATAGTAAGTGGAAGACCAAGGAGCATGTAGGCAAACTCCTTTTCTTTTTCAAGGTTGGAGAGACRAGATTTTCCTCCTCCATCTGAGTTTCGTAAGTCACGCATTTCAGATACTCCACATGGTGTTAGTCAGCCCCTTACTCATGCCTTTGCCTGATATTCTCTAAGAAAATTTTGCTTTACAAAGCAATCAGGCTGAAGCTAAATATGTCATCATCCATCACTTAAATCTGCATAAATAATAAAGGATATGTAAAATAACTCACAAGTGGCATCTACAGCAGCACAGAGGCTTATAGATGAACTTTCAGGCAGCTCTGGATCCCTGTTGCATTGTATTAGCATCTGTTTTTCTTCTGCTAAGGCAAAGTATTTCGCCTTTTTCACTGTGCACCTTTAGCGATATGTTAGATATGCTCCAAAGAACAAGCCTGCTAAAAATATTCCAATTCTTATCATTAGGGGCATTCGGGGAAAARCAAAAGGCAACTACAGGTGTTCAAGGCAGGTTCAGTAAAAGATCATAGTAATAAGAGTTTCTTCTGTAAGTAAATTTCAATGCTGGTTTCAAGTCGTACAGTGCTCTCGTATGCCAAGGAATCTCAATGTGCTCAGAAAAGACATTTCAAGTATTTCATAGCAGAGCTATATGAAGTAAAGASAGGTGAAAGTGGGGGGAAAATTCTGTATGTTCAGTTCGAAGTAAATGAAAAAGCTAAAACACTCTAAATATCTTTGTAGTCAAGAACTCAAGGCAAAGGTTGCAGTTTAGAAGAAAGTTATATGGTTTGACAAAAAAAAAAAAAAAAGCTGGTCTGTGTAAAATATCTTAGCCACTTCTACAACAAAATTATTTCTTTTCAAATAAAGATTTTTAACTTGTTCTGTGTAGTTCAGCTTTTGAAATTTCAGTCATAAGCCAAACACAAATTGGAAAAATCAGGCAAGAAAGGTTAGATCCATCATACCTACTACTCAGTTCTATCTTCTTAAAAACTCAAGCACACAAAAGCAGTGACACTTTTTACATTTTCTTTGCAAATAGAAAATCAAATAAGTGGATACAACAGAACTGTACACAGAATATGGAAGAAAAAATGATATTAGTAAAGATCAATAAGGGAGAAAAAATACAAAGCAGAGATATCAAAATCAAATCACACCTCTTGGAGGCCTGGTCCAACAGGAGATGTGCACATACTTCAGCAGAACAAGTATTTCTCTTCAAGAGGGTAGGCCTGTTTCTGCAAGACCACAGTACATGAGCTTATTCAAAGTGAGTCAGAACAAATAATTTCTTCGAGTGAATCAATACATATCCTAGATTAACTGAGAGCAGAGGGACAAATAAGGACATAAGGACACTGCAATGAATCCCTAGAGCTGAATTTTCAAAAGAGTTTATCTATTTCCTGCTTAGAACAAGGTAGACATCTACCTAGGTGGATTTTCAAAGATGTTTTAAATCTATATCTGAACATGCTTAATACGAATAAAACTCTGTCCAATACTCAGCTGTATATCTCACACTTTTTGAACTATAGTGCTGCTGTAGAAAGAGCTGTATTTTATATGCAGCTTTGTGATTGGTACCCTGAAATCTTTGAGGGTGAAACACGGTAATTAGAAAAATTATTCTTTTCCTTTTTTGGGAAATAGTTCTTAAAATACGTTAGTTGAAGTACTAGTTGTCAGATCTCTATTGAGAAGTGAATAGATCTTTGTCACTTTATGAGCTATTAATTTTTGACACAATCAATTATAGCTGAACAAATGCTGATGGTATGAAAATAGTATGTTTTCTTTAAGATATGCAAAAATATATCTAACTTCCTTTACAGACAGAAATAAGACTTCTAAGGACAGGAAACTGAAAGATTTTGTATCACTTCATGTAATTTTTATGAAAGTCTCCTATTCACATTACACACTGAGAAACAGAAGGACTTTGGAAAAAAAAAATTCCTTCTGAAAATGCCTTGAACATATCTTACAACGTTAAACCAAATATACTTTTGTTGAAAGATTTAATTATTGAGATTAAGATAATGACTAGACCTTTCATATTTTTAGAAGGACATTTCTGAGTCACTGCCAGTGAGTAGCCACAGCTTTCCTACTAGTTAATAACACACCTTTCATAGATGTGGTATACCATATACCAATAAGTCAGACCTACAGTCCATATTGACAAGCACTTGTGTGATGATTATTTGCAGATGGAAAATAATGTGCCACCGTTGAACATTTGCAACAAAAAACAAATGTCCTCACAGTACAGAATAAATGCCAAGAGAGGAAAAATTCATTTTATAGGCAGAAGACCATCAGGTGGAAATGGACAAGTGGAACAAGACTGTTAGGAGGAACTGGTGAAATTATCAGTTGAATAATTTGTCCAATTCTGGTATCAATCCTTAAAAGATGGTGACAAACTGAAAGACATCTTGAAAAGAGCTACAAAACTGACCTGGTGACTGGATTACATGGCACAGGGAGACACAAGTGTTTAAATCTGTAATACTGATTTGGACTATTTCTTTAAAAAAAAAAAATTCCCAAAAATATAGTTTTATAAATGTTGAACCTGTTCACAGGGAAAAATGACTTTCATATATACTTTTTAATCCAAAAATRTTGTGAAGAAGAGCTAAAATTGTTGAAATAACCTTCTCTGGTTTTCTTCTAAATGTCAAATGAAGTAGGTTTTCCCCAGTGTAATGATTTCTTCCCTATTACTAAGCAACTAACACTTTAAAATTAGAAAAAAGTCAATAGTGAATTGAAATGCCTCAAAATTATTTAAGCAAGTTTTAGATTTAAAGATTTTACTGATTCACAAACATATAAACTACTGATTCATAAACAGAAGTTTACATATAAATTCATATACATATATATATATATTTAATTTTGGATATTTTCTTGGGACCAAAAAATCCAACTACTACAGCTGTACAACTTAATGAAGATGATGTTAAAAGATGCCTATATCATAGCCATAGAAATGACCTGAGCTGGAAGTAGAAAAGATTCTTTATTCTCTCCAAATAAAATCATAACAAGAAAAGGGCTCCAGCAAGGGTCTAATAAGAAGTTAGAATCTGAAACTAGAAAAATTAATAATAAAAGCAAAGGCATGAAAAGGTTCAGCATCTTTCTAAAATATAGCTGGCAACTAAGGGCTGAGTCGGGAATGATTTAATGGAATTTTGCTGTACACGTTTATTCAAAGGTCAGACGACGTAAATGGAATGATCCTTCCTGGCCTTAAAATCTATGCCTCTCCAAATACGTAATTGATGATTATGCAAGCATATGTCTATGGGGAATATTTCTTCCTACTCTGTTAAATGGGTAAGCTTATATTTGATTGCACATCATGAGTATTGATATCTGTTATACATTTTCAGCTTAGCTAATGCAATTATGCATGATATTACAATTAGTCATATATATCCAATTGTTTTCATCCTATTAGGCAATTATCCACAGTAACTTCTGACAAGCAGTTTCACTGACTAATTGTTTGTTGTACAAAGAGTGTACATATTTTTAATTATATTAAATTTAATGTGTTTTCATTTCATTTGGCCTATTCCCATTCTAGTATTCCATTCCAATACAACATAGGTGACATGAAGAACATGTAAATTAAGCTATGCAAAGTCTAGAAAGTCTCTAATCTAGAAATACTCTATAAATTTTATCATCTATCAAATATGCAAATTCTATAATTAACTAAAAGAGAGGTTGCAAAAGAGACAATTTTTTACTAGAGAATGTAGCAGTCTCTGAGGAAGCAATGTTCTCATCACAGTGTACGTATATACACATACAAACACCTATATATAGAATATATGTATATATATCTTTCAATATGTATATGCATATATAATATCTATAATACTTATAAATACGTAATTGAAGTGCTTTGCAGACACCACTTTTCTGCTTTCAAATGGGTCATGTGAAATCACAGTGCTAACACTGCAAGTGCAATTGTTGATGTGTGACTTGAATAATCTGGTACCCTGGACTACCAAAAACTGACAGTAAACTGTCAACATTTTAGGATAACATTATATATATATATGCAAATACTCAAGTATATGAATATATCCTTGGAACTCTTATCTGCATGCTATGCATGATAATAATAAAAAAACCAAGTAGACAACTGGATATGACCAGCATTTCCCGGATATCTCATCCTAGTTGCTTTGATAGAACATAGCCAATCAGTGCTGTGCTCATAGTTTTTAGTTATAAAGCAGATCCCCCAGCAAATGGATCAGAAGAAAAGAGAAAAATTCAGAACATGTTATAACTGGGTTTTACTTAAACATCTCAGTTTAACAGGGTCATAGCTCAAAACAACTAAACAGTTTAATGAAACCTATAGTGAATTTGCAGATGTGCACTGTRTGTAAAATCTTTGTATCAGAAACACAGACAATAAATAATATATAAAAGTAAACACCAGTTAATAATATCATATAATCTATTTTATTGTCCCTCAGAGAGCTCAGTGCCTTACAAGTGAATCCTGGTTTCATCCTCTCCATTTTACGTTTCTCTCCCTCTTACCTCCAGAAGGAAAGATCGTGCTGAATGTTGCACATGTGACCAACGGAACAACCAAGGAAAATCCTGGATCCTTTGCCTTGCAGTCCAAGGCTCCAGTGCTGTCGATGTGCTGTCTCAATTGTATTCCTTTATTTCCTGTGTACCGCTAAAAATTTTTGCCAGAGAAATAATTTTGCTGTGCACATTTAAACCTTCATTCTCATTCTTACAGAATCCTTACTATGACACTTAAGTAGTATGAACTGATTTAAAATTTACTTTAAATGTAGTATATTGCCTTTCAAAGGCTACCGAAAACTACCAAAGGTTTATAAAGAGTGGAAATGAGAATTTGAACATTACTTTGAACAAGAAAAGCCTTATTTGATTATCAAAATTATGCCCCAAATAATAGCTTCAAGCWTTACTTCACCTGTGGGAAATATAAGAAACAGTGGTTTGAAGGCAGTTAATTTTGTGACTAAAGCAGCTTGTATGGGTTTTACATAAAATTGTTTTTATGTCAGTGCTGGAGCACCTGCTTATCTTTTAAAGTGCACTATTCAAATGAATCCACAGCAAAGGACTTGCATTTCCTTTTTGTTTGCTTCAAACCAAGCATGTCACTTGACTACCTTTGGGTGCTTCTTTGTTGCATTGTATACAACAGAACTCTAATGTTGCCGCTTTTCTACAAGAACTAATGCACCTTTTTTCTTTTTTTTTTTTTAAGATAGAGCTTGTAGAAAGTGTAATATAGGTATATATTGTTTTGTTTTATCTAATGTGGATAGATTTAATAGTTGCATGAGGATAGATTCAATAATTTCACTTGTAAATGTATCTGAGCACTGGCACAGGTTGCCCRGAGAGGTTGTAGAGTCTCTGTCCTTGGAGATATTCAAAACCTGAGCACCCTGCTCTGGGTGGCCCTGGTCTGAGCAGAGGGGCTGGACCTGACAATCTCCAGAGGTCCCTTCCCACCTCAGCCCTTCTGTGATGCTGTGAACTCTGCCACAGCTGTCCTTGTGTGCTGAAAGCCCAAAGTCTCCCTAGTGCAGCAGACTCACTGGGCAGCTTTTGGGCAGCTTTTACAAACAGGATTGAGAACTGTCCAAAACCGTCAGCTAGAGGAAAGTAGTAGGAAGACAAAGGACGATGAGTGATAGAGACAGCATGCATGTGTAATTTTTACAGCTGAAATCCTCAGTAAATCCAAAGCACTCATATTTTTTTAAAGCGCACTGAATTATGCTCTGGATGTTCTGCTCATTATAGAAGGACCCTTTGCTCGACATCCAGGCACCTGACTTGATGGTGTGAATACTCCCCTGTGACTTTAAACAGGGCTTCTTACCCTTCTGGAGGCTGTGCTTTCATGCAGCTAAAACAAATTCATTCTTTACAGCTGAAGAAATTCCCCCCGTGCCCCCTTTTCTGTTAAGAGAAGGGCTGAATGAGAAAATGCATCAGTAAATTATCCATGAGAGGAGGCAGAACGAGCGTCCTGCCCTACAGCCCACCCTGACACCAACATTAAGCGGCTGCTGGGTGTGATAAACAGCAGCGTTTCCCAGAGATTTAAAGACAAAGTACAGAGAGAGATGGAGACACAGCTACATGATTCTTAAATATTTATAACGCAATAGTTCAGAGGCTTCACTGAAAATTAAAGGCTTATTATGCTACGTATTATATAAACTTGTACAAATATACATCTCCTGCTTCGAAGTGTCCAGCTTATGAGAAGTACTGCACCGATGACAGGTTTCAGATTTAAAATGTATTCTTTCTCCTCTCGTCATTTCTCAGTCTCTTTCTGGCATAAGCTGGCAGATCTCTGAAGAAGAAAGAAAAGTACGACTATAAACCAAGCACCCTGGTAAAAAATCACACTGTCAAGAAAGCAGTTTTCCCATGCTGATGTCTTGGATGGCTTCGTGTACAGTATAAAATGTGTTCTTTTCTGCTGGGTTCATTTGAATTACAATGCACAAAGGGAAGGGGAGAAGGAGAGATTTCTCCTGCCCTGCTGAGTTTAGCTGGAGGTGGACATGGAAATTCAAAATATGTCAGAAATAACAGGCTAACGTTTTCTTAGAGGCTTTCTTGTAAGGATAGTATGCTGACTTTAGGACACGCCTCTGTGCACATGTGTGTGCATGTATCCAAACAGCTAACATTACAGCTATGTAATGCTGAGTAAATCCTTAGAATGTAATGGAAGTAGTCCAGACACATATCATTTTAATCAGTAACAGAATTTGCCTAATTATATAAGGATTGCCCAATAAGACATGAGGTTTGCTCTACTGGACAACTCTGTAGATAAATAATTACTGAGTTTCTGTAAAATAATTGGCTTCAGGAGAGCACATAGCTCACAGAAGTGTAGGGTGAGAGGAAATCTGAGATCATGCAGTCCGCCTTTGCTCTGCTTCCCATCACACCTCTGGAGCAAGTGCTACTTGATCATTCCTGACAGGCATTTCTCTAACCTCTTCTTTAAAACCTCCACTTATGAGGAATCCACAACTTCCCTATATATCCATATACATTTTCTTATACCCAAACTACATTCGATGCCAATGAACTCCAGCTCCATCAATGAGTGGGATAATGACCTCCCAATTTTGAATGTGACAGCCTCTTAACCCAAAAAGAATAAAATAGGAAACCTAAATGCTAAAAAAGATCAAGAAAGATCTTGTTAAGCTGTAGAGAGAATTGTTGAACAGGAATAAAAGGCGTACATGATGCAGCTGTATGACGCAGAATCAGCAGTAACATGCACAGATGTGTCAAAGGTGCTAAGAGCAGTAAGCCAGTCAATGTGAAAACAAAAGAATTTCCTTCTAAGGGCATAAAAGGCTAGAGGCAAATGAAGCCATTTGCTTAGAGAAATGAAGACAGAACACAATCTCCACTTTATTCTCCTAATAAAGAATTCAGGTGTCATTTCTATTCATATTGACAGAAAAGATTCTCACAGCAAGTAGGTGCCATAGTATCTTTCAAGAGTTTGGGTTAGGTCTTAATTGCCAGGTGTCTCAAAATGGAAGGGACGCCCATGAAAAAGCAACACGAAACAAGATTCTCTTGGCTCGCTTTCTCCTTTTTGTGCTTCTACAGTAACCCAAAGACTTCTTCAGAAAACTTCTCAAAAGAAAGGACTCCTCAAATAGTATGAAATCATCAGAGGATAGTCATAACTCAATCTTTTTTCCTGAAAATGGGAAATCCTCAGCATATTCCATACTCCATTCTTTGCATTRAATAAGGAAAAGCAGCTTTTCATCACATCTATTGATACAGGAGATTGTTGAAGGTCTACTACTTTGCTACTTCAAGATCTACTACTGAAGTAAGTATATAGTGCAGTCCTCCTGGCCACAAGAATAAGAAAAGACACAGAGCAGATTCATTGACTGTGCCAGCTCATTTTTATTTCAGTGACCTTCTTTCAGCACTAGAAATTAATTAAGTGTATTAGTTCTTTAAGGTCAACTGAAAAATTAAGGTTAGTCCTTTACAATGAAACTAAATGTGTAGTTTTCTAATCTACTTATATTTGACTGACTATTTCAGTTTTAAGGATATTTTCATTAAAGCTTTGTAGCTCATATTTTATCTTACAGGATGAGTAAATACAATTCAAAAGGTTCTGACAAATCTTTTAAATGTTCAGCAGACCAAGACTGTACTGCAATATTAAGGTACAGTATTTGCAGCTTGTTTAACTTCGGAGAGTAAGAGTACAGGATGTATCACTCATTAACATGCATAGAAACTCCTAGTTTTATGCCTTCTGCTGAGTATAATTAATTTCACAATTTAATCAGATATTATTTTTAATGAAGTTCACATTTTATAAACTTCCCAAGGATAATCACATGCATGTCTTGGGAGGCCCAATTACACCAAAAGAAGGATCCTTTATCTATTTTTAACCTTTGCCTTCCAATTAATAAGTATAAAAATCAGATTTTGATTACTGTATATTAACAAGAATTGTAATTGTTGGTTAAGTAGCAAAACATGCCTCACGGCTGAACCGATATGTCATTGAGATATATCTCTAAGCCTTATCTTCACAGTTTAAGCTTATTTTTCCAAATGAACAGCCTAGCTGGYAATCAAAATGTTACAAAGCAATGAGAATACATTTTGTATGTGCCCTTCATCCAATTTTTCCTATTACAGCATTAGTTGAATTATCACAGGTCTGTCTGTGCTTCCTTATGCTGCGAATGTGATCACTTATGCCCTTGAAAACTTGAGTTTGAAGCCCTARCAAATAGGAATGGCCCTTGCATAGGCCTAAGGGACTGATCCTCACTTAAGCTAAGGCTGCATCAAGGCACTCTGTCAAGGTAAAAGGGACTTTAAAGGGGAGGCAGCCCTTCAATGTGTGCACATTTTTCAGGCCTTTCACTTTGCTGGAGTGGATTAACTGTGAAGAATAATTGTAGCCAGCTGAAGGCATTGGGCCTGTGCGATTTTGTGTGAATAAGTATTTCCTGCCAAACAATAAGCTCTGATACTTTATCTTTTATTGCATATAAAGGTGGTGAAATTATTATGGCTGTTTCCCTGAGCATGCAGTTACGACACTGATTTGCTTGCTTTCTACMGAAGAATTGTTGAAATTTATTATGTAAAGATATTTCCTTTGAARAAATGGACTACATAAAATACTAGTTTTTTCTAGTGTAAGATTTGTACTGAAAATATTAGTTAACATAAAAGCTTTGAAAATGGGGTTTGAGGAGCACTGTGTGGTTGTCTGAAGAGAGCTGACAGCAATATGATACAGAGCTCCTTCTTACATTTCTGTCTGGCCCTAAGTGATAAGTCCTTGCTCATTATTTGTCTCTGCACGTGAGTGCAACAAATTAGGCAATGCACAGAGAGGAGAGTATGAACCTTGTCCCAAACATCTTATAGCTCTGAAGAAAAAGATTTAGTGTATATTCCTAATATTAATTTTCCATTTAAGTTACTGCTCTAGGTACTAAAAAATATCCATTATTAAGATTATGATGTTATTATTAAGATTACTCTTAAGATATCCATGTTACTATTACTATCCATGTTTACTATTAAGATGTTCATACTTTGCTAATTCAGGGGGTGCAGCTTGCAGAGAAATACAGCAAATACACACTATTTAACAAATGAAGGCAGAATGAATTATTCTACCTGTATTTTCCAACTGTAAATGTTCAAAGTGCCTTACAAATATTGGCAAGATGTCAACATACTTTTTGGACAGTGAAATATTGTTCCTATTTTATAAATGGTGAAGTTCAGGGCACATAAAATCCCCCCTCCTCCAAATGCTGAGTCCTAAACAGATTATTAGGACATTGCATTATAATCAAAGAAATCAAGCTATTTTAAAACAATAAACCTTGTTATTTTAAAATGGAAGGACAGCATAGGCAAAGAAGGCACAAGTACAACATCGTGTGTTTAAGGGGGATGAGAGAACCCCAWCTATTAGAAGCTATTGTCACTTCTTCTGATCAGCTGAACCGAAAATCAGGAGTCAGTAGATCTTGTGTCAGCACTTCATGGCTCTTGCTCTAACACAGTCGGAAAGCAAAGAGGAGGCAGAATGTTTTTTTGCTGTAGCTTTAGAGTTCCTTAAAGAACACCAGAAAAAAACTGAACATTCCACTGTTGCCTGCCTCCTTAAATTTGGTGTCATTCCATAAGTGGATTTTTATTCATTTTGCCTCTGCAACCATGTTCTCCTCATAGAAGCTTTTTTGCTTTGACAAGGAATACTGTGAAGATTTCATGCTACATTAAAATCAGCTCTTGCTTCTAAGTCTTCCCCCCTTCCTTTTGTTTTATCACAGCTCTTTTTAATCTCAGTAATCGCATTATTCTGTTTACCAAAATAAGGCAGAGCATACTCTTCACAAAACCCTTCAGCTCTTTTATATTGACAACATTGTAGTAGGTTATTGCTCTCAGAACAAGTGCATTTTTGGTTTACTTGTAAACCTGCTTCAMCTTCCCTACTAACCTTTCTTTATCTCTTTCTGTTCTGCATTTCAAAGCACAGCAAGCAGTGCTACTGATCAGTTGGTATATGTATCACATACATAAAATATATAAAATTTTATAAAATATTTCATAACATATTCATATATATCTTGAAATGGTTGTGCATATATGTCTCTATATTGAATAACTTTATGAGAATAGATTAGGTCTCAAAGTTTGTTCTGTTCTTTATGTCTTAATTTTATATCATGAAATTAATTGTCATTCTCATGGCCTGTTTGAGTCACATTTAATTGATACACAGGTTTTCGTCTTTCCTTCCAAGTAAGGAAGATAATTTTGTCAGTAATGTTCATTAAAACATAACTGATTAAATTATCTCAAACAGTATTTATTTTATTATTCAATCTCAGCCTCTTGAAATGAATCTCTTTTTTTATTCAAGGCACTCAATCCTCATTCATGAATTATTCATTACCTGCAGTAGTATTTTAAATACTAGGTTTTTTGCTTCTACTATATAACTCAAAGGCCAACTGGTCCAAATGGCTTCAAATCTCAATCAGTTTAAACATGAATGGCTTCAATTTGCTTGCAAATTGAGACCAGGTTTACTACAGTACAGTCTAGAGGTAATGTTTATTTAATAATTATTGTTCATGACAGCAAATCAGATAAGACTGAAAATGGTATTTCCTTTAAAACAAGTTAAAATCCATAATTTTTAAATATTAAWATTTCAGATTAATTTTTACCTTTCTCTTTTGTTTCCTTTTTCTTCCCTCAATTTCTTTCATTTTTTATTCTTTTTCTATGTCATATTTGCAAGGGGAACACAGTAACAGAAAGTAAAAAGGAAAGGGAAAACACTGAAACTTTGAAAAAAGAGCTATGTTGGCTCATTTTTGTTAAACATCAGTTTCGTTGGGGGAAGGAAGTTGATTGTTTCCCAGCTTTCCTGGACAAAACTCTTTGCTTGGTTCCATAAAAACAAAGCATCACTTTAAAACCATCTTAATAAAACTACGAATGTCCCTGTTTGTCTTGGGCCTTTAGGAAAAAATGGTTGTAGATATCCTCAGATGGAGAGACTTTTGAGAGATCTCAAAGAGAGTGCTTTTGTACACATCACTGACAGGCACAGAAGAACATTTATAAGGAACGTGGGCRCACCACCTCAGATATATGCGTATAACAGTTTATCACTGATGTAGGGGGGACACATGATATATTCATCAAAGCAGTATGAGTAACCTTGTACTGAATTACTGTGTTAGTGGGAACTATTTGCATACAAGGCAACGAGCACCTTCTTGCATTAATGAGACCCTAGTGAGGTCAGACCGTGGTTTTCAATGTAAAGTTAATGTTTGATAACCCTGTGCTTGGTGACACTGTAGCACACAGATGATGTCAAATCAATGGTAGTGAAGAGCATAAGCATTTCAGAGTATAATGTAGCATGTCTAACTGGTGAACAGATATGCACATGTACAGCAGATGTCTGTGGGGATAAAAGGACGTATTTACATACATTTACACATCCATTAAAGGAGAAGCTGTTTCCACATGCTGAGATATCTGGTTTGCCTCCTTTTACTTGTTCTTGCTAAGTCAGAAGGGCTGTGAGTATAATAAACATTGAGTGTTCACTTTATTGTACTGTTTTCTAGATATAGGGAAAAAAAAGTTAATTATTTTTTTAAAGTGTAACACATTTTTTTTCTATAATGATTGTAGTAGCATTCAGATGCCCATTTGAAAGGATGAACTTCATTAAAGAGATATTTAATAGGCGTATCTTTWTTAAGAGTCTGTATCAATGCATCACAGTACAGCATAGACTAATGTAAGGTATACATAAAATATAAATATCAGTGCTAATGCCAATGGAAATAATAAAACAGAACTAGTGTAAATGTCAAGGCCAGGATTCCCACACAGGCTTTCATTTAACATTACAGTAAAGAGC
Source organism: Oceanodroma leucorhoa (assembly GCA_030449065.1). NCBI lineage: Eukaryota > Metazoa > Chordata > Aves > Procellariiformes > Oceanodroma > Oceanodroma leucorhoa. Next base: position 14,067,562 of record JASVER010000016.1, on the reverse strand, counting down.
TAGTTTGCATACTTTTCTCAGTAGATTATTTAACTTAATCACTACAAGAGTTGCCAACATGTGGGAGTGCCAGGATGAAGCAGCAACAGTTTTTCTGATATTACATTTGAAAGTAGTTCTCTTTATGCCCAATTTCCTTCCCTAAAAGGGAAGGAAAAAAACAAGTAAGGTGTTTTAGGGATTATTTTTGGAGGGGGTTAATTCCTGCCTGTCACATGCAATTCCCATAGGACACAGAGGAGAACAGGCAGGTTATTAACCTCTAGAATAAAATTATTCTTTGGGAGAAGAGCCTTGAGGACATTCACATCATTAAAAAAACAAAAGCCAACAAAAAAAAAAGCCTTTTTTTGAGCCTTTTGTTCAATATTTCTAAACAACCTGGTACAGTTGAGCTCTGAGGGACTATAGTGTTTCAGAGGCAAGGTTTTTTAATGTGCTTAAAACAGCTTAGCATTTATTTTACTGGAAGGTATATTTTGCCTCCTGACTTATTCCATGACACCTATGCAGTTGGACCCTACTCTGTAAGAAATGCTGGAGAAGCTCCTTCTCCAAGAATCTGACATGAGCAACCAGTGAATAGTTAAATAACAGCCCAGGAGTTGAGAACAGAACAAGGAAGATCAGGTGTGTAAGGGGTAAGATGTGTATTGAAAAGGATGGTTAAGACTGATCTGTGTGAAGGGACATGTGAATAATCAATCATATTCTAGTAGATAATGTCATACAATATTGTTAAACACATATAACATCCAAGTTCTTGCAGTTRCATGGGCAATAATTAGGAGATAATTTCATCTGCATTGTCAGTTGTGACATAATGGTATGTATATATATTTTTGTAGCTATCCTGCATCATCATGATCCATAATGGTGGATGATATATTTGTTTTATATTTCTCCAGAARCATCCAAAGAGAAGCTATGTGGTATCCAGCTTCCTGCTGTAAGGGGAAGAAAGTAAAAAAGGGGAGAAGTTAATGATTTTGCTTATATCAGCAATAAATGCAGTACTCTCTTCACCTGGCAGTTCAGCTCTGAAAAACTCATAGATTAGTGAAGATGAGACAGTGTTTGAGGCATTAAAAGCAGCAAGCACAGAAATATAAGACACTGTTGTTCCCTCTCCTTATGTCCCAGGCTGGAATTAAATCCAGAGGAAAACAAATTRCTACTCCCTTGAAATAAATTAACAGAAAATTATAGAGCTCTGGCATATGCTTGTACACCTTTTTGCCTTAGAGGTTTCTCTAACAATGAAATAAATGATGGGGGGGGGGGGGAGTGTATTACTTTTCTTACAAAGATATAGTCCCAATGGGTGATGATCTAAGAAAAACCTTGCTAGATAAATATTACCCTGTATATGTAAGGTAGCATGCTATTTCAGAATATATGAAGGAAATAACATTAACTGAACAAGGACTTGCGTTTTATTGGGAGGTAGAAGGTGAGAACGTTACACCAAGTAAGCGATGGGAGCACATTGCCTGTCTGCTGCCTGCTGGACTTGTAACCTTCCTTCTGCTCATTCGGCTCTCTTTGATCCACAGCCGAGCTTTGACCTGGCACAGCTGCTTAAACTCCACTCAAACATCTGCGAAAACCACCATGTTACTGAGGAAGCTGTGAAAAAATATGTAGACAAGAACCAACTGAGATAAGAAAGGCAAAACTACAGGCAGAGGTAAGACTGTTGAGGCAAGCCTGTCAGTGGCTCGTTGGCAGAGCTACATCTAGCGACAGGGAACCGCGCTGTGCCCTGCAGTTGCAGATGTCCTGCTTGCACAGCCTCTTTGTGCACAGTAAATGTTGCCTCACCAAAGTGACCAAAAGAGGGACATCTACAGGTTTTCACCCATTCAAGTGTTTTTGAAGGGGAAGAACGAGTCCATATAAAATCTAGTATTTTGATAAAGCCCTGGAGGGAAGAGAGGCCCAAGAAAGCTGGTTAATATCCAAGGATGACCTCCTCCAAGCTCAGGAGCCATGCATCCCAACAAAGAGGAAGTCAGGCAAAACTGCCAGGAGGCCTGCATGGATGAGCAAGGAGCTCCTGGACAAACTCAAACACAAAAAGGAAGCCTACAGAGGGTGGAAGCAAGGACAGGTAGCGTGGGAGGAATACAGAGGTATTGTCCGAGCAGCCAGGGATCAGGTTAGGAAAGCTAAAGCCCTGGTAGAATTAAATCTGGCCAGGGACATCAGGGGCAACAAGAAAAGCTTCTACAGTACGCCAGGGATAAAAGGAAGACTAGGGAAAATGTGGACCCTCTCTGTAAGGAAACAGGAGACCTGGTTACCAGGGATATGGAGAAGGCTGAGGTACTCAATGAATTTTTTGCCTCAGTCTTCACTGGCACGCGCTCAAGCCTCACTGCCAAGCCACAGAAGGCAGAGGCAGGGGCTGGGAGAATGAAGAGCAGCCCACTGTAGGAGAACATCAGGTTCAAGACCATCTAAGGAACCTGAAGGTGCACAAGTCCATGGGACCTGATGAGTTCCATCCGCTGGTCCTGAGGGAACTGCCGATGAAGTTGCTAAACCACTATCCATCATATCTGAGAAGTCATGGCAGTCCGGCAAAGTCCCTGCTGACTGGAAAAGGGGAAACATAGCCCCCATTTTTAAAAAGGGAAAAAAGGAACATCAGGGGAACTACAGGCCAGTCGGTCTCACCTCTGTGCCTGGGAAGATCATGGAACAGAACCTCCCAGAAGCTATGCTGAGGCACATGGAGGACAGGGAGGTGATTCGAGACAGCCAGCATGGCTTCACCAAGGGCAAGTCCTGCCTGACCAACCTAGTGGCCTTCTATGAAGGAGTGACTACATCAGTGGATATGGGAAGGGCTACAGATGTTGTCTATCTGGACCTCTGTAAGGCCTTTGWCATAGTCCCACACAGCATCCTTCTCTCTAAACTGCAGAGGTATGGATTTGATGGGTGGACTGTCTGGTGGGTGAGGAATTGGTTGGATGGTCACATCCAGAGGGTAGTGGTCAATGGCTCAATGTCCAGATGGAGATAGGTGACAAGTGGTGTCCCGCAGGGGTCCGTATTGGGACTGGTACTGTTTAATATCTTCATCAATGACATGGACAGTGGGATCGAGTGCACTCTCAGCAAGTCTACAGATGACACCAAGCTGAGTGGTGTGGTTGACACGCCTGAGGGACAGGATGCCATCCAGAGGCACCAGGACAAGCTTGAAAAGTGGACCCGTGTGAAGCTCATGAGATTCAGCAAGGCCAAGTACAAGGTCCTGCACTTGGGGGTACCATTGTCCGAAAAGCTGGACATGAGCCAGCAATGTGCACTCACAGTCCAGAAGGCCAACCGTATCCTGGTCTGCATCAAAAGCAGTGTGGCCAGCAGGTCGAGGGAGGTGGTTCTGCCCCTTTACTCTGCTCTGGAGAGACCCCACCTGGAGTACTGCATCCAGCTCTGGGCAGCTGAGGGCAGCAAAAGACAGACATGGACCTGTTGGAGCAGGTCCAGAGGAGGGCCACGAAAATGATCAGAGGGCTGGAACACCTCTCCTGTGAAGAAAGGCTGAGAGAGTTGGGGCTGTTCATCCTGGAGAAGAGAAGGCTTTGGGGAGACCTTATTGCAGCCTTTAAGTACTTAAAGGGGGCTTATAAGAAAGATGGCGGCAGACTTTTTAGCAGGGCCTGTTGTGACAGGACAAGAGGGAACCATTTTAAACTAAAAAAGAGTAGATTTTAGACTAGATCTAAGGAAGAAATTTTTTACTCTGGGAACAAGTTGCCCAGAGAGGTGGTAGATAGCCCATCCCTGGAAACATGCAAGGTCAGGTTGGACAGGGCTCTGAGCAACCTGATCTAGTTGAAGATGTCCCTGCCTACAGCAGGGGGGTTGGACTAGATGACCTTTAAAGGTTCCTTCCAATCCAAAGTATTCTATGACACACTGGAGCCAGGAAGATAGTCCCTCTAAACTGTCACCATTTCCTTATGGATGATTTACTCCAAAATGGTCCATATAGTATTTCTCTTGTGTCTGATTGATTTTTTTTTCCTTTGAAAATAGACTGGCAATGGCTGTCTACAGTCAAAGCTTTTTTAGACTAAATATTGCTGATCCCACTTATTGCTGCTGCACAAGTTTTCCATGGAAGTGCTGCTGAGTGCTGTTTGAGACCTTCCACTGAGTTCCAGTAGCTTCATTAAGGTAATTGGAAGCTGGAGTTATTTATTGCTGCCCACATTGATTTTGTATAGCATATAGATAAATAATAGTGCTGGAGAAAGTTGTTCTCTGGCAAATCAATTGAACTGTGTAACAAAAAGTCGTCTGAGTTTTTCACTTTAAAACACTGGTCCATTGGTGTTCGGACTGTACATAATCTCATGCTATTGCAATGATTTTGGATATCCAAACCATTCCAGGCCGATTTTTATCATCTTCCTTTATCAATCATTACATGTGAAGGTTAGAAATTGTGCATATAAACATTTTTCACTTACCAATATTTTTTTGCAAATCTGAATAAACTGAAATGGTTGAAATAATATATCATTGGTTATCAAACTATTGTACTGAAGTTGGTATATTGAGAATATTTAGGAAGCATACTGCTGTCCTGCGTATCATTTTGGTGACCAAATTACATCTAAAAAATGCCAAGAAGAAGAATGCCAAGAACCATGAAGAGATAATAGTGATCTAGTCCTTTCACAATGGAGTCGGTCAGTGTTACACCAGTAACAGTTACACAGTAGGGACTCAAGCTGACCAGGAAGCCCATCCTGCATCTCCCACAGCAGCACCAGTATTGAGGGCATACCTTCTGAGAAGCTAAGCACAAAATCRTGAGTCTACTTTGGCCAAATTTTTGTGCGTTTGGTGACTTCACTGAGCTTATGCAGCATGAGAGAAAGAATTGGCTTGGAACAAGAGAAGAAAGGTTATATTTTTGGCTAAAATAAGAGTCACTTAATTAATGCCACAGGAGTAGCTTTTCTCACTCTGACCCAGTCCTGAGGATGAAGCTTGCCTATTGGTTCTCCAGCAAAGATAAATGGGATACATTACGATTTCAGCATTCTTGTATGAGTCTGTCCATCCCATAACCCAGTTAGTTTATTCTGCTTATTCTTGATTCATTGCATCCTGGACATGATCCTGCCAAAGCATTTTGTTTTTCTAAAATTCATCAACTTTTCTGAGTGTGTTGACAATATTCTGCAGTCTCTGTTGGGCTTCTGTGCAGGTAAAAGTCCCTTGAACTTCTTCATGCACATTRCTTACTTATTTACCTTTCTTGTTTGCAGCCATGAGCCCCTTCAAAGTTTCATTACACATTTTTTTTTTAGATTAAACTCCTGAAGCTGTCTGAATTTCTTCTTAGAACTTTTCAGAGAAATAGTTTATTCCTAGAGTGATGGGGCATCACTCCCACAGTGAGTTGGATTTCTTCTTCATGGCTTTCCATGAACTATATGAGTCAGCGCAATATGTTTCAGCACCRACTGGGGTAAAATGGATTTTTGTTAATTTCTGAGAAAATAGTGGAAGTTTCCTCAGACTTATGAAGTAAAAAATTAATATTTAGAGCCTATTCCCATGCAGGTGTATCCTTATTCCAGGGTTCCTCAGACGTCTAAGAACCAAGTAGCTGATTTCTAGTTAGTGAGAGAGTTCTTTCTCTGATGTTTTATTCTAATACAGTTTCACAATTATGTGCACAGCTAAGAGAGGAAAAATGCCCAAACTAACTTAACAGATAGAGAAACACCCTTGGGGAGCCATTTTGGATTCCAAAGCTTCCTTGCTCATTCTATAATATCCCATTCAGCTGTCTATCAGATGTACGTTAGGCAAGTTGTTAATGGATTTAGTGAGAGTGTGGAAGGCTTCACTGTTCACAGTTAGGCTTACAAATTGGTTTGCCTAAAGATGCTTATTTTCTCCTCATCTTTTGTAGACCCTTGTAACTGTTTTGTTAATGTGACTAATTATGTGTGTGTATATATATGTATGTATACATATATGCATACGCATACAAATATCTTCACATTCTCTTTAACTGTACTGAGCCAAATATTACAGTTTTTATTTGACTTATTTGCAAGTTGTTGTATCTGTCAATAACTGATTACTGAATTCTAAATTTAGTAAAATTCTAAGTTTCTAAGCACACATATGATCCTGGYGAGGGAAAATTTGAAAGATTTTAGTCTAGCAGTACCACTTCCAGTAAAAAAAAAAATGCATTCTAGCTCACTATGGCTCTTCTTGCTTTCTGATAAGTAGCTAGATATGGTCCAAAAAATGTATGTTTTGCTCAAAAGAAATTTTCCCAACATTATTTCTGCTCTTAAGTCTTACTTTCAGCTTCTTCTTTGTCTTCTTAAGTCTTACTTTTACAGCTTAAAAAAGATAAATTTTTGTTTACTTCCTAATGAAAATCATGAAAAGGTCAAAAAATCTATTTGTTTCTAGGGCATCAGACAATAGCCATTATCCCACCAGAACCTGAAGACGAAGCATGGCAGAGAATATAAAGACCTGTGTTGTGTTCTCTGAGACTGTTGTGAAATGCCTGCAGTAAGGACTGCCCTTGTGAGTCAAGAAATCATTACAATAATTGTGACGATAATGTTTGCAGCTTTTTTTTCTTATAGAGAAAGCTCTGACCTGGGTTGCTGTAGAAACATAATGGGAGACAGACAGTAGTCTAACAGCTCTGTTTGAGAAGTTACGTCACTTAAATAGTTGTAGGACCCAGAAAGGTACAAAAAGATGCTACAAGCTTCTTCAGGATGCTGCAGTTGGGTGAAATATCTGCAAGATTTCCTGCTGCTCATTCAGATAATGAACCACTTGAAGTGGGAGTGGGGTGGAATTTAGATATCCAAATACAAGTCTTTTACTTTGAAAAACGCTCTGCTTTCAACTGCTAGTAACCAGGATCCATCAGTGCCTTGCTGTTTTTCAGAGCTTTAGCCTAGAATTGCACTGCTGTGGATGCATCAAAACAGTCTTTGTCTTAACTAGACAGACCATTCCAAATCCCAAAACCTAAGCAGGATCCAGAAGCAAGACATACCACTGCCAAAATTCTTTTTGGGAACTCAATCCAGTAAGAAAGTGTACAGTCAAATTTGATGTATCACAGATTGCTGTTCCAGTTATCACTTTCAAAATGTTATCTGGAGGAGGTGCTGGGGGTACCATTTCTCTTTCTGTGATAGCCTCATAGCTGGAGCCCTCCCTGAGGGAGTGTGAGGTTGGTGCTTGGTTSCCTTTTCTTCCTGTGAAGTTCAGCTCATAGACGCAGGTATGCCTCAGGAGTCAAACACTGACTTCCAAGTGGAGGTCCTGTGCCTGCCACCATCATTCTTATAACATATTGTGAAAAAGTGGCAGGGGAAGTAGAATAAGACTTTAACTCCTGAGTCAAGTATTTTTCCAAATATATACTTAGTTAAAAAAYAAAGATGTCAGAATACTGAGCTGCAATAAAATGCAAAGAAAGGGCCACTGTTTACTGAAATCCTTCTTTAAAACAGAAAAACATGAGCCGTTTACCTAGATTAAAACATGCCCATGGACTATCATCTGTCCCAGAGAACCCCAGAGTAACACCTGGCAAAAGTAAATGAGATGGATCTATTTATTTCAACATCTGATTGCCAATTTCAGCTAAGCTTGGAAATGAACAAGGAAATATCCCCTAAGACCAATACCATCCCAACAGGGCAGAGGGCTGTCAAAGCAATGAGTGGCACACGGCTGAGTGGCACCTGGAAATCATGCAGACCTTCCATCCAGCGCCCCAGGGAAGGGCTCCAGGGACAATGACAATAATTAATTTTTTGCCATCTTCTGTTCTCACTCTCCAGTCAGCTACATTATGCTTTGTTTCATTGAGTTCGGGTTTTTTTCTCTTCATTTTCTCTTCTATTTACAAACTGTAGTGTCAGAATACATCCTGCATAACTGACACTGAAATTATTTGTCCTGAGATTTGAATTGGCAAGTACCAAAATCACTGTGCCAGAACTGCCTACATTGTATGTTCTTTGCCCAATAAATAGTAACAGATGCTCATCTGCAATGAAATAACTTGAACATTACACTATATAAAATATATTGAACTGCACAAAATGTGAGAGATTTTCAAACTTTTGTTAGGACAATTGCCTACTTTTTTTCAAAATAAGCATACTCAAGAATGCAGTTTTATTTAGAGGAAAACTTTAAATTATTTGGTAACTAGATTATCAGCTGTTTCCACTCCTTTAATGCTTTTTAGCCTATCATTTGTCTTAAACTCCTTTAATATTAGTTGAAAAAGCTCCATAATACCTTTCTAAAGCAGCATTGTCCCAATTTTACAAATGGGCAACTTGATGCACAGAGACTTTTAAACCAACATTTCCAAAATTGTCTTCCTAAAATCATGTTGCTAACATGTGGGTTTGAGCAGTTAGTAGCCCATTTCAATACTTTCTGAATACATATAAATTGTTATGCAATTCAAGAATAACTTCTGACATTCAGCTGCTGTAAAACTCAGTACACATTTTGCGGTGAAGGAATGTGAATCAGAGAAGGGAAGTGAAGCACAGTGTTCCTAACATCTACCTAGGCTCCTAATTTAACTGCCACATTAACATTAGCTAAAAAAAGCCTTGGTCTCCCAGATCTCTCCTGAATACTTTATGCTTCTCTTGAGAAAGATTATATTTTTATCTTCCGTATTCTTATGCTACTTGACATCCTGTTCACAAAGAGATGGTTGTCATTGTTTATGCAAAAATAGTGATTTTTGAAGTGGTATTAATGTCTAAATTAGGGGGTCTCTGCATTTCTAGAATTCTTCCTAGCAGATATTACTTAAAGAAACAAATATCAAAAAAGGTCATTATTAGCTGGTTTCCAAACACCCTTTTACTGCTGRAAGTCATTTCCCCTGCAAGTCAATGTCATTAACTGTGAGACTGTCATACGCTGGTGTGCCACGCTTGCAGCACGGTGGGAGGACACACCAGCGGTGCCCACACCCGGCAAGAGCAGCTCACAGCGGGGACCTACACCTGCTGGCCCTTGGTGAAAAAGCCCATGTAGATAGCAATGTTACGGTAGTGCAGCTTTAGTTTCAAGAAAAGGAGATTTTGAGCATAGAATATGTAGGAAGTACCCATAATTTGAATTATTCTCCACTTGGCAGAGCTCTGAAGCCGAGGAGGCAATATGTGGGCCAGAAGTGAGTCTTCCCTTGTGCCCTGCCTTGGCTGATTCCCTTGTCACTCACGCAAAAAGCAGGTGTCACACCTGGGAATAGCCCTCCCCACCCAGCACTCTGCACAGCAACCATCCAGCTGGAAGAGAGAAAGCACAGGATGATTTAATACATTCTTCCATTTGCCAGCCTGCTTCTCTTTGTTATTTATTTCACTGAGACAATGAACAAGACAAACACTCTACTTTTTGGTGTTTGTAACCTGGGAGATTTGTTAAGACTATGGACCCCATAAGAAGTAACATTTCTACCCACCATCAACCCTCTAAGTGAATCTGTCACTGCTCATTAAATCAGCTACTCACAGCAAACAAGCGCCTGCTCAGAGGTCCCCACTGGTTACAACCAGGCAAAAGCAGCAGCTTCAAACAAGTGTGGTAGAGCAGGCAAACCCAAACTGGTACTGATTATGTCCCAGACCTTTTCCCAGCATGATATCCGTATGTTTTGTAGACGCTATTCAACTGGCATAGTTGCARCCAAAGACAGTTGTTACAAAATGCTTTCTTCTTGGCACACCATAAGACTTTTCTAAGATTACATAGAGATATATGTGTAATCAAATGCAGCACTTAAAACAGATGTGAATAAAAATATATACTAATTTGTTCCTCTTTTGTGTGAAATTTAATTATACTGATCTTCAAATGTCACAAGCTCTCCCCCAGAACCAGATTAAAAACAGCTTTTTCTTGTTTTTGATAGCTATATTTATTGGTATTTGCTTTTTAGCAGCCAGAAAAGTTACCAGAGCAGCAAGAGGGTTTACACAACAGACCTATTGAGATTTTTGTGTAGTACTAAAACCAGTTAAACATATCAAAACAAAGATCACGGAGGTGGAATGAAATACAAAGGCTAACAAGGGCAGTGATAGAAGAGTTAGATCTCAGGCAAGCTGTCCTGCAAGTGACTACTCAGTCAGCCCAGACAGTTTTGTTTTGATTAATAGGACTGTCAGGCTTGAAAAGAAAAAAATCACTGCAACATCAGTAGGCATTGAACTTGACGCAAGACAGAACAGCCTTTCATCAGAGCACAGGCTTTTCTAGAGTCCGTTCTCTTTATAGTGGAAGCCACAGGTCATTCCTTACAGTTCACAAGATGAATTAACAAACTGAGCATATCTGTATTTATTTCAAGGCAGGGCAGATTTTGAAAGCCAAACCAATGCTTTTCACTTGTGACAATTCCCAGATGATCCAATGCTTTGCTTTATTTATTGTATGCTGTAAACTGGGCTGACCTTTTTGGTTAGATCTTCAAAAACAGCAAACTAACGTTTCTGTGTGCCTTACACTAATGATGTGCAATATGATCAGAATCAGAAAGCAGCGTACAGTCAGGAGTCAGGACAAGAGTTAGAGCATGTAGTGTTCTGAATGCCTTTGCAGCTCTGCGAAAGCTTTCTTTGAATCAGTAGATATTGGATACCAGCTGATATGTTTCACTTTTTTTATCTAAATACACACTTGTCCATAATGATTTTAGTAAATGAGATTTGCTTTGGCTTAGAAAATCCAAGGGAAATAAACAGGCAAATCCATTCAATTTTCTGTATAATGTCTGTCATATCCTTTGTATTGAAATTATTTACAAGAAATATGGGCTTTGGATATTTCCTCAGAAAACATCCTGACTTTTTAGAGAAAAAGTGGGACAAAGAACTGGCTCAACAAATATCTGTAAGGAATGAAATAGGCATTATAGGAGGGTGGACTATATATTACCCCAGCCCATATGGAGAAAGAAGTTAATGTTATGCAGAAAGAAATAATGAACTGGCCAGCAATTTAGCAGGGATTCTCTTTAGATGTCCTCTGCAGCGTTCTCTGCTGTCTCCACCGTTGCTATCAGATAGCAGAAGCCCCAGAGTTCGATGGTGAGGTACAGTCTGAAATTCAGATCTCTGTAGTCCATGACAGCCAGTGACTGTAAATTCCCGTGTTAAGACCCAAACACCTCAGAAAGCCCACAGTCACAGGAACCTTCCTCATGGACATCTGTGAGGCATGGCTTCCAGCCCACCCTTTCTTTCTCTCTTTTTTCCATCCTAACAAATCAGCAGGTGCTGTTCAGCTGCTTTCCTCCAAAGGGTCATCATAACATGTCCTTGTCCCTGCGTGGCAACCATTAATTCAATTTCCATAGGGGATGCTGCTGAGACACAGGCTGCAGTAGCTGTTTGGCTGTACGGCCCCTCTGCAGCCACTGGCCACTGCTTTCGTAGCCCTCTTCTGTTTTGCCTTTCTGCCCTTCCTCCCTTTATTCTCTCCATACATGAACTTTCCTTATTTCTCTTTAGCCTACACTGCAGAAGCTATGAATGTTTGCTCTTCAAATCTAGAAAACCAGAATGATGGGATTTAACAAGACAATCTTCTTGCTATCCATCTGAGATAGACCAGCATCAACTGTATGTTAAATATATGTCTGCAGATGCATAAAAGTACTTTCTTAATCATAAAAGAATCTGTAGCATGGGGGTAAGATTAATCCTGTGTGCTGACCCCTCCACACTTCTCCTTCARAAGATTCAAAATTTTTCTTCTGCATTTTTAATGAGGGAGGCTAGGAAATTAATCAATAATTCATGACAAAAATATAATGGAATAAATCTCAGGGTCAGTAAAAGTGAAACTCTCAGAAGTAGAGAATATAGATATACTGCATCGAAGGTAGGAAATAAAAAGGGATAAAAAGAAAAGAGAAAGGAAACTTTCAAGTTAAACTCAGCCACTGAAACTTCCATATCACACATGCATTTCTATCTGAGTGTTTAACATGTATGTTATGACTGGGAAAAAGAAGGCTGTAGCTAGGTATCAGAATAGCCTTGGTAATCTCAAGAATCACAGCCAAGCACTAACTGTACCACAGCAAATGATTCCAAGATCAAAATCGATACATGACTGTGTCAAACCTTAAAAAAAAATTAAAAGGTTATTTTCAGAATGCAGAAGGAAGCAATAAAACATGATTCTCCTGCTTCTAAGTCAAATGTCTCTCTTACCCACTTTATCCTTTTGCATAAGATCTAGTACAAAGCATTCACTTTAACATTAACCACCTTAGGATGTTCAATAGGCTCTCTTATGCTGATTTTCCATGTAGGAATCAGGGCTTTTCAGAAAAACTATAGGTATAAGACACAAATCATTAAAAACATCATTTTAGGGTTTTTATCTGGGCTTGAAATAGCT
>JASVER010000016.1:13918334-14055042 GCA_030449065.1 Oceanodroma leucorhoa | reverse complement strand
CCTGAACTAACATGCTTTAAAGTCAGGGGAAAAGAAATAGGCTTTACCACTTCTGCTTTTCTTTCGAGAGACTGCAACACTACTGCCACACTCTGCCGGGGAGGAATGACACTTCAGCAAATGAAGTAAATCATCAGGGAATACAAGAAGCTTATGGGAAGCTTTTTTCCCTCCCCTCCACTCCCCTGCCCTAAGCTGCTGAAGAAGAAAGGAAAAATAACAGAGCTGAAGCACCTTAGGCGAGTTTAACAATGCTGTGTGCTACCGGAGTAATACTCTCCATCTTCTGCTTTAGTCAATGCACTGACCACGTGCTATTTTCTCTCTCTTTGTTTTTCATGTTTCATAAACTATTCCTCCCCAGCCTTTTGCCGTGAGCCAGACAGGAGAAGTGACTCATATGTTCTGGGATTTAAAAGGCACATTCTGTAAGCACAGTTAGTGAGTCTCACTTGCCAAAAATAAAGCTCCCCAAAGTTTCTTCAGAGATGAGTTGTCCAATCTCCCTTAATACCCTGACTTCAACCACAGAATTGGTATTTACAAGTATGTTATCTTATATTTGTTTGTTTTTGAACTTCTTCTTGAACTTCTGAGCTGATGCCAAAGTGCAATAGCTGTGTTGTGCCTGCCACCAACTCTACAGAAGGAGGTAAACTAGGAGGAGGTCAATGCCATAGCTATAAATGACACCCACGAAAAGCCAGAGATTAATTGAATACAAATGCTTAATAGAAGGTGAGAGAAGAAGTGAATATATAGTTGTTCAGTTTTATTGGCGCTGGGGGGAAGTATGTTTTTAAGGCATTGAATACTATGGTGCCTGCACATAGTTTCCATAACTAGACAACGAGGTAATTGCCCCTTACTGCTAGCTCAGAAGCAAAAGACATCAGAATTTCACTTAGTGCGACACTGAGAAAGAGAAAGCATTGGGCCTGACCCATCATTTTTAATGCCCTCTTTCCTGAGCTTTGAAACTCCACCTCTGAAACACGAACAGAAAGCTTTCCTGTCATGCGCTGGTGCGCAGCTCTCGAAAAGGTGTCAGCTGAGATAGCTGGGCTATAATCTCTTTAGGGCACGCTGAATTTCACCCTGTGTAAATTGGCACCCACTTCAGAGTATGGAAATGTGTTGTTTGGTTAGGCTTGTGTGTGAGAAGAAACATGTAAGTCTGAGTACAATCAAATGGGGACCACAAAAGGCGTCACTCGGCAAAGGAGCAGGGGAAGGAAAGCTTTTTGCAGGATGGAAACTAAGAAATGTTTGCAGTAGGAAAAAGGTAAAGTTGCTCGAAGCTCAACTTCAGGACAGTATTACCACGTGTTTATATTTCAGCTAATTTGTTGACAAATATGCTAAGTCTTATCCACTTTCTCCTACACTGGGGAAGAATTACTATCATGAACAAGATGATGGCAACATCGTTAAAATCATTAAGACTCTGTTCCCACACACCGTGATGTACGTGGAACATTCTTTCTAACATGTACGTATGTATCTGTTCCTATTAAGTAATGATGCATGCTTGTACTTGTTCAGGGGAAGGAGGGCAAAGAAATGTTACAGATAAGAATAGCACCTGGTATTTTTAGGATAAGGTCAGTGCAAATTTATTTCTCACACTGTTCTACACCTGAGATCCTTTTCCCTTCAAAACTGACCTGACTACTAAGTTGAGTAACTGTAAAAGTTCAGCAATAGCAGGTGTTTTCTTAATTGAACTCTGATGAGTACTCACAGCCCGCTGTAGATTCATTCATTCACTCACTTCTTTTTCTATTCATCTTTTCAGTTAACCTCTCTTTTTAGGAACTTGGAATAATCATTTTGTCCCAGAAAAGTTGCTTCTGTGCAGTGGGTTGTGCAAAGATGCTGTCATACAGAAATCAGCAAATGATAATACATTACTCCTTTGGCTTAGCGTCCCCTGGAAATCCTGAAATGGAAGAGATCCCAATAGGGGAGCATGCGGCTCTGGCAGACTCAACGACAATCTCATTCCTTTGACACCACATGGGAAGACGCTAGTGTTGAAGCATAACTTTTGCATATGAGAAAGGACTTGGTCATGTCCACTCAATTTCTCATAAGCAGCTTTTGAAAGGAAACAGGTAGGTTGTCCTTCTGTTGGTGAACGAAAAACCCACTGAATTGACACATAAATCCATGCTGGGTTTCAGTGTTACTGTATAAATGCTGAATAACTCCACTTCAAAACCAGAACATACTGGATCTTACTTTAGTGAGAAAGACAGCATTTTTTTGTGCCCATTTATGTTAATTCAGGACAACATTTTGTGGTTTTCCCTGTAAGTTCAGGCACTGATATGTGTCAGCTCTTTAGTCATAAGAACAATCCAGTTGACCCCCGTTTCACTTGGATGGAAAACTGACATAGTGAAATATATAAACTGCCTTTGTTCATGTTTAGATTTGGATACTGTTCAAGTCATGGCATTTGTAAGTTTAAAAGTGTATGTCAAGCATGTAATAATAATATAAAAAACTAACCATTATGTAACATTTTGACAATGCCTCCAGTGTGAGAATTAATGCAGTTAAATCAAGTATGCTAATAAAAGCCAAGAGAACAAGAACAAAGCAAAGAAAATGCAACCTTATGGAAATTCTTCACTCTGTTGTGACATRAAAGAATTTAGGATATATACCTTCTAGAAAGGGCTTTGGATTTAAGGTGCGAGCACAAACTATATTTTTTAAATGCTATTGCCAATCTCACAAATATTCCTGGGTTTTTGCACAGCATTTGAAGAACTATCTATAAAATATCAAGTATATTCACACACAAAATGTCACAGGACTTCTGAAAATCGATGATACTCCATATTCTTATTGTTGGTCCTTGGCTGATTTTTTTGGTCAGCATTTAAACATTCCTAGACCATGTCTATTCATGGTAGAAAATAAACACGATCTTAAATTTTGAGTGATGTAAGGTGATAACAATCAAAATGAAGGACAACACGTTTTGTCTCTGAGCGTTAGCTCTCCTGAGAACATCACGAAGTTCTCTAAAAGCAAGAGCAGAGCTGACACATTTTTCAGATGTACTGTAAAACATACCTAAGATTAGCTTTTATTGTCAGCAGCTTCGGAAGCCTGAAGTCCCATTAAACAGAGCTCTCCAACGACTCCATTGTCCTCTCCCACAGAAAAGACATCCCCGTTTCTGGACAACTGAACACCTGCTAACTCAACTATGCCTCATTCTCTCAGCTAAAAGACATAGGATGTAATCACACGTCCTGGACTTTCCCAAGCAGCCTGGSTATGGTGTCTCAGCTCCTTTTACTGCCAGCGCCCAGAGCTTCCTAGGCTAAGCCCATGTCACTGAGGGACATCATGTTGGGCCCAAGGCTAAGTATGTGGCCTGGCTTGCAATCACATTGCTTCGGGCTATCCCTCATGATAACAGATTGCAATGGAGAGGGCTAGCTGGAGCAGTCCAAGACATAGACAGGGTGACCTAATTACTATGAAGCATAGATGCTTGTGCTTGCTCTTGCGTCTTTGTTTATTTAACAGCATAGATGTATCAGTAAATCACGCAAACTACACAGTGATGGGCTCCTGGCTATGGGTTTCCTTTCAGTGTGTGGAGGGATTTTTTAGCATTGTCATCCAATAATCATTCATCATTCAAAGATAAAGTGGCAGGAATTTGCTGAAAGGAGATAGATCTAAAATAACAAGTAAGGAACGAGAGCATTTGTTATATGAAATTATTTCCTTTATCTGTCAAATAGAGAGAGAAAGCAGACATTACACTCCAAGTTTAAAACTGACATTTGGATGTGGTGTTTAAGGTATGGATCTTTCCTAGCACAGACAAATGATAAGCACAGACCTTTTGTAACACTGCAGRTATAACCTGATATCTGGTGGGCAAGCACTGTAGACAGTCTTAATTTCTTCCTTTGTTTTGATCTCTACAGCAATAAAACCAGGTGTCACTGTCAACTTTTTTATTTGTCTACAATTCCCCTCCTAATTCTGGGGAATGCTATAGGCTGTTCTCTAACTGGTTGCATGTGCCTTGCTTTGTTCTTCATACAGCTGGCTGAAACTTGGTTGGGGGAAGTTTCTTCACCTAGGCTATTTCACCCACATGGTTACAACACATAGTACAGTATATGAAAGAGAAGGTTTTGTGACACAGCATGTGTTTTATACATGTTTAAAATAACATATTCCCATGCTGACCTGGAATGCTGTCCTGGTTTCGGCTGGGATAGAGTTAATTTTCTTCCTAGTAGCTGGTATAGTGCTGTGTTTTAGATTTAGTATGAGAATAATGTTGATAACACACAGATGTTTCAGTTGTTGCTGAGCAGTGCTTACACTAGTCAAGGACTTTTCAGCTTCTCATGCTCTGCCGACTGAGAAGGCTGGACATGCACAAGAAGCTGGGAGGGGGCACAGCCAGGACAGCTGACCCAAACTGGCCAAAGGGATATTCTATACCATATGATGTCATGCTCAGCATATAAACTGGGGGAAGGCTGGCCAGGGGACCACTCCTTGGGGACAGGCTGGGCATCAGTCTGTTGGTGGTGAGCAATTGTTTTTCATTTGCACCACTTTTCTTTCTTGGTTTTTATTCCTCTTTTTGTTATTTCCCTTTCATTTATTATTATTATTATTATTATTATTATTATTATTATTATTAAACTGTTCTTATCTCAACCCATAAGTGTTCTCACTTTTACTCTTTCAATTCTCTCCTCCATCCCACTGGTAGGAGGAGTGATTGAGCGGCTGTGTGGTACTTAGTTGCCGGCTGGGCTCAAACCACGACACAAGCATACGAAAATCTTCTGCAACCGATTCGATTTTAAGCATACCTTTCCACAGATATTTGTTGATTATTCTTAGCTTCACCACAGTTTTTTAAAATAGTTCTTAGTTTTAGATTATTTTCTTGGTTTTGTGCTCTTTTTCTTTCTTGTTAAATTTTCAGTAAACYTTCCTCATAGGTAGCATTGCTGACACTAGTTGGCATCAGTTTCCTGATCCTCAGGGCTCTACCACACCTGTCACTAATAATTCAACCAGTTTGGCTTGATAAGAAAACACTGTTAGCAAACAATAGAGCACTGTAGTTGGATTCCACAGATATTAAAATTCCAACTTGTAAACAAATCCACAAGACTATTCCTGCCTTTTCTTCTGTTTCCTCCTTGTGAGTATTTTAGGAAATAAGAAATGGCAGGAATGCTTGCAGAAACAGTGTTTTAATCACATATTAGACTAGTCATAATCTGAAATTTGCAATTGTTATCGTGGATATTTACACTACAGTCTGATAACAGAATGGAAACAAACAATGTGGCGTACGTGCCCAATGAAGACTAAGCAACCCAGCTCAAATACTTGCAGCTCTCTCCTCTCATTTGATTTACAACCCACAACTTATTCTCCCAGAGGTAATAAGCTGCATCTTTTTTTTTGACTGCAGAGGGCTTTGGATCAGATCATTACTGCCTGATAACAGTCAAGGCAAATGGTGGAATTTATAAAGCCTTCAGGTATGAATTTAAGCAATTAGTATTGTATTAGCAGCCTACAAATGTGATTTGAAAAGAATCCCCAAAGATATTCACTGCTATCGAAATCCATTTCTTTACTCTTTCCTTCAGCTGTCTGTAAACCTTAACCAAAAAGAATAAGAATGAATGCCTTGGTCCCAAAAGGATAAGATAGGTTGGCCTTTTCGTATAATAAGGCAAAATGAAAGCACATTTGCAACACTTATATAACCTTCAGAAATGGGAACTTAACTCTCATCATTGTGATGGTGACAGCTTATATTTGAAGTAGTCCCAGGACAATTTCTTTTCATTCTTCGTATTCTCAGCTAATCACAGGGAAAAGTTCCTGGCTATTCGTTTTAGAATCCTGCAATAACTCTCTAACAATAAACATTCTTCTTAGAAGGACTCAGAAAATATTTTTTTTGAGTTACGGGCAGAAAACAACTGAAAGCTCATATATTTTTCCCCAAAACTCACAATACTTTAGTTCCAAACTACTGCCATAATGCCTCCTGCACCCTTTCTCTTGACAGGCCCTTGTGACATCTGCTCCTGTTCAGTGTGAGCTGCCCTTTTGGTTAAGAAAGTGATGTACCAGTAACAGTGAAGTTTTGCCCCTAGGGAAGGGTGACACTTAGACATAGCTAACCTCTATTACCCAGCAGTCCACATGATTGCATGGGGTTTTAGCTCTGAGATATTTTTCTTTTTTTTCCCCTTTAAAAAAATCAAAATTATTTACAGAACTGTAACACAGTAACAATGAAAAAAGAACAAAAAAAAGCCCAAACACCCCCCCTCAAACCTCCCAGACCTAATAATTTTTGAACCTCCATGGGCTGCGGTGGGACAACCCACATCGCCATGGTCCTCTCCACGGGCTGCAGGGGACTCCCTGCTCCAGCCTCTGGAGCACCCCCTCACCTTCTTCACTGATCTTGGTGTCTGCAGGGCTGTTCMYCTCACTCCTCTCTCACAGCTGCTGCACAGCGCTTTCTTACCCTTTCTTAAATGTGTTATCACAGAAGCACCACCAGCATCGCTGGCTGGCTCGGCAGTGTCCTGCGGCAGGTCCATTTTGGAGCTGGACGAAACTGTCTTTGTCCAACATGAGGGCAGCTCCTGGTGTCTTCTCACAGAAGCCACCCCCGCAGTCCCCCACTGCTGCCACAACCTTGACATGTAAACCTAATACAACAGCTTTGAATTAATTAAAACCCAGCTCTTGTCCCCTGAAGTCAGTGACAAATCTTCTCTGAGAAAGCAGTTGAAGACCAAGGAGGCAGCTGTTATAGGTGTAAAATATAACTGCAAATGTGAGATGGAGAAAAAGAAAGTGGTTACTGAGTAACCAATGCATTACTGTCCAGATCACTGCTATAGTAATTACAACTATGATACTTCATTTAAAGTTTAAATAACTCGACATTATCCAGTATAAATTCTTCACTGTAAGAACTGAAAACARTGTTGGAGATAAAAAGATGCTACTGGAAATATTATTAAATTATTGCTCCATATTCATTATTGACGTAATTGAGCAATTGATGACAAAAAGTAGCTGCTGCAATGTTGATCTCATCCTTCAGTCTCTCCTGAAGGGATGGGAGTTGAGAATGTGAGTGATTAGTCTTTTTTAAATTGCTACTATAACATGGCCTTACCCATGGCTGCAGTCCCTCCAGGGGTGTACCTGCTCTGTCATGGGCTTATCCATGGCCACACGCTTTGAGGTGCTTCAACATAACCTCATGCACAGCCACTGATGCTTCAAGCTGTACCTTCTCCACTGTGGACTTATCCTTGGGCCACAATCCCTTGAGGTATACCTGCTGCAGCATAGGCGTAACCACGGCCACRGATGCTTTGAGAAGTACCTGCTCTGGAATGGGCTTATCCATGGCCACAGAGGCTTCAGGGCGTCCTGCTCCCACAGGGACTCATCCACAGGTCACAGTCTCTTCAACTCCAGTTCACACTGGAGTTCTAGCCTGTCCAGTACAGCAGCACAGARACAGCAGCGATGCCCTGGCCATCTGCCAGACCAGGCGCAAGGCCATTGCTGTTATCAAAATGTTCCCAGGCACAGCACAGTAAGACGATAAGCAGTGCAGCAGTACAGCAAGCAGCGAAACCAAAAAGCAGCCACTAACAAGTACTAGACTCGTTATACAGTAAGGCAAGCAACCTCTATGGCAAGCGCAGAAGCCTGCCCATTAATAGCTAAAGAGCAATAACAGCTATAAATTTGACCTAACATATTCCAATCAAATCTGTTGTTATCTCAAACCCTTTGAGCCCCATGTTGGACACCAAAAARGACTGTCGTGATTTAACCCCAGCCGGCAACTAAGCCCCACCCAGCCGCTCGCTCACTCCCCCCTGAGCAGGATGGGGGAGAGAATCAGAAGAGTAAAAGTCAGAAAACTCGTGGGTTGAGGTAAAGACAGTTTAATAAGTAAAGCAAAAGCCACACACACAAGCAAAGCAAAGCAAGGAATTAATTCGCTACTTCCCATCAGCAGGCAGCCATCTCCAGGAAAGCAGGGCTCCATCATGTGTAACAGTTACTTGAGAAGACAAACGCCATCACTCCGAACCTCGCCCCCTTCCTTCTTCTTCTCCCAGCTTTATATGCTGAGCATGACATCATATGGTATGGAATATCCCTTTGGTCAGTTGGGGTCAGCTGTCCCGGCCCTGTCCCCTCCCAGCTTCTCATGCACCCCAGCCTACTCGCTGGTGGGGTGGGGTGGGAAGCAGAAAAGGCCTTGACTCTGTGTAAGCACTGCTCAGCAGTAACTAAAACATCCCTGTGTTATCAACACCATTTTCAGCACAAATCCAAAACACAGCCCCATACTAGCTACTATGAAGAAAATTAACTCTACCCCAGCCAAAACCAGCACAGGGTTTATGTGACAAGGTTTTGGTAAGGGGGAGCTGCAGGGCTGGCTTTGTGAGAAGGTGCCAGAAGCTGCCCCCATGTTGGACACAGCCAGTTCTGGCTGGCTCCAAGACAGACCCGCTGCTGGCCAAAGCTGAGCCTATCAGCAATRTTGTTAGCACCTCTGTGATAACATATTTAAGAAAGGGAAAGTGTAAAAAAAAGCTGTGCAACAGCAGCTGGAAGAGAGGAGTGAGAAAAATGTAAAAGAAACAGCCCTGCAGGCACCAAGGTCAGTGAAGAAGGAGGAGGAGGAGGTGCTCCAGGCACCGGAGCAGAGATTCCCCTGCAGCCCGTGGTGAAGACCATGGTGAGGCAGACTGTGCCCCTGCAGCCCATGGAGGTTAACGGTGGAGCAGATATCCACCTGCAGCCCGTGGAGGACCCCACGCCGGAGCAGGTAGATGTGCCCTGAAGGAGGCTGTGACCCCGTGGAGAGCCCACATTTTTATTTGACTGCCTTGAAATTCCTGAAGAAGCTGTAGCAATGAAAGTTCAACAACTTCACATTAAAGCTCTCTAAAGAAGTGATTCTGTCTTTTGTACACATTTTTCATCTTTTTGTTTCCTTTTTGAAACAGAAAATAAAGCCAGGTTCACTGTCAAGGTGCTGTTTCAAAAAGACATTTGACAGACAAGTATATCCTTTCTCCAGTGATTCCTGATTCTTTTGAAATTATCGAAGTGGGAACACTGAGTGGCAACATATTACACATTTTCTGGGATGCTGATTTTTCATTATGAACCCCAAACAATGTACATCCCTTTAATTGCCAGTATCCTGTAGTTATTGCACAGATATTTCATAGCCTGTTGTCGTCTTCTCTTGCCTCTTTGGCATATGACATGCTGGCCATGGATTTACTCAAAATCATGTGCAGAGAAGGTGTCATAAGTCATCATTTGCTATTCAACACATAAGGAGTACAAGCAAGTTATACTGTTTCTTTCATAGGGAAAAATAGGTGCTACAGAAGGTAAACTCATTCTAGCAGGGAAAGGTTTAGCAGCAACTAATGTCTGGAAGTTTTAAATAGTCTGAAGTAAAAAGTAAGACTAATTTTTTAACAGGAAAAAAGATTAAACTCTGAAACATGCTACTAAAGGAAGAGAGTCTTTATTTCTTCTAAATTTGAACACAAATGGCAGAGTTCAGCAAGAAGGTAAGTGGACTGAATCATTTGACTACACGGGTGTGTGACCTAAATGACTTCAAATGTGAAGGTTTCTGATTTAAAAATGGCAAACAGGAGTTGGCTGTTTTGGGCTACTTGGATACAGGTTTTGTCTCACAGAGAGGCATGACTGCATTGGGTGGGACTGGGTTCTTGGTTAGCTTTTGTGTCTGGTCACTTAAAACCTGTGTTCTGCAGAAAAGTGAATAGCCTTCCAGATAGGACTTTGTTAGCATTATTCTTATCCTCAGTGCAGCATATTATAAATTCTCACCTGAATAGGCATGAATGCATTCTGTGGATTAAACAGGCATAAGATTGGGACACAGATAGTTTTATTTTCAGAGCCATATGCTTAGGAGAGTTTAATCTGAGCTTGTATATTTCTGCTTATGTGCAAAAGCTTGTGCTACTATTTCTATTAAACTCTAGAAAAGACTGCAATAGAAACTTTTCTATTACTATCCTATGAAATAACTATGAATAAAATTCTTTCAATGCAAATTTCCTTCCTTGCCAATTTTAACATTAACCATGAATAGATTGAAATATTCTACGCAGTTTTGGAATCTCCCTATTGAAAAATGAAGACTATTTAATACACTTTTCAGTAAGAAGCGGAGACACATTAATCATTTTGCCATTGCTTGAAAGTCCTGTTGACAGTAAATAGAATATGTGAAATAAATGCTAATTCAGGTAACTCTGCCTATTTTTATTCTTCTGCTATTTCTCTTCTTCTTTATTTGTAATGCTAAAGTCAGTTGTATAGCAGTACTACCTTTGTTTCTCAATTTCTGTGTTCCTGCTGCTTAATCTTCATCTGTAATGATGAAATCTCCCTCTGTAGCAAGAAAACACATTGTGAAAAATGTAAAGCTATGGCTTAAAGGGAAGGACAAAAAACTACTTTAAAGAAGGAGCTGTTTTCAGCAGTAAAAAAGTCTTTAATGACATAGCTGAAAGACAAAAATCTCTGGAGAGTATTCAGACACAGTTCAAAACCTGAAAAAAGCAAATTATTCCATTGCAACTCGATGACTTCACTTGACCTAATCTGGGTGTACCTCACAATGATGGAGATGGATACAGGGTTCACTATTTGTATTAAACAAAATCTCTCTTCATTTTGCACTAAAAGGAAAGAATCTTCTCTCTGTGTCCTAGAAAAGGAACAGATTTTCTAACATTTTGATGCTCAGTTTTCTTCCCTGTGTCTTTAATGATTTGCACTTAATGTTTTCAACTTGTATCCCTTGTTCAGCCGTGACCCCCCCAGTGCTGCTGGGACTGACCTCCTTACCTCTCCAAATTCAGTTCTTCCACAGACCTTTAAAGACCAAAAGAGAGAGAAATCTGTGGAGCACTGCAGGGGCGGGGGGCAGCACTCCCGAGGTCAGCAGGGTCTCTGGCTTTGGGCTACGTCCACGGTCTGGCATCCCTGGAAACACAAAGGAGTGTTTTAACAGTAGTATGAATGTGAATTTACAGCTACAAAGATCAACTCCTCGACATCCTCTTTGTAGACTCAGGTGAAGGAGAAATTTGTGTGTCTAAAGAGACAAGAGTTTCTGTGAAACCATAGCAATAACTGCAGAATTTTGGCTCAGAGGCCTGCAGTGAAGCCTATTCACATACCTGCTCTGCAACCGACCTTTGAGCAGGGACAGGATTGGCCTGTATTTGGGTTCCTTTCTCACTGCTTTGAGGAAATCCCACTGTTTACCACATGGAAGCTGTTCTGAAATGTCTGTGTGAGAGCTACTGTGTGCAGGTTCGAGAGTATTGGAAGGGAAGAAAAAGGACAAAAGTAAGCCTTAATAGGGCTTGTTAAATCTCTTTAATGTACAGAGGTAGCAGTTCTAGATAATTCATCATCCAATATTCATAATGTCTGAATTGCTCTGCTTCAGACCCTGTTTTGGCTGAGCTCACCATTGAATTGGGAGTGTTGGTTCATACCAGTGCTCATGTCCTTCTCCTCAACCCTTCCTGGGTTTAACATGTATGGACTCTCTCTTTTCCTCAACTAGGATTGGTCTTGGAGTGTAAAATATACAGATGAGCCCTACCTTGCAATTTCATTGTGGTTCCTCACGAGCACATCTTCGTTCCCAATCTGACAGCTCCTCTCAGTAAGGACACGGATGCCGGTGTTCACCAAAATTTGGTATGGTGAAGAGCAGTTCACGAGAGGCACCCAGCCTTTACTCTTCCATCAGAAGTACAGCCAGCCATTTAAAGTACACCAAACAATCTGGTAAGCCTTTTTTGTCCATTAAAATACACTGTGAAAAGAAGCATTTTTAAAGGAAATAAAAAAGCAATATGCATTCACCTCTGTGGTTGAGCAGCCCAACTATTGAAGTCACATGGAATCATAGAGTGAGATCTTGAACGTAGTTAGACAATACTGTTAATTTTGGGGATCTGAATCATATAATTTCTCTGTCTGCTAGTCCTATACGAGAATGTAAAATAACTAACCCCCCAGCTGCTACCAGGGGTCCATTGCTCTTATACTCTTCCAACATTCGCAAGGGCGGTATCAGGGATATCAGAGGGCACACTCCTGCCTATTCCCATCAATATCCATTATGAACCATCTGCCTATGAATTTGCCTAATGCTTTTTGAACCTCTCGTAATATCATCCAGCTTTTTTTTTTTTTCCCAGCTCAACAAATCTTGGAAGTTCACTATTCACCATGAAAAAACCCTGCTTTCTGTTAGCTGTCTTAAATAAATTTTACAATAGTTTTATTGCTTACTCCTTAATTCTTGTATTGTGGGATTTGGCAAGTAATGGGTCTGCATTTGCCTCATCCATTGCTTACACAATTTTGCAAACTTCAAATGCATTTCCATTCTGAGACAGTTTTCATATATCACCTGACTTACCGACAATATCAAAGAACTACCAAGGCAGAAAAAGAACAGCTCAGTTACTGTATAAAAATAGCTTATATATTCTTCCTATTTAGGGAACATATAAAAATTTCTGTAACACTATTATATACTTATGAGTTAAAACAACAGATTATAAAATAAACATCGTCCAGTAATTCAGTACTTAGAAGAAATTTGTCAGCAATGTTATTTAACAGAAGTCTGACTGCAAGCATTGATATTTAAGTCACTCTTATAGTGATATTTCTGTGACTATGCAACTCTTGGAGTTACTGTTAGTCATGGCTAATTATTTTCAGGTGCTTGTCACTAATAAGTAAGATGGTCACTACTGCACAGGATATCTCTTTATCTGTGCTGCTTAAAAAATTAATTAGTTGTGTATATAAATATCATAAGACCATGAAACCACTGCATTGTGTGTGCTACTGCAGTGCTAAAGTTCATTTTCCCATCTACTTGTAAAAAAGATATATTAAGAATTATTTCTATTTCCATCAGCAAAAATGGTTTTAAGATTGCTCGGAGCTTCTACTGGTCATAACAGTGGATTTAACCTACAAAAGCACACTTCATTAATATAATAAGGGAGGGGTATGTATTTGTATAAATATGCATGTATAGTTATTAAAATGTAAATTTTACACACATAAAATTAATTTGAAATTTAATCAGATTACCCAAAATGCTGAGGTCTCTCTGAAGAGCTGTATCATGCTGTGGCATGATGTTTCTTGTGTTTTTCCCCCCATTTCTGGTATATATCTTCTCACACATATCTATACGATCAAGAGGTTCCTGCCTYGTTCTGTATATAATTTAGTGAGAAAGCTTGACTTTGTTTCAGCATTTTTCTCTGTTAATCAGATTAGAAAAGAACTAGGAGATTCTTAGGCAGGCAGAAAATCAAATTAGTTTTGGAGGTTTTATGTCTGAGGGCTGATACTACGGATGTTTTCATAAGATAACTTCTCACAGGA
This sequence comes from Oceanodroma leucorhoa, assembly GCA_030449065.1. NCBI lineage: Eukaryota > Metazoa > Chordata > Aves > Procellariiformes > Oceanodroma > Oceanodroma leucorhoa. The sequence goes on along the minus strand of JASVER010000016.1, from coordinate 14,041,470 downwards.
TAATCCTTCGTACAAAGGTCTTTTAGGATTTCTGTAAAAAAGAATTCCCTAACTAAACCTTGAGTCTAGAGAATCAGATAAAACTGCGGTATTGAAGAGTGCTTTGACAAATTGAATGAGAACGTGATATCTTCCTTTTCAATTCCAGGACCATCAGATCTTTCTGTATATACACAATATATATTTGATTATTGGAATTAAAATATTTTATGCAAAATTTAACAATGAATCTATAAAAAAACCCTTATCATTTCACAAGCTTGCTTTCTTTTTTTTCCCYTCCTCCTACTTTTCAGGCTCAGTCTTTTTCCTGGTTAGCAACCAGGATCCTTTGCTCCTGGCTTTCCGTTGTTTAACTGGTTTTAAAGATTTTCATCCCAAGATAATCTCCCTCAACTATAGTTTTAATATTGTCAGTATAATAAGATTTTGTCTGTGTCCACTCTACCACAAACATCTGTCTTTGTAATTGCAGATACCTTATAGCTTCGGAGGCTAGGGTCTTGCCAGACAAAAGATAGTCTTAACTCCAGTGTAGGAATACGTACTTGGGACCTACCTATTAAAGGCTGGTTTATAWGTGAGAGATGGAGATGCATAATTTTTCAGAGGAGAAAATAGATTTTATTAAATATTCTTGTAGAAGCACTCCGTGTTCTTAACTACATACCAAAAACAATATTGATCTTACTTAGGTCTTTTAGATTTTTGGCTATGGTAAACTACTATCTGCCCCTATGAACTTGTGGACCTTCGCACTATGCTACAGAGCATAARGCACATGGTTTTAACATTCTTACTCATCAAAAAGAGGCTGATGAAACTCAGAATGACTCTCCCTTTTTAATTCTACCGCTTTTCTATTCTGCACATCTGACAAGCAACTCAAATTTCATTGGGAAGATCTGAATACCATTTCAAACAGGAAGCCATTCTTCAGATGCATTTACTGCAAGGAAGATACAGTACTTTCCTGGAAAATTCAAGTTAATCTTTTGCAATCTGTTTCATAACAGCTATAGAAAATTCCCTTTCACAGAATTTTTATTTTACTTCTGGTACAGAGGTAAAAAAACCAATCAGGATTAGTATGCAGCTAGTAACTGTCTCTTATTTCCTTTCCTTGATAGCATTCTTCTGCTTTGTTTTCAAGGTTCTTTTGTTTGCTGCTCTGCCAGTAAAGGCACTTGTCTAAGAAATTTTTCCATAGGAATTGCAGTGTAAAAAGCAGCTGTCAAAAAAAAGCAAAAAAATCCAAAACCTAAAAAGCATAGGCACTTTTTTTTTTTTTCCAACAGAAGCTTGCTCTGCTTTACAACATATCTCATACTACCTGGCAGGAATCTTTCTACTGTGATGTAGCTAATCCTGCTCAGAGTATAACAGAGCACTAAGAGAAAAGTTGTGCAAGGAATTTACTGCGAGTGTGTAAATCACAAGCTATCTGCTTTAAGCTTCAGGCAGATGAGTTTAATTACTCCATCACAGTTTATTTGAAAACTTTTGCTTTTCATTCAGGCTGAAAGACTGACATGTATTGGCATAGTTAAACATGTGTCTTCTGTCAGAACAATAGCAATCACAATAGGTGTCGGAGCACCTCACTTTCAAACATCCATTGTGTGATGGTTAAATACCATTCAGTTTGTAGCAGCAGTACAATTTATTGGCTGTGATCTTGGTAATTGGTTCAGTTGTTATAGTTTGGTAAAAATTTGTTTTGTTGTGGGTATCACACAACAACTGAGCTAGCATGGTATTCTATCACAACTCCTATTAATCTGTAACAGGCACTAACTATCGTTAGTAACTGGTTAGTACAACAGCAGTATAAAATAACACTATCAGTGTGATATTTTATACTGGATGAAAGTGTTGCCAGGGTAAAATAGACACAGAACATTTTGACTTAGTGATAATGGCTGTGGTTACTGACTGCTTCCATGTCCAAAACAAAACAGAGTTCCCACTGTGAATTGCATAATGACACAGTGAATTGCATAATAATGCATAAAGACCCCTGCCAGCACCAAGTCCCATGCGTCCTATTGCTTAAGCTCTCAAAGTATTGCTATTATCCTCATTTCTCGAGATAGCAAATACAGCCAAAGAGATTAAGAGCCTACTCAGTGGTCCCTTACGTAATTTAATACAAGCTACTGTGTATCATGGGACAGCCAGTTTCATACTTTGTCCTGAGTTCCGCTCAGTCCCTTCAGACTAACTGTAATTCACCTTTTGCGGGGACAAGAGCATGTTTGCAACAGAATGCTCCAGTGCAAGAACCCAGATTTCTCAAACTCCAACCCAAAGACGTTGGGAAGAATCACTATGTTTTGCTGATCTTTTCCTTTAGTCAGCAAAAGTCACAGTGAAAGCTTTAAAATCATAGAATCATAGAATAGTTTGGGTTGGAAGGGACCTTTAAAGGTCATCTAGTCCAACCTCCCTGCAATAAACAGGGACATCTTCAACTAGATCAGGTTGCTCAGAGCCCCGTCCAGCCTGACCTGGAATGTTTCCAGGGATGGGGCATCTACCACCTCTCTGGGCAACCTGCTCCAGTGTTTCACCACCCTCATTGTAAAAAATGTCTTCTTTAGATCTAGTCTAAATCCTCCCTCTTCTAGTTTAAAACAATATCCCCTTGTCCTGTCACAACAGGCCCTGCTAAAAAGTCTGCCGCAATCTTTCTTATTTGCCCCCTTTAAACATTGAAAGGCCGCAATAAGGTCTCCCCAAAGCCTTCTCTTCTCCAGGATGAACAACCCCAACTCTCTCAGCCTTTCTTCACAGGAGAGGTGTTCCAGCCCTCTGATCATTTTCGTGGCCCTCCTCTGGACCCATTCCAAAATTTCCATGTCTTTCCTGTGCTGAGGACCCCAGAGCTGGACGCAGTACTCCAAATGGGGTCTCTCCAGAGCAGAGTAAAGGGGCAGAATCACCTCCCTCGACCTGCTGGCCACACTGCTTTTGATGCAGCCCAGGATACGGTTGGCTTTCTGGGCTGCGAGCGCACATTGTCTGCTCACGTCCAGCTTTTCATCCACCAGTACCCCCAAGTCCTTCCTGGCAGGACTGCTCTCAATCCCTTCATCCCGCAGCCTGTATTGATACCGGGGGTTGCCCCGACCCAGGTGCAGGACCTTGCACTTGGCCTTGCTGAATCTCATGAGGTTCACACAGGTCCACTTTTCAAGCTTGTCCAGGTGCCTCTGGATGGCATCCTGTCCCTCAGACATGTCAACCACACCACTCAGCTTGGTGTCATCTGCAGACTTGCTGAGGGTGTGCTCGATCCCACTGTCCATGTCATTGATGAAGATATTAAACAGTACCAGTCCCAATACGGACCCCTGCGGGACACCACTTGTCACCAATTTCCATCTGGACATTGAGCCATTGACCACTACCCTCTGGATGTGACCATCYAACCAATTCCTCACCCACCAGACAGTCCACCCATCAAATCCATACCTCTGCAGTTTAGAGAGAAGGATGCTGTGTGGGACTATGWCAAAGGCCTTACAGAGGTCCAGATAGACAACATCTGTAGCCCTTCCCATATCCACTGATGTAGTCACTCCATCATTAAAGGCCACTAGGTTGGTCAGGCAGGCCTTGCCCTTGGTGAAGCCATGCTGACTGTCTCGAATCACCTCCCTGTCCTCCATGAATTAATTCATAACTACATAGCTAACTGCACTTATGACTGCTGTACTCAAACTGCTTTTATTTGCTAGTGCTCAGCACAGGGTCGGGTGTGTACTCTCAGATTTACAAATTTTTGCCTTAACTTGCCAGGGGACCATTACTCCTGTTCTCATTCCAGATAAATCTCCAAAACTTTCAACATATTTTGCCATTCCTAAACTTTTCATGCATAGATTGATATGAATTCTGGTCTCTTTTTTTCTTTTTTTTTTCTTTTTTTTCTTTCTTTTTTTTTCCTTTTTTTCCATTTTTTTCTTTTTTTTCTTTATTTTTCTTTTTTTTTTTTCTTTTTTTCTTTCTTCCAGAAGTGATTGGCTCATGGCATGAAAGCTGGAATCTATAAATGGCTTTGAAAAATCAGCTTCAGCCAAAACTTTGGCTTTATCCATGATGCGTGACCGGTCACTTACATTACGCAGCATTAGCTAGTCTTCCTCACTAGATGATTAAAGCTTTTTAAATATCTATAAAGAATGAGTCATGGACACAGAGAGAGATGAATACCCATGGAGTTTGTAAAAAGAGAAACCTGTTTCTGTGGATGGAAACAAAAGCTTATTTATTTGCATAGCTGCTCACAGCGAGGGTAAGGGTTGCCCTTGTGTTCCCTGAATCATGTTAAGTAATGACCTCTTGTACTGCCACCTCATACAGGTGGGAATTTCAACTTTCCTATGCTACTGACTTTTGACCAACTGCCTGCACTTCCCTCTAAATTTTCTTGCTTTTCGCACTGAGTCAAAATATGTCTAACTCCACAACTCTTCCTATTTTAGAAGTTGCAGGACCCTTGGGAATAACTAAGGCAGGTCCAGCTAGAGGCTTGACAGATGGTTCACATCAAAGGAATATATCACTTTGTAGGAAATAAACAAATTATGTTCTTTCTAGAGTATCAAGGTACAGTATCAAATTAATAGAAATTCCTTTTATCTGAAACTCTCCCATGACTTTCCTAGGCAGTTGACCCAGCTACTGGTCCTACATTTTTTTGCAATTAGCACCTAATAAAGATTCCGAAGAAAATTCACATGGATCTCACTGGTCAAGGTTATACAAGCGCTTGCTTGGAAGAGTTACTTTAATGCACATGAATATTAGGTAAGTAATTTATATACATATTAAATTGCACAGCTATATTTAATATCTTCTATTCCGCATATAATAAATGATTGAGCACTGGTTGCAATTATTTATATCTTACCCATACAGAAGGATTTTTTTGCAAATAAACCATTCTATGAAGACAACACGTGAAGAAAACAAATTCTCTGTAGTAAATGGGATCATTTAGCCTGAGGAACAGGTGTTCATCAGAGTAGCCACCTTACATCTGATTGCTGTTATTTGTTTTGGGTCCATTTGTGAGTAGTAAGCCATTTCAGTCAGTGCCTATTGCTGCTTCTCTTACTACCAGGGATTTCTACTTCTTCCTCTTCATTACAAGGTTACTGATGCTTTTAAGATGCCTGTTAACATATGCAGCTTCATGAGAGAGTTGTGTGGACCCAAAACCAGCAGTAAGTCCTGTTCCTTTTTCCTCAGGGGCTTAGAGGAACCTCAGAAACCAGCGGTTGCACCTCCGTTGTCCAGCTCCAGCAAACTGTAGTCCTCTGAGACTAGCGAGTGTGACTGAGATGCGGCTGGATGCACTAAACCTTGATGCCACCCCTCCCCAAGCAGCCGAAACAAGCCCTTGCCCAGGGCACTGCTGCCCATAGCCCCCCTGCCTGGCAGCACCCACCCCGCAGGGCAACAGCCGCTGCACCGCCGGGGCCCCCTGCGCCGCTGCCCCCACAAAGATGCAGCAACACTGGACTCCAGCTGGGAACAAACATCTCGGTGCCTCTTTGCTCACATAGTAACTTACTTCTCTCACATCTGGGGCAGATTATTATTGAAAGAGCAACTAGTTTCCCCCCTGCTTGCTTGCAGCAGGGGTTTCCTCTCCCCATCAGCTAATGTGGGTTCCTGCGAAAACAGTCCATTGGGCTCAGTGCCACACCAGCAGCCCACCCACATCACGAGTGGGTCCCCGTGGGGCCTCTGTTTGTGACTAGCCTTCAGGAGGATCCCCATCCCCTGCCCTCAGCGTCCCCTTTCTGGAATAGTTGCTCTCATCTGGGATTGACGGTATTTCTTCCTGCCAGGTGGAGGTTATAACTAAAGGTAAACATGCTGGAATGTTATTCACAGAGCAAAATGACATTTATAATGTAACGTGGATATATTCCCAAACTGTCAAAACTTACTCAGAAAAGTCCTGTTACACTTTTTTAGGTGGGTGAAATTAATTTTACCCTCTGGGAAATGTTCCAGTGGAAAGGAATGACAGTTTCTATTGTGTTATATTTTAGAAAACAATTTTGTAATGGTGAGAAGAAGTTGGAACAACCACATTTGAGTGAGTAACTTTAAAAAAAAAATATCTTGAAGTGTGAACTCATTAATTTAAAAACTGGAACTGGAAAAAATACTATACTTTTATAACTTGTTCAATAGGGAACATGTAAATAATAAATGACGGGCTCAAAATAGATGTTTAAGAAGCTCATTTATACAAATTTCAAGTAGATGGATTAAGACATTATATTGAATTAAAAAAATTTCAGAAAAGGTGAGTTTCAAACTTCAAGCAGACTTCTAGGCAACAGAGCTGACCTACGTACTCAATGATATAATTCTTCACAGATCATCAGTAAAACACAGCGGCTCACATTTAGACAAGTACACACATTAATTTGACAGAGCCTACTCAGGTGGGCTATTATTACTGCAAAAGACTGTTAAAAGATACCATTTTTAACTGTTGAAAAAGTGAGCAGGAATCATCCAGTAGGCCCATTTGCCTCCCTAGCTTTTTATGCCTTCTGTCATTTAAGAAATGTTCACCCAAAAATCATGTACATCCAAGTTCAATAGGAGTTTCATTACTCTAAATGCAAGCAACTGATCATCAGGACTTAGAGGAGCAAGATTAGTTTGTATTTTTTATTTTATTCTCTTTATTTCTCACATCGATAAGTAAATGTCTCTGTAGCATTGAAATGTTTTAAGTGTTACACTTCAGATTTTGTTTCAGAATAGTATAGATGACTGTATTGAAATGTATGAGACTATTCAAACCAAGTGCTGCAAGCAAAGTGCAAGTGTTGTATCAGTTAAACTACCCAAATGCAATGGAATTTAAGGAGAATCAAAGATTGTTACTCTGCAGTCATAGAAGCCAGGTGATACTTTGATTTCTTTACATTCTAGATGATAAAGCCTCAGTGAAGAATACCAGATGAGAGATAACTGGGAGATTATACAACACATGTGAAGCCCCGTTATTTTAAGAATATGCTCTCTATTGATATGTTTTTAATTAATTTAAAGTTGAAGAAGAATAGAAAAAGGGACACGAAGACAGAGATATAATTTCAGGGCATAATGTAGCCAAAGAGAAAAGGTATGGAAATAAAATTGTTGACAGAATGCTTTAGCATTTGAATGATATTATTTGAAAACAATGTAACAATTGCAATTTGAAAAGAATATAATTGCTGAGGAGAATTTGAGAAAGTTATTGGAAAGAAGGGAATGAATTCTATCAGTCTTTCACACTTGCTTTTCCTAGCTGTCTACAGAAGTCCCTAGACATACAGGGACTTGTTTGCACGTGGCATGGGAGAATTCAGTCAGGGAAATTACATATTCCCTTCTCAAGAGGGAGGATGGAGGTCTACATATAAAATGGTTTCCAGTGTCTTCATATCTATGTAGCTCAATATCAAATATTATTTTAGCAGTTGTCTTAGATATCTAAGAACTGGCATCCTTTTTATAAGACTGTACTGTAGACTTCACAATGTGGCGGAGGTTCCGCAGCAGCTGGCCAGGCTGCACGCTGTGCTGTGGGTACAGCCCCGGCAGGCAGCTGGAGCTGTGGAGCTGCCCCTCCTGCCCCTCTCCGGGCGGTGGTCCTGGCCCTGTGCGGATGCCTCTGCCTGAGGCCTAAATGAAAGCAGCTTTCACTTACCTTTCTGACATCAGGGTAGTGTGTCATATTGAATTTCAGAGGCTACTGGGAGAAAAAAATAAACAATTTGCCTTGGCTTACTAACTTTAAACACCCCGACAGATATCGGGTGTAGTTTTAAAGAAATAATTCGATGGGCAAGTACCGAGGATGACATTCCACCCTGCTTGCCTTTAGCAGTGCCTTATTTCATACTCCTCTCCAAACTGCAGGACATTCTATGCCTGGTTTGATCCACTCTTTTAATCTGTGAATAAGTAATTAATATTTTCTGTGGAGCCATACATTTGCAAAATATACATATATATGTGCCATATACACTCTATATCTAAACAGCAGCATTTCCTCTTATTCTCTAACACAGTCTGTGTAAAACCTTAATAAAAGCTCATCCATTTTTCTTTACTTGAAAAGGAGTAACCAGCAACAATTCTAAACACAGAAAAATATATCCACAGCACAAAAGACTAAGCATGTGATTGAATACCGTCCCAGGCAGTGCTTTTATAGAGCACAGACCTCCACTCCGGGAATGCTGGAAAACCTAAACAATATAACATCAGGGTCTTTGTTCTTTTTTTCTAAGTACATGAAAAATGTAGAGGTCTTGCCTGTCTCCTACCCCACAGGCTATGGCTAAATGGTGTGTTGAACAGGTGTGCACAGCCCTGCCAGGCTGCAGGGTAAGAAATCCATACTGCATTATTGCCATCAGATCCAACTTGCTTTCATTGTGTTTGCTTTTACACAGTTTGATTAGTGGCTGCAGAAGAGAAGTGAGAGGAATACAGAATCCAGCTTTTTTGCTCGCTAGTGCACAGATGGGCAAAGAAGTCACTTGTTCGTCTCATTTTATCCCTCTTATCCCTTATTATATCAACCCCAATTCTCACATCACATTGAATTCATCTCATTCTGCAACTATTCCCATTGATCTCAATTAAACCATTTTAGCAAAACATTAAAGTTAAGGGGAAAAAAGAGAAAAAGCTGCAGCTGATAGATGTCAATCTTGTCATTTAATAAGAGTAGAAGGCACTCTGATATTTTATTAATGAGTGGGGTGCAAGAATCATATGCAGAAGAGCTGCATTTTCAAGGTCTGGAGACTGATGGTTCGCAAGATTTTATTCCTCTGCTAAGTGTTTAATGAAATAAACAGGAGATGTTCTCAAAAAATCTCACAGGCCTGTTTATATAATAGCACCAATTATGAAGATTTTTTACAGAAAGCAAGGAATTTAAGTACTATAACTATGAATTTTCTTCTTACTACATTTCCATAAACTAATTTCTCTAGGAACTGCAGGTGAAATATTCACAAACCCATACCCTTTCAAAAATGGTTATTTGGGGCCATCTTTTAGAAGGGAAAATGGGGAATATTCCCAGAGAAGCTGCCAGCTATCATTGAAACCACCCACATGCTGTCGGCATGCTACTAGCAATTTTTTCTTCAAACTAATTAACACCTTAGTCAAGACGGTATCTTTGTCTCTTCACTTACCTGGCATWTTTTACATGATTTAAATTGGAAGCTTGAAGAAATTCTGCACTGAAAGACTTTATGTACAGTATGATCACCAGGTGGAACAGGACCATTCCCTCTAAGGAAGGCACGAGTTCTGCCCATCGCTGAATTTAGTGAGGAAACAAAGACTACCACATGAATTTGAATGTTGTTGAGTCTCTCTACTTCAGCGTTGCCTTCTTGCAATGTCTTCTGAGGAAAGAATTCACCCCTAAAAGGTTACAGCAAATATTGTTTTATCAGAGAGACTGTGAGGCTGAATTTTATCTTTGTCTAAAATAGCACAAAGTTACTGCAGACAGTTCGTTCTGTCACTGGCCCTTTTCTGACAAATACTACTCATAAAGGGTCTTTTGACTACTACTTAGTATAATATCTCTGGGGTAAAGCATTGCAAGTGTCCATGGCCTAATGCCCCCTCTCACCACCTCTGGATGGATTTTCCTGAGAGAATCCACCACCTCCTCTCAGCTGCTTTTGAGGGCAGAGGCCTAAAACTTACAGAGGGAGGATTTGGAAATTCATCTCTGGAACATAGCAACAGATAACAGATGCAATATTTTCCTTGGTCATTTATTTTAGAATATATGGTATATGAGAGCTGTCAGGCCTGGATAACATAGCAATTTTGTTAATCTTGTGGTTCTCCACAGTTTTACAGTTTTTAAAAATGCTGTCATTTAAACACTGTTTAAATAATAACACTGCAGGGGGAGAAGGGAATAATTTTAAATTTTTGTTTGCTTATTGAGCAAGCAACAGTTGCTGCATTCTGCCATGGATAGATAGAAGGGGGAAAAAAGCAGATAAACCTCTCACTCTGTCAGCCAGTTCTGTATATCAAAAAGTCTCAATAGCAAAATCAGAGCATAACCTGGATAGACACCAAAGTAAGAAAACCAGAAAGATGACTCCTCTCATATCTTCAATCTTCAAATGGGTGTTCAGGCAATTCCCTTCGCTGCAAGTTCTCCCCAGCCTGGGCACTGTCTGAAGTGGGAAGACTGCAGCCACGCTCACCAACCTGGGGCAGAGAAAACAAAGCATATTTCCCCAAAAGAGCATGTGCTTCACAAGCTTCAGGGGGTATTGCTGTGGTTGTATTCCCAACCTGCTCGAGAGCGATATGCTTTCCAGCACTGCACCTTTCAAACATTAATGAACTGATCTTCACAAACCCTTTGTAAGGCAGGGAATCATTATCTCCCTTTTACAGATGGAGAACTGAGGCACAGCAAGATGCAAGTGATTTGCCTGGAGGAAATCTGTAGCAGAGCCAGAAACTGAACCCAGACCTTTCAAATCTCAGAGCACCATCGTCAAAGCATACAGTTCCAGTCTGATTTGCTGGGAAATTTATCAGGCATTGTGCCTCTGGTAACCTTGCAGTGCTCCTGCTGTAGTTCACTGCCTCAAAGGCATGACTGAATCCTGCATCGTCATTTTATTCACAGCAAGTTCTGTTTTCATGGTGTTTGCATTACTAATATAATGAACTACAATTCCTTCTCCAAAAAGATAACATTGCAATCAGACTTCTTTGTAAACTGACTTCTTGTTAGCCAGCAAACAACCACTTGGTACTGTTAAGCAGTACAGCTCGTTTTCAGGGCTGTTTGTCACTGAGGTTATATGAAGACATACTTACAAGTGTATTATAAGTTGGGTGACATTTCTAGATGTTACTGCAAACTCTGCTTTTTAGATTTCTCAATCCACTCAATAATATTAATATTCCATGTAACCACACTGCTTCAGTGTCTACAAACTACTAATCCTAATCTGTTAATTCTCACTACATGAGAGGCACCAGTCATATTTATATACACAAGCCTAAAGATTCTGTGTCAAAGGAGAAAAAGAAAAAAAAAATAAATTTGAATGAATAGTCTGATGATGACCAAATTTATGACTCATTTTTTAGTGTTAGTGTGCATTTGTAATACCTCATAGTTAAAGGAATTGTTCTGATTCAGGCACATTAAAAAATAAGCACTTTGCCTGGTGTTTCAGGAAATAATTTTATTCCTAGAAGAGGATAAAATGAGTAGTTACCAAAGAGCTCTTAAAGTTTTAAAGATATGGGAGAGGATGAAATCTCTGAAAACAAGTCAGGAGAATTCACCAGGGTAATGCTTAACAGTACAAAAGAGAAAATATTGGTCCTAAGGTTTATCCGTCAGAAAAGATCATTAAAAACTGGTTGCAATAGGGTGAAACAGTGGGAACTCAACTTTAGTGGGCAGGGACAGATGGAGTGCCAATGGGTCCCAAAATAATATGAATAAGATGAAATGCGAAAGAATACAAATAACACTGCAGCTCTTCTTGATCCTTCCTTAAGTAAGTGAGGATGCTCCTATGCAGCAGTATTGGGCTGAGTGTTGGCAAACTCAGGTTAAATTACTCCATGGCTTTATTTGAAAATATTTTTTACTGACTTCACAAAACAGAAGAATGACTCTTTGCACTTTTTGAAATGGTACTTTATCAGAGCACCCAGTGTGAGTGCAGATGTCAGCTCCTGCCCCTCCTGCCTTGGGAAGGGGTTTGAGCAGCATCCCTGAGCCGGCAGCAGCTCTAACCTGGGGAGAGGGGTGCTATCAAACTTCCTGATCTGCCTTCACGTAAACAAGCACGAAACATTATTTATCATGCAATATATAAAAAAGTATAAGTACATGTGTCCGCATAAATGTATTTGTAAGTGTTTATACATGTAAGTTGGGTCTTTTTTTACATATTCTAACATGCATACATAGGTATATTGTCTGCATATATATGTACATGCATGTACATAGACATGTGAATGCATATACATACATCATCTAAAAATATTTGCTGAAGCACAAGCCAAAACTCTATTCTCTATGGTCCTACTCATTAGACTGACATTTCCCCTTTCACACTATACCACACCCTGTGGTCTATCCAAAGTGGAGCAGTTCCAAGACAAAGGACCGCAGGAGTTGTTTTAGAACAGTCTTCAAAATATTAAACTCATGACAAAACATTTTGGTACCTGAGTTTCCCAGAAATAATGTGACTGCTTAAACTGTTAGATCAAGGAGAACTATAACTGCCACTGCATCTAGAAGGTTGGCAAATCAAGACCCATTTTTGTTGCTTTCATTTTTTGGCACTTTCAAGAAAATACTCCTTTTCAATTTAAATAGAACAATTCATATTCAATTAAGTGCCATATTTCATGGTCTTCCTTTGAAAAGAATAAATTAACAAAATATCTTTTGACTGGATTTTTTTTCTTTTTTTTTATCAGCAGTTTTGGTTTTACAGTGGAAATGAAAAATCCGTATTTTTCACAGGCCCACTGGTAATGGCAGAAAATGGGCAAGTGCCAGCAATGACAAGTTAAGTAAGACCACTCCACTCACTAAGAAAAATAGGAAATCTGATCAAAAAGGGTAGTAATCTATTACATCGAACAAGCAAGACTCCTTAAGTGAAAGAAAGCAAGCAAGCAATCCAGTACAAGTAGAAGAAACATTGCCTGGCATTTGTCTAAGAGGTCAGCGAAAGGATTGACTAAGTCAGGTCAGTGACTCTGCATTGTGATAGGACTCCCTTGTTAAGAGTAGTGGGTATGTCCTAGTATTTGCTGCCAGTGTGCATGAAGCATTCATGCTGCCTCACAGCCTGCAGGTCTTCTGAAGACCCTTCACCCCCTGTGGGAAAGGGAAGCCAGGTATGCATAGAGAAGGGACTCCATGGTCAACAAGCTAAGCAGCACCTACTGACCTTTCATTTCACTCTGTCAGCTTCTTAGGTGCTTAATTTTTAGTATCTTGGACTTCAGTACTCTGAAGGTGTGTCTATTGGCATTTGAGTTCAGGGCTACACTTTTGAAGCAAACCTCTTGGTCATTCCTTCAGGATATTGTATGGAAGTGCTGCCATTATTGGTACAACTGTTCCTGGAACATTATTATTTTTTATAATCTTCATAGAAGCATACAACCTTAAGGGTTTTGTCTGAGCTACCACATTCAGACCTGTGCTATCACAGACATCTAGTCATGTAACGCCATTTACAAAGCTCCTTCTCAAAAATCTATTAAGATTTTTGCTTCTTTCCTGTTATAAAGCTTTTTCAGAATTTATTTTGGTGATTAGAAATCCCACTTTTTGTGATCAGTTCATACTAATTTGTTTCAGTGTTATCCTTTAATTTATATGGTTCTTTTGTCCATCTTGGTCCTCCAGGAATCCAGCAGATTCTTTTTCTTCCCTCATCTCTACACATATATTTATAAATAGTAGTATTGTCCCTGTTAGATTTAATTTCACTATTATAAACAAGCATTAACCTTCTACATTTCTATATGTGTACTTATATCTTAGTTCTATCTATAGTTACGCTTCCTTGCATGACAGGGTCTCCACTCTAATGATCCATCAGAACCTTTCTGCACTTGTACAAGTTTTAAATAAGGTTTCTGTGGCAAAGATGAGAAGAACATAGTGTAAGAACAGCCATACTTGTTCAGACCATTTAATGTGTTATCCTGTATCCAGCTGCGGCTATCAGTGGCCAACAAGAGAAAAATAAGAAACACATTTTAATAGTTGATCCTTTCCCCAACTTTTCTCCCACTGTCTGTTTGCACCTAAGGTGATTTCTTGAGTAAGTCACATGCTTCCCACTTAGCAACCCTGAATACATCTCATCCAAGCACTATCCAGCCTCGTCGTATCCTTCCCTAAAATATTGGGTTTGAGTTGTCCAGATACATATCATTACATCATTGCTTAGAGTTTTATTTCAAAGAAAAATGCATTTAAACATGGTGCTTTACATCACTTCAAGTAAGGGTTTTACACCATTTACATTTATGACAAAACTTTTATATAATTTCGAAACAGTCTCATAGAACTGAGAATTTAGCCTGAGGTAGCTCAAAAGGCTTAAAAAGCTTTGTTGTCCCTTCACTGTTCTCCTTCACCTTATGAGTATAAAAGGCAGCAGGTAAAGTGACTTGCTTTCAAAAACCAGTGCAACATGAAATGTTTGAATAAATAAAAATCTTCCTAAAAGTGCAAAGCTTATTTCATCTTTTTCTGTTTTTATATTTATCTCAATGACCATATCATTAATATTTTAGGGTTTTTTCACTTGTTAGCTACAGCCATAGAATGAAGGTGCAGACAAGTAGAGAAAGAGCAAAGTTTTCTTTGTCCAGCAGATTCCTAGCAGTAAACTGACATGTCAACACTTTCTCTTGCCCAAATTATTCTCTAACCTATTTTTACATAGTTGTTTAAAATTCTTCTAGCAGTTTGTGGATTTGCCACAGAAGATTTCTGTACAATTATTTTTTTCCTTTTATACTGGAGCCTGCCTGCTAAGTTATGTGTATTTTAAATGAATATTTCATTTTCTGAACTGTTTGTTGGCACAATGTATGCAATAGCTATTAGTGACATTACTTGACATGAGATAGCTGAACAAGGTTGTAGCCTTAGTAAAGCACGTCTTGATAGAGGAAAAAGGGAAAGAAACTTCATGAAAACATTGCTATCAAAGGAGTAGTATTTCTAGATTTAACTCTCTTTGAAACGTTAAACGAAGAATCCACTGTAAAGTACTCATATGAATACCACCTGAAGTTGTCTTAATATTAATACTATCTTGTGATCAGTATTTCTCATGTGATTAAAGGTTGCAAAATCAGGCTACAAATCAAGAAAAGGATAAAAAAAAAAAGTCAAAATGATCTAGACATTCTGTCCTCCTACTCAGCTTCTGCTGTGGTTGATACCATTCAGAAATGAGTAAAAAATGTTCTTACCTTCCAGGAAGGATGACAGAAAGGGAGTGAGCCTATTTGCCAAAGAAAATKATGAATCAATAGCTAGAATCAGTACAGTCATTAGTTTAGAATTGACTTAGGTGGAGCAACTAGTTCCCTAAAGTCTCCAATACCAAAGAGCTACTGGGCTGACCACAATTAGTGAAGTTAGTAATTTAAAGTTACATTTGAATTCCTCAGATTAACTCCATCTATTAACTTCTAGGTTCAAAGATCCTGTTTTATTGATRTGTATATCTCATGCATTTTTATAAGCCTTGGTACTGATTCTAGTTTTTGACACATATATATATATATATGTATATGTATAATATATGGTGCAGCTGCTATAGATGGTAGGCTAACACCTGTGCATCCTTACTACAGACAGCAGTCCAGACTGACACACTAATTATAGCTATAGTTTTGGAAAAGCAAATGGAACCTGAGCTTGACTATTCTATCAGCCACTCACATTTTCCTTCAAGAGTAGTTTGAGCCTATTCTTAATCATGCAATTGTAAAGTTTCTTGGTTTAACAGACTATCAGCTTTTCAGAATTTACAGTTCTTTGACTACTGAAGATTTGCCTTAACTTTTGCAAAGTGTTTAGCCACTTTGAAGGTCACTTTGAAGGTCACTTTGAAGTATATTACATATATACGGTGTATATCACCGGATAAGAAATCTTAGCCACATTTAAATGACATCGGGTACAGTGAGCAATACAGGAACAAATGTTCATGTTATTCTCAACACATCTTTAAGAACCACTGACAATCTGCTTTATTTACATATGGCATTTCTTTAATGTATTTTTCATTCTCTTGACTGTCTGGCAGTAATTTGTGCTCGATTTATGATATTTTGCATATATTAAATGCTGAAAAAAATGGTGAAAAAATAATCTGTGTAATGCTTCTTGCTGAATCTTTCTGTGTCAAAACTATGGGACTATTTATCACATTTTCTACAACATGCTCATTGTGGATGTCATTCAAAATGACAAAACTGCTTTTTTGTTTTGCTGTCTTGTGATTGTATCTCCAGTGTTTCCTCCTATAGACTGCATAGAATGATTGTATTCTGCAAGGAAACCAGCCAAATACAAAATATCTGTCCTATGCATGTGCATTACATTATGTAACAGAGGAATATTAATAATGTGCAAAAACAGGCAGTCAAAAGTTAAGAAAATCAGGATCGAGGATGCATGTTTAATTTTAAATTAGTTCTTCTTTCTTGTAATGAAGTCATTAATTACAGTATCACACAATGTGTGAGCCTTGCTTTGCACTGCCACGTACAAGAGGACAAGTGCAAAATCATCAATTTAAAAAGTTAATGAAAGTTCTGGCTAAATTTGTGAGTCAGAAAAATTATGGAGAAGATTATGCTGAGTACTATTGAAAGGCATTTAAAGAATAATGCAATCATCAGGCACAGTCAACATGGGTTCACAAAAGTAAAGTCCTGTTGAACTAATTTGATATTCTTCTATGATAAGGTCACCCACCTACTGGATGAAGGGAATGCAGTGGATGTAGTTTTCTGGATTTTAGTAAGGCTTTTGATACTGTCCCTCACAGCATCCTTCTGGGCAAGCTGTCCAACTGTGGGATGAGCAGGTTTACGGTGCGCTGGGTGAAGAACTGGCTGAAGGGCAGAGCTCAATGGGTTGTAGTGAATGGGGCTACGTGTGGCTGGTGACCGGTCAGGGCTCAATTCTAGGGCCAGTTCTGTTCAATATATTTATCAACGATCTGGATGCAGGAGTTGAATGCACCATTAGCAAGTTTGCTGATGATACCAAATTGGAAGGTGCTGTTGTCTCTCTTGAGGGACAGGAGGCCTTGCAGAGGGATCTAGATAGATTGGAGCATTGGACTGTGATTAATGGGATGAAATTTAACAAGTCCAAATGCTGGATTCTGCACCTGGGACAGAGAAATGCCAGGCACAAGTACAAACTGGGAGAGGAGTGGCTGGAGAGCAGCCTGCAGAAAGGGCCCTGGGGGTGCTGGTCGACAGCAGGCTCAACACGAGCCGACTGTGTGCCCTGGCAGCCAAGGGGGCAAACCGCGTCCTGGGGTGCATCAAACACAGCACAACCAGCCGGTCAACAGAGGGGATTATCCCGCTGTATTCAGCGTTGGTGCGGCCTCACCTGGAGAACTGTGTGCAGTTCTGGGCCCTGCAATTTAAGAAGGATGGGAAGGTCCTTGAATGTGTCCAGAGGAAGGCAACAAAGCTGGTGGAAGGGCTGGAGGGCATGTCCTGTGAGGAGCGGCTAAGGACTTTGGGCTTGTCTAGTTTGGAGAGGAGGAGGCTGAGGGGCGACCGCATTGCTCTCTCCAGCTTCCTGAGGAGGGGACGTGGAGAGGGAGGTGCTGAGCTCTTCTCCCTGGGATCCAGTGATAGGACACGTGGGAATGGTTCAAAGCTGCGCCAGGGGAGATTTGGACTGGACATTAGGAAGCATTTCTTTGCTGAGAGGGTGGTCAAACACTGAAGCAGGCTTCCTGGAGAGGTGGTCGATGCCCTGAGCCTGTCAATGTTTAAGAGGCATTCGAACAATGCCCTTAACAACATGCTTTAACTTGGTCAGCCCTGAATTGGTCAGGCAGTTGGACTAGATGATGGTTGTAGGTCCCTTCCAACTGAAATAATCTATTCTATTCTATTCTATTCTATTCTATTCTATTCTATTCTATTCTATTCTATTCTATATAATTTAACCAGAAATGCAAACTGTAACTAAACTTAGCAATCTAGATCCTCACTGAAGTACTTAGGTAAGTATTCTGATTTTAATACCCATAGGGAATTTACTGTTTGTAAATCATGCCAAAATATGAATTTTATTCCCAAATTTTATTATTTGTCAAGTCTATCAAGTCATTGGAAGTGCAATCACAAAGACAGTCAAATAGAGCATCCAGTCTGGAAACCACCAGTTCCTGCATTACTTTTTCTGTTTTCATATATGTAGGAGGTATAATTAGAATACACATGGGAGAAAGGTGGGAGAACTGGGTAAGTTTTTATTTCATTGGTATTAGCTGTCAAAATGGCCTGTCATCCTCTGATCTCTACTAAATGCTAGATTTAGTATCTGGAGGTGCAGTAAAGGCTAAGATAAATGGGTCCGGCCCTTATGCTTTTCTGAAGTGTGGAGCAATCAAGATGGTATTAGCCATAAGTGAGCCCAAAAAATCACAAAATACAAATTCACTGTTTTCCCACCTGTTGTCTGCGTTGAAACAGAAGTCTAGGAGCAAGGTTTCTGTTTGCTATTTATAAACTTGAAAACATTATTAAAGAATGTTTCTGCTGTGTTGAGGTGCTGACATACTGGGTCTGTAAAGCAAGTATTTGGCAAGTTATAAATGAAGTAATTAATTTAAAACAAAATGTTATCTAAATGGAATCAAGCACAGAAATAGCTATTAATATGAGCCAAAACTGCTAGACTCTATCTTAGATACCTGTTAGACATGGGATGTGTTATTTTTTCCCTGAATGAAAATCAATGTTTTGTCTTTTGTTTGTATTCACATTGGGCTTGTTCTAAGAAGAAACTTAAGCACATGAATATGCACATGCAAGAAGGCACTTTGAAGTTATTAGGACTGTTTTTGCATGTTTCTGTATTTACTGGTCTGACTTTATTGAACTGCAGTCACTTTCACCCAGTCAAAGTGTTTGACAAATTTTACAGAAGATTTCTGAATGCAAAAGGTTCTGGACACAGATTTTTATTTCTGGTAAATTTCAGGCAAACATTTTAGGCAAATTGAAGTGCTCTGAAAAATCCTTTTTTCTTAGGCATTCAGGTTTCCTGAGCCATACTTCACTGGTTCATATAACCACTTGCAAAACCAAATGACAGAGCACTCTGGAGTAATTCCAGAGTGTGGACTGAATTAATTTTAGACATGAAAATAGATAAAAGAAAACATGAGACAAGTTACTGAAAGTAACAGAATAACAGAAAAACACTAAAGAATAGGGAGCGCTTTGCTTCAGAAGCTGTTCTCTTTTTGAGGTAATGTGTTAAGCAAACAAACATTATTTTACTCATGCAATTGGAAACATCCAGGACAACAGGAAGGATGTGCCTGCGAAAGTTTCATTAACTACATCACAGTAACCATAGTTTTATCATCTAGTACTTAAAACTGTCTAAAACCATATGTCCTAACTTTCTTGGACCTCGATTTGTTTACATACGTATTCAGACGGTATTGCTTGTCAACTTCTAGGGTATTGCGAGTTTCAACTGGTGTTTGTGAACTATGGACCCCTCCACTTTGAAATCTTCCTACTAAACATAGTGAAAAGTATTTTCCCCTAATTATATGACTATGCTGGTTCTGTCTTGACCCTGTGTCCCTAGCACGAGAGGCCTGAGTCTACCCTTTCCACATGGTTTTTTATTTTGATCGCCATCTGTGTTATGTGGACAGAAGGTCAAGGAAGGGTTATTGCTAAATGTTTACTACATTTTCAACCTGCCCGAGTTTTATCTTTAACTTCCATTTCTTAAAGTTGGAATTGAGCTTCACTGGAATTTATCATCTCAATACTGTGTCTAATACTTCTCAATAACAATAAKGTATACATACAAATATCTACATAAAAGTGTAGCACTTTAGAGTATCAGACGTTGAAATCCTGTGGCTAGTCTGCCTCCAGCACGGGCCCCGTCACTCTTCCGATGCCGCTGAGCCCTGGGCTGCACAGCCCTCCCAGCCTGGCAGGGCGGCACGCGGCAGCGCCTGCACCCCTCCTGCCTCCCACTGGCCCCCCTTCCCCAGCCTCACAGCGCCTTTTGCAAAGCACATCCCCAACATCATCTGGGGCTTTGTGTGTCTCCTCAGCTTGGCTGCCTTTCCTCTCCCCCACCTTTCTTTTCTTTTTCCTCTTGTCACAGACCTAGACATGTCCTAACTGTTCTTCTCTCACCTTCCAGTTTGCCTCAGAGACCTACCTGCTCTCCTGATCTCCCTTGCACCCTCATTTATTTTCTCTTTCTTTTCTCACTAACTTCTCCATGCAGGGATGCATGAACAGACACACCAGGCTCTAAATGCAAAACAGGAGAAAACTACACTATGATAATCCCTCGCAGACTAACAGGCTACATATGAGAAACAAGGAAGCCAACTGGCACATATTTAGAAATCTGACACATATTTCTCTCATTCATTGATGGGTATATTTTTCACTCTGAAGTTCTTGCTCCAAAGACTGTTTCATGTGGTCATAGATTTTATAAATGAGAACAGCTTGACTTACCACAGGTTAACCCATTCATGCATCCCTGTACTGCACCCCTTCTGGTCTTTACCTCATCACAGGTTATTTTTCACCCTTTTTAATACCCCATATCAGTACAGCTCCAGTTTTTCAATAGCTGTTATCCCTCTTTTGTCTCTCATCTGTAAATCTGCTCTAGTTGCTTCCCCTGGAGACCTTATTTTCCAGTTCCATTTTAGGCATTTTCCAATACAGTTCAAACTCGTTAAAAGCCTTTTTTTTTTTTTTTGAAGTCTGCATAGATTCCTCTTCACCAAACTACAGATCCTGTTCAGCTTCATCAGTTTGGACCTGTCAGCTGTCTAAGTACCATCAGAAACACTCTTTCTTGAAATATTATTCTCTGTTGGTGCCATTGACACCATCTTCTGATTTTCATTCCCTTCTCTCTCCAACTGTTTCTTTGGTACAGCCTTTAGAAATCCTCCTCTGTCTTGTTATCATTTTCATTGACAACTTCTGGTTCTTCATCTCTTCTACTTCTATATTTTAATTCCTGGTAATGTTCAACCACCAAAAAAAAAAAAAAAAAAAGCCCTCATTCTATCTCTGCAATATGATCTTGGATTTTTATCTATTAACTTAAACTCATCATCACAAAACCAGACCTCTGTGTTGGCCCCATCAAACTGTGTACGGAAGGAAGTTCTTGAATTTGACAATCACCAACATAAAACTGCAGAAGGATTAGGATATGTGTCTATGAGAAACAGGCCAGCTAGACTTCCTTTTTGCAGAGTGGTAATTTATTTGAACAGTTTAAATTAAACGGTTCAGAAAATCAAATAATTTTTAGCTTGTTCCAACACATATTGATGACTGCCAGTAGAAGGAAGAGGTGGAAAAGTAATCAGCTGGACATATTGGGCAGAATATTTTGCACTTCTGAGTGATCCCAAGCCCTATATCGCATTAGTAATCAGAGTCATGGGGGGCTGTTGCAGATGAATCTTGTGAATTTAGACAGGGCAATTTAGGAGGTTGTTGTCCCATCTGTCCATCCCACCTTTCTGCCAAACATCACTGCCATAACCATTGCAGAAAAAAGGAAAATGTGTTCCTGGTTGATGTGTGATCTTTAACCACCAGCACGGCTGGGATCGCAGCAATACAGCAAGCTGAATTGCAGTGAGTGAGGCACACAAACACATCTACTTCTGCCTTCCTTTCCAAAACATCCCTATCTGGTGGTGAGGAGGAAGGTGGACTAGGGGAAGAGGATTGTTTGAAGCCACTGTAGCTGTTTGCTTTCCTGAACTTGAGTCAAAATGTCACCATTTCTTCCTTTCACAGCCTTCTCTGCTACCCTCAGATCGTCAGCATGGAGGGTCAGCACGGGGGACAAGCATAACGAACAAGGAGCCCACACATGCGGTTTCACAGAATTGTTCACAGTCTGCTGTCCACTAAGGGGAGCAAAACAATCTGTACTTAAATATTTCGTTTAGTGAGACATAGCATTGTGTATTCTATGTATTCTGTGCTCTCTGACCCGGGATGACTGAGGCGAACCTGCGCCCTGGCTGAGTCACGGCAGCAGCATCCTCTGTCAGCCTTCCCAGCGCAAGCAGGCACACGGTGCAGTCACCAGTAGACTATTAATACATAGAATAATTATTTAAGTTGTATCTTTTACACAGTTTAAAAATCATAATGACTTATACACAGTGCTAATTAAACCTAATTTCTTTACGTGTTTTCAGTCATTAGTGCTCATTGCTGAGGAATCCATTATTTTTCTATTAAAACAGTTCTCCTGTTCTTGGCATAGAGTAACATCAGATGAAAGGTTAATTTTTGCATGTTTAAAGTTCAGTGAGGTGAATGTAAGCACAGAAATGTATTTTGCCAGTGAGGCAGCAAAGCAATAGCAAATTCCGCTGCATAGCATTGTCCTTTACTCTTTTGACTAATAGGAATTCATCATTTAATGGAATTAAATCCATTGTTTGAGTCATTCTTGTAAGGTTATGTGATAAAAGCTCCTCTGCACACTCACAAGGTGTGCACCCACACCTCTGCGCACCCACAACTGCTAAAAAGTCCCTGGACTCTTAACATTAAAGATTTTGGTATGGAGCAACATTCTCCCTGCCTTCCTGACACAGTTGTTCAGCTTTGTCTGTGGTCATTAACCATTCACTACAAAATTGCCTCTGGAGATTATCCCACAGTTATTCTCTCTCTCTGGCTCAACAGGTAATTAATTATACATAAGAGTACCAGATTCCACTCAAGATTTCTGCCTCCAAATGTATTTATCTCAAATTCCCTGTTTGGCACACCTCCTAGTATCACCAGTCACTCAAGCCACGGATGGAGAAGGCAACAAATTACCCTGGCACAATCAAGACAAACTCGTGGCCTGGCTGAGCTTGGTAGAAGTACCTTGTGCTCCTTGAGTGCTGATGAGAGGTGTAGGTTTCCTGGACAGGGATGCAAGAGTCAGAGAGACCAGTGAGCCAGCAGAGGGAAAGCAGGAGGACCCTGCTTCAGGTCCTGTACCTCCTAGAAGAGGCATGGGTTGATTCCTTGGAAGCCTTTGAACTGGGGCTTCCAAAAGAGTGTGAAGATTGATCACAAATGTGAGGAAAAAAAATCAGAGGGTGAAAGACAGCTACGTTTAGACATCTGTTAACCTGACTAGTCCTTCATTTAAGCCAGTGGAATAAACCAATCATGCAGCATGTGAGAAGTGAACTGTCAAGAATAGTAAATGGAGGCATCTAATAAATGACGTGTTGGAAGAAGCAAGCCAGTGCTGTAGAGAACAAGGCAAGCCACGTGGCTGAAAAGGGGAGCTTAGAGTTGGTGTTGGTTTTGAACAATGTTTATGTTTGCTTTCTCCAAGCATGTGTCATTTTGAGAAATCGAAGGGTTCTGTTTATTCTCAGTGTTCCCCTTTGGTTCATTTTCATTGTACCACATGGTATTGCACTCATATTGCAGAGCTCCTCAAACAGGTCACACAATTCAAATTATGAATTTGAAAGTGGAAAGTAGACACTGAAGGGTGTTTGCTATGATTGCTGGAACTTAAAAAAAGTATTTTTCAGTTTTGTTTTTGCTTTTTCATTTTTTCTGATTAGGAAAATGAAGCACTTAAGCGCCAATGCAAAGGAAAGCATTTTGAAGTTCAAGAGCTTTTTGATAAATGATGGAAGAGAATATTTAAACTCCTATTGCATTTCCCCTGCAATCCAGTGCTGCTTGCACTAAAGAGATTATTATCACTAGGCGTGCATACAACCCACTGTGTTTGATTTTTAGTGAGAGAAATCTAACATGCCAGAAAGATAACATTATGAAGAGCCAGACTAACTGTTTTGCGTAATGAATGCTTGGCAGCCATTTTACTTACATAAAATCTAATGTGTGGTGCCTTGAAAATGTTGAAAGTGATTTCTTATACACTTGTTCTGGTAAAAGACAGCAATATAAAATACAACAGCATTAATAAAAGACACTGAGGAATCAAAAATCATTCAAGCTGTCATGCTATGACTGCATTTCTTGTTGGAAAACACAAGACATGGCATGTGAGCTTTGACTCCTTTCAGGTATTAAATTGTCTGTTTGTAACAATCAATTTTTATGCTTCTGTATTACCAAAGTGAAAACGTTTTGACACATTACAATTCATTTTCTTCCCACAAAGCATCCTGAACGCTCCTGTCACCTTTGCCTAGAAACTGCTGAATATCATTATGTTATTTCTGGGGGACGGGGTTATTAAGGCATTTTCCTAGTACATACCAAAGACCTTAAATGGTGGAAGGGAGTCTGGTGTACAACATAGCTACACTTGAGTCCACAGTCAATATTTGCAGTGCCTCCATTTTTCCTCAATTAAGTGAGATAAGAGGAGACTATTTTGATGAAGTTTTCTGCTTGGATTTTTTACCCTGAAATATAAATGTCCATGAAGATGGAAACAAAACAAACTTCCCATTGCTCACTACTGCTATCCAAAGTTTTGGAGCTTTCTCTGTTATTATTAATATTCCAATTATACCAGAAAAAAAGAACAACATGGGCTGGTGATCTTCCTTAAATATTGATACCAATAAAATTAGATTATTTTTTAAAATAAATAAAATAAACAATCTTTGAGGAAATGATAACAAAGACTACCAATGGAAGATTGCAATCTGGTATATAAATACCCCTGAATTCTGAATGAACCTGAATTTGGGCTGATTTTGCAAAAAAGTAGCTAGTAAAAAGAAACATTTTTTAAAAATGTTAGAATATTCAGTCTGAAGGATCTGAAATATTTCATTCCAGAAATACTGAACCGCATCTTGGTTGTTTGAAATGGAAATCTTATATTTCAGTTTAAACTACAGTATTTCCCTCAAAATATTAACTTAAATGAAAATTATTTAAAAAAAAAAATAATACTAAAGCAAAATAAAACAATTTGTTCGGAGTCAAACAGAAGATATCTATTTTTTCCTAAGGAGATGTTACTTATTTTTCATTTCCCAAAGACATGTTGTTCAAATAAAAGTAATAATCTATTTCAAGCAATTTCTTTTTTTCCAAAGCCTCTGATTCAGCTATCTAGCAAAAAAACGCCCACCACTGTACATTCATCTCACAGTGGCAAGTAGATGAAATTTAACATATTATAATAAAATCTCAGTATTCTGATACATTATGGTAAAATATTGCCAGCAACTTAAGCATTAGAATAATCCGTAATCACAACATGTATATCTGATATCAAACAGCTCATTCCTTGTTCTCTAATAAAAAAAAAATAAAATACCAGTGTTGGCAAATGACTAGTTTAACATTGCACTAATGTACAATGTCAAACTTTTTTGGTTTGCTCTTAAGTTGTTTGGAATGATTGATACTTTGTTGTGTTTCTGAAATTGAGTATTGTCATTACAACCTACAACTTTAAAGAACCAACTACCACTCATCAGTTACATCTTATTTCCATCATGTTATGAATGTGCAAATTAGCAACTTACAAACTGTGCCAACAGACGTCTAAATGTCTCAACAGGCAAATGTCTTCAGAAAATGTCAGGTGTTAAATGGAAGGTATTACAGCTAATACTGGTATCTTCGGAGTTCATCAAATTATTATTTCTACAGCTATGTAGAAAAGGCTGTAAGTATGGGGGACGTTTGTGAAGACTTAGGTGTCTGTTATAGCAGGAGTGATACTGGACAGCTGGAGGAAGATGCAAATAGGGCCAATCAAAGGAATATTTCTATTTAAGAATGGCTTGGGATGCCCGGGCAGGTGGAACCCCTGCTCATAAGTGAGGAAGGAAAGATGCAGATTTAGTCTATTCACTCCAGAACAACCCACCGTAATCAGCTTTTTTCTGATCTCTGAAAAGGATGACATCCTGCAGACACTGTGCTCTGTTGAGTGCAAAGCAGATGGCCTTCAAACACTTATTCAGACATTTATATGAGTGAGATTCATTCCCCAACATATTTTGTCTTCTGTATTTGTGTGTAATTACATTTTGTTAGTCAACAGCTATATACAAGGAGAATAGATATAATTTTATGAGGGGGAATAGGTATACTTTAGGTATTTGATGGGAAATAGGAGTCCTCAAAATAAAAAAGTCAAGGTTATATAGCAAATTTAACACTGAAATGGTATAAGTGTAACAATTATTTGTTTTCTTCTGTGTTGTTTAGGCTTGGTTATGTAAGTGTTGTTTCAATGTCTTTTTGCACAAGCTAATACATGGATGAAAGAAAATAAGTAAAATTCTTTGTAATTCAAGAACAAAAGAGTGATTCTCTCTCTCTCTCTGCATCCCACCCACACATACCTTTTGATTAGTTATGCAGAAAGAACACACACTTTAAAAAAGGAAAATGTTGGCAAGCTGTCCCACCAAGCTTTTCAGCAATTGTAATGATGATTAGGAGAAACACTGCAGGGGCATGATTCATGTGAAAGCATCAGGCAGCTCTCTGACTAGTAGTGTTGGAAGATTGAGCAAATACGTTCATTTACTCTCACGTATGAATGGTATTTTAATGCCTTTTTTTAGTTTAGGAAGCAACAAACAAATCAGTAGTTATTCTACAAAAAAAACATTAATATGTTACTTAAGAGAGAAGATTAATATTGTTGGTTGAGATTTTGTTCAAACAAAAAGGCTGCTGCTTTTCGGTCAGCCTGTGCATAAAGTTACATATATTATGGCAAATAGAATTTTCTAGAGGGTTAACTTTCTAAATTAGCTTTTAGCTCTTCCTTTTGAAAATGCCTTCCTGAGCTCTTTTTAAATGAAATGAAGACTAATGAAGACATAGAAAGGAATTTAAATCCAAATATACTAAGATAGTTCAGTAGCTAAATCCTGCTGAAATGAAGAGGAATTATGTGCATCATTGTCAAGTTGTTGTTCCTATTTCCATTGACATTAATAGTCAAACCTTCTGGATGACTTAGCATTTATAAAATCAAATAAGATCATGAAAAAGCCCATACAGCAACTTTATAATCTCTCATATAGATAGACTGACACAAGGTGAGAAACTGCCATTAAAGCTTTAAAAAGTGTCATATGGTCACATATTAGGTTTGGACAAAAATGAAACAAACACCTTTAGGGAATGCACTATTGACAATGTTGAAGGGTATATGAAAGACTTATGAAACTTTCCTCTTTCCTTCTTTATTTTCATCAATAATTCAGATTAAGATGCCATGCCCTGATGCAGCCTCAGGAATATATCTAAATGCTGTCTTTATTTGTAATAACTTATTTCGATATTTGGCAGAACCTCTCAGTTGTGTACTTGTCTGCAGTTGACTCAGATCTCAGCACAGCAGCGCCACGAGATTTAAGCTGCAGAATTTAAACTGCCATCCTCCTACATAGACCTTGAATAAGAGTTTACTTCATCTTTAAAATGTCAGAAGTCTGACTGTAGTATGCATTCAAGAAGGATATGCTAGACGTTTCTCTAAACCAGCAGAGGTTAGTGCATCCTAGGAGCTGCTCTAACCTGACAGGTTTCCAGAACTGTTCCCACCTCTGAGAGTTACTCAGGGCACACAAGTCTGAGTAACTGGTTTATGAAGAGTTAGAGAAGAAGAGTCCCCTACTTACAGGAAATGAGGAACAGTGGGAAGTGACTACGGGAGTGAAGGAGGTCCCGTACTTGAGGAATGTGGAAGAGGAAGAACAATTTATAAGGTGGAGGCATGGGATGAGTAGAACTTATTTCCCCCCTGGAGCCTCTCAACCTTGCCAGTCTCCTTATATTGCCTAGGAACCACAAAAAACATCGCGGCCACGTCCTAGTACACTATTGACTCGTATCATCTACCCTTTACAACCCCTTTAGCTACCCATCTTGTTCCCACTGAGTCCTCTCAGCTATCCTCTCTCATTGCTTTACAGATAGAAAACTGAAAGAAGTTTAAGATGGGAAAACTGAATACCATCTACACTTCTGCAGAGCTTTGAGGTAGCTGTGACTGCTGACAAAACAGTTTTGCAGGAGCAACAGAAAAATACAGCAAGCTAGTGGGTTTTTTTCCCTACATTCTCTGTGAAACGGAGAAAATTATCTCTGAATCACAAACAGAAAAAATAAAAAAGAAGATGGATTGCTTTCATACTCGCTTTAAGAGGGCAAGGGCATAAAAAAGTATCCACATGGACTGAAGCCATAAAGCTTTACAGAAATCTGCTGTCAAATGCAGATAAATTGCCTTATTTGGCATAAGCTAAAAAATTTTCTAACAAAAAGAAAATTCACAGCAAAAAAATTAAGAGACACTCAGAGACGCTTATAGTTCTTTGAATATTCTTGCCTATTTTTGTTCCACTTTTTCCACTGGCTTAAATCCAAGTCTGTTTAAATTAAGCAACTGAATAATCACCTTATTGTCTTTGTATTGCTGAGGTGAGGAGGTAAAATAGGTGAGTTTGTCCCTCCCCAGCTGGTGTATTCCCATGCTCTCTGGACCCTCACATGTTCATCTTACAGAAAAATTCAGCATCTGCATAGAATGAGTCTCTTCTAAAGCTACAGCCAAAAATAGACTTGAAAACACTGCTGACAGAGGGAGATTTAAGTATTTCCGACCTTCATGCTACATGTTGTGACAAGTCTAGTATTACTCTTAAGCATCAGATATGCCGCATCAGAAATGTCATTTGTTCTATTAGCCTAAGATATTTCTATTAGTCTCTTAAATCAATGCCAAATATTGCATTGACTGAAAATCATTTTTTCAGTTAAAACTTTAACTATTTTAAGTTTCATATTGTCCTTCGGGTTCTTGACAGAGCATCATACTATTGTGGGACTAATTCTTGTTTCTGTCCAGCTGACTAGAACATGAAGTACCTCTTATCTACATAAATGAGTGTTTTACTGCTCAGATACACATTTATAAGAGTAGCAGTTCATTTAATGTCAAAAAGACTGGTTTTGACCCTGCCTGTTTTGGATAAACTCTCTCCATCAGACGTGCATATGCTCTAAATAGTTCCGTATTAGTGGAACCATTAATGCATTTTGACTTTTTCAAGCAGTATAAAAGAGTTAGTTAGAAACTCTTGAAAGGTATAGTATCAAAATTGTTTCAGTAAGTTGTAGGTGTGCTTTTAGGGTTCTTTCATTCCTTGAATTGATTTTATCAATAAAGAGCCTAGCATGGTCCCCGTAAAACCAGATATGTATTGGTAAAAT
Source organism: Oceanodroma leucorhoa (assembly GCA_030449065.1). Taxonomy (NCBI): domain Eukaryota; kingdom Metazoa; phylum Chordata; class Aves; order Procellariiformes; genus Oceanodroma; species Oceanodroma leucorhoa. The sequence goes on along the minus strand of JASVER010000016.1, from coordinate 14,012,373 downwards.
GTCTTTCCAAAGTAGAACAGCAAATAACTAATATAAAGATCAGTATAACTGCATCAATATGAAGCAGTCATTCAACTTAAACCCTAGGAAAGATAAAGCTTTATAATCTTCTAGCACAGACAAACTCTGATTTTCATTGTCTTTCAATGGGTGTATACTGAACATTATTTGGACACCACTTCTCTAGAACCAGCATTCTGTGTACAAAGAAAACACAAAGCATTATCGGTAGATTGGTAGAGATCCCAGATCTTTAACACCTTAAACTTGCACGTATTTGCAGAAAACCTATGGGTCTGCTTATCTAACACAAAGAGGCTTCACTTCTGAAAAGTCCATTTCCAGCGTAACTTTTCTTCTAAAATACATTGCACCTCCTCTCTGAATTTATCTAGGAGAAAACAATTTTTTTATAATGGAGCCATATTTTCAATTATCACTTATGGTCCCAGATGCTTGCCACAAGCAGAAATTTACTATATAATTATTTTGAAATAGCATACAATGTGTGATAATATTAAAATTTTATTATATTTTAAATGTTTGGGCTTTGTCCACTTGGCTACTATACCATACCGTGACTAAAAACTGAACTGTGATCATTTCATTAAGATTTGACTTTTGCCTATAATTTCTTCCTTTTCTTCTTGGGTTATTTATTAATAAATGTCCCAATATCTGTCCTCTTCAGGGATAATGCAGACATAGAACCACTGCTACGGCTGAGGTTGAAACACAGGATCAAATTTAGCCCTTCAGCTGGCAAGAGCGTGTTCCAGGTCAGGTCTGAATTAGAGCTAAACCTTTTATTGTAAGTCACAATGGGAACACTTATCTTTAAAAATAGCAGACCTTTTGACTGAATGTGTTTCAAATAAGCCATATTTTAGATCCAAGACAGTGAGAAAGTATTTTTTTCCTTCTTTTTAAAGACTTTCCACATCCAAGTCTAACTTTTCTTTAGCAAGTGTGATACAAAACTAGGGAAAAGAAGGATTAAATGAATAATAAAACAGTGTTTTGTCCTACTTTCCTACGCCCTTGGTGCAGTTATTTTACCAGTTCTGCACCTACCAATCACCTTTCCACTTTGGCCATACCACCCCATTTCACTCTTGAGAGCGTTGGAGAAGATGACATCAAAAGCCTTACAGAAGTTAAGAGGTATGACATCTTCTGTGATTCACAAAACCACAGGTTCAGCAGTGTCACAGATGGAAACTAGATCAGCCCTACAGAACTTTTCTTGTCTTATCCATGTTGACTTTTAGACAGCTCCTTTTTTTTTCTTCTAGGCACTTCTCATATATAGGATATACTTCAAAGGTCTCTGACTGGAAAAGAAATTATTCAGTCTCATCCAGCTTGCAACATAACAGCTGAAGAGTGAATCTGTTCAGAGGGAGATTTGCAAAGGCATGGCTTATTGCCAGACAACAAATTCCAAATATTTCATGGACCATGTGCTAAACCAACCATAACTGTCCACAACTTCAATGAATCCATTTTCTAGTCAAACAAAAGGATATTAAAATCTGTTGTAATTATTTGCAAGAATACAACACTCCTATTGGTTGAAATTTTGTGCTGAGAAATCCAGTAAACAACATACCATCTCCCAACCAGCAAAGCATTTCCATTTAGTTTAAAATTACAGAGGAAAGTTCCAGATTGAAAAAAGGACTCATCTATTAGATAAGCTTCCCACATAATGAGATGGAATTTCTTTGAATAAATGAATTTCTAAAAGTGTCAGTAGTATTTGCCAGTCAGACAGGTTAGTTGGTGAAATATTCATAGGAACTTTGCAGTAATCCTTAAACTGTGTAAGCCTTTTGAAATTTCAGTGGGTCAGCTACTGCATTCAGATTTGCTTGTAGCACTCACTGACTTCTTCCTGGAAAGGGCTACAGGAAATGCTAAAGAAATCATGCCATTGTTAAGGTTTCATTATTCATCTTAAACATTGCAAATTGTCAATTGTCACAGAGCATATTGGYCATACTTGGACTCTTACATAAATTTACCCAAATATTCTCAGATAAGTCTATTTCAGACCATAAAATAATAGTAATTTAAGTTATAATGAATAAAATTACAGTATGCCAGAGAATCTTGATGTTAGTAGAAAAATAACTCCTAATCTTAATATTCATATTTTACAACAAATATTTAACTCCACAGAAAGCTATATGACATCCTGCTAGAACTCAAATGATTTTATTATGAATCATTAGCTATTCAAATAGATGAGCATTAGAATAGAAAATATATGGGCCTGTAGACCAGAACAGTTTATTTCTAAARGTGGACCTGAAAGAGATTGATGTTTAAGATAGACTTGCACTGGAAAACTGTGTGTTGTTAAATATGTGTAACAGTTTATATTAGGAAACCTGTTTTTAATTTGCTTATAATYTATCCATAATTTATTCATTAGGTTTGACTTTCATGTGATGGAGTCTGAATTTGTCCAAAACCTTTCAGCATAAAAAAATCACACAGAAAATAGTACCATGGCAAACATTGTGTTTTGTGCTCTCTTAAAAATTGAAACAAATAACAGTTCTGATAACCACTTCATGGAAAATCATCCTTTAGAGCAGCACATTCAAACTTSTCAGGAGGGCCACTTGGCACTGCAGGTATATGTGGTTTTTTTCCCCCTGTTCCCATAGACTTTTCAAATTAAGGAAAGGTACATATCCCTAATGATGTGGGTTACTGTACAGTTAGGAGTTGGGCTCCATGTCCACACCTAACAGCTTCTCCTTGGACTCAGTAGCCATGACTATACTGGTAAATTAAACATGCTTATAACCATTCTCTGTGAATGAATCTATGCCACAGAAGTACAGAACAGATGAAACCTTGGTAAGCAAAACCTAATTCTGATGGTTAAACACTGTCCTTGAATTAATAGAAAGGACTACCACTTGATCAGGCTCTTATATCACCTCCATGGCCATGCTGGAGTCTCTTCCAGACCTACAGTTTCCATTCTGGCATKACATAAAGGAGGTCTACAGAAAGAATGGAGTATGAATCTGGGGTGTAAAAGCCTCTAAATGTCCTCAAAACACTTTTTTCYCATAGGGAAGTTCATGGTAACAGAGGGCTATGGACTTACAGAATTAAATCAGGAAAGCTGGTTGGTTTGGGTACCTTTCACATACCGAAAGGATTTACCAAATACACTTATTCTATTAGTTTACAAGTTTAGTATCAAAATAACCCAAGACTCATATACCTGCACCTCCTCACAAGCAGCCACAACTTCAGAGAGATCATGTACTTTGCATTGACAAGCCTGGTCTTTCATTTGGACGGGTTCTTCCTGTGTAGGAGGAAATACCTCAGACTTGCAAATTCTCTCCTTTGATGGGGATTGTTTTGTTACCCATTCCTGCCCAGAAATGGTCATTAAAAAAAAAAAAAGGCAAAATACGTTTTGAGTAAGTATCTGATCAAAATAGAGAAATGTTTGTCCTGTTTCTGGAAATAGTTATACTGCAAAAGGCATTATTTTACAAGGCTGTTTAAATGCTTACCTTAAAGCAACTTCMTCCCAGGGTAAAATAACATAGTTATGAACCATAAATGACTGGGTAACAAGACTATCTAAGCTTCTAAACTTGTAGAAAATAGAGAGGTTTTAAACAATATGTGTAACCTTGTAGTCTACAAGTTAGTATGCTAAATTTGCAGGCTTAAAAGTATCAGAACATGGCAGAACTTCACCATGTACCTACCATTTAGGTGATAAAAGTGAATTCTTATTTGATGCAAACTAATGGAAGTCCCTCTACAGTTGAGGGTCAAAAGTTAGCCCTATCCATATCCTACAAGAACTTAGCTTGGCTTCTGGATATTGTGTTATTTTTAATCACAAGCTATACCCAGTGGAAAAGGAAGCAATGGATATCTTCCCCCTTCCCCCCTCCCCTAAAATAGCCATCCTTGATTTCTGCATACTAAAAATCAACAGTTTTATACAGTTTTCTGGCAGTGTAATCATGTTTAAAGTATTTTGTGGCAGTAGATGCTTAGCAATTTTAGATTTCTAAAACCATTATTGCAATTTCTTAGCCTTTGTACTCTATCCTTTATAGGCAATTTGACCAAGAAAAGTTTTCCTTTTCCTGCCTCACAAGTAAATAGAAAAACACTGCTCCAGTTTTGGGGCATTTGGGCAACTGTTTTCCTAATTCATTTCCTCCCAGAGTCAGGCTGCTATATGGTTGACCATGGCATCCTGCCCTAGTAATCCAGCTTCCAGCGCTGCCTCTGAGGAAGGCAGGCTCCTACCCTGCTATCAGCATTGCACTAGACTGTCAGCTAAAATGCCATGCAGCCATGACCCCGTTATTTTTCCCCCTTATCAGTCTTCTAAAGTCTTACCACTTAATAATGACTTCACGCATAACAACCCCGCTGATATCAGTTTGTAGCCCAGAAGTTAGACRTCCCTTATAAGTTTATTTAAATCTCAGAAACAAGTATTCAAAAAGACCAAACCTCTGATACAAAACTCCAGAGAATTATTAAGCCTCCCTATTTCTAAATAAGTGAATCTACTTTGCTTGTCTGAAACTTTAGATAAAGATGACTTTCAAAGTAAAAACACTTTGCAAAAAAGTACACATTGACAACTGAATGATGAAAAGCCCATTTAAAAAAAAAAAAAAGATCACAGTTCACTTGCTTTTTTATTTGTTCTTCATGACAGAGTTTTGGCCGGCTGCCATTTGCTTTCTCCTTTTGTCCTGCAGGTGACAGCAGACTTGTAGACAAACTGATTAAGCAGACTGGAGATGCTTCTCCAGTTGCTCTCATTTTTCTTTGCCACCTCAGGTGGAGCAGGAGTCGCTCTCAGCGGCAGTGGTGTCACTGCTGGCAGTGSCCCCAGTGATAAATCCTTTTGCAAAAGTCCCTTGTGCTTCTAACCCATCCCTGGAGGACTCACTCAGCCACATTTCTCTTAATTTGCAATATTTTGTGGAACCTAAGGTAGCAAACTTGAAATCTATGATGYTTTTCCATATTAAAAGAATAATTTAAGAAATTAAATAGAGATGAGAGAAAACAGTTTAGTCAGAAGGGGGAAAAAAGTGAAAGAATATAGCTGTAACTTCCAGGAGACCCAATCTCTTTCTCCAGTTTCTGACAATAAAAGTCATCATCTGGTTCTCTGGAACATGATATAACAGAGAAAACATTTCAGAAAGCACATTATAATTTTCTGTAGCACTGAGCAACTATATCTTTCAATGYCAGTGGGACATAAAGGTTATTTGGAAGAAAAATGTGTCATGCAATCTGCTTCCACATTGCTTTCTGTCTTTAAGATCTTACTTTCTCCTTCTGGCTCCTCTACATGTGTAAGAACTGCATTTTGGACCAGACTATTGATCATTCTGCATTCCAGAAAACAGAAACAAACATCTTTCAGGAGTTGCCTTTAGGGATACATGAATGCCAATATGTCTCCAAATAATGTTCTGTAGTAGTCAAGCATCGTATTTGCTGTCAGATGCCCTTCTAGCTGCATTTGTTCAGGTTGTGATGCAACATGGCTAAAGTAAGAAAGAAAAATTTCAGTCAAGCACCATGTATCCTTTAAATCTTGAAGGAATATATCTCTCAGCAGTTTCTGAGATTCATTAGTACCAGTACCTTTGCCTCCATGATGGTTGGAAGGTATTTGAGACAACATTTATAGAGAGTAATACTATCTTTCATCAATTGGAAAAATTAATAAAGCTGTCCTCAGGCATTGTTCTACTATTCTGTATTATGCTAGTTCTCCTGTTCTGCTATAACTTTGTTGCCTCATCACCCCTTTTTGAGTCTGACTTTGCTTTTCTCTGTTGCACAGTACTTCAACTCTACACTCAGAGTATTTGGAGCAGGGATGGTCGTTTTACAGTATTATCACACTTGGTTGCAATGGAGATGATACATTGATAATATAGCTATACACACATACTATTATCTTCAAAAATGCTACTTGGAGGTTTACTGATCTAAACACAATTTATTACTTGGAAACTTTTACACAACATTCACTGATCTTCCAATTAGCTATTTGGGACTTACAAGTAAAACAAACAAGCCCTATTCACTGCACTACTGCATCTTGGGGCCAGAGGAAGAGAAGGCAATGCCTTTAAAGACAGTCCTCAGTGGTGTGATGAGGTAAATCATTCACTGTGAGATTATGTTTGTCATTAATTACTCAGAGTGCAAGTAATTGCACAACATGGGGAAGTACTTCATTATTCATACCTGCGCACTCTCTTCTGAGAGTAGAGGTACCTAAACAGTAGAATTTTTCTTCCATAAACATAGGTGCCTGAAAATTGGATGTTCACCTTTACTAATCATAGAATCATAGAACAGTTTGGGTTGGAAGGGACCTTTAAAGGTCATCTAGTCCAACCTCCCTGCAATAAACAGGGACATCTTCAACTAGATCAGGTTGCTCAGAGCCCCATCCAGCCTGACCTGGAATGTTTCCAGGGATGGGGCATCTACCACCTCTCTGGGCAACCACTTCCAGTGTTTCACCTCCCTCACTGTAAAAAATTTCTTCCTTAGATCTAGTCTAAATCTACCCTCCTTTAGTTTAAAACCATTACCCCTTATCCTATTGCAACAGGCCCATCTTTCTTATAAGCCCCCCTTAAGTACTGAAAGGCCGCAATAAGGTCTCCGTGGAGCCTGCTCATCTCCAGGCTGAACAACCCCAACTCTTTCAGCCTTTCTTCATAGGAGAGGTGTTCCAGCTCTCTGATCATTTTTGTGTTCCTCCTCTGGACCCGCTCCAACAGGTCTACATCTTTCTTGTGCTGAGGGCTCCAGAGCTGGACGCAGTACTGCGGGTGGAGTAGAGGGGCAGAATCACCTCCCTCAACCTGCTGGCCACGCTTCTTTTGATGCAGCCCAGGGTACGGTTGGCCTTCTGGGCTGCGAGTGCACATTGCCAGCTCATGTCCATCTTTTCATCCACCAGTACCCCCAGGTCCTTCTCAGCAGGGCTGCTCTCAATCCCTTCATCCCCCAGCACYCACATCTCCTCRTTACTTGGAGGAGAGAGACAGGACACAGCAGCCCATCTCAAGATAGGCCCCAGAGCAGGCTAGATGACTTATCACCTAGAAATAATTGTCCCTCTCCTGTGGCGACATGCAGAGCATAGGGTAATTGGAGTCTGACCACAAGTGCCTTAATAACATGTCTAAATTAGTCAGAATGAAGCTGGACCACAATCTCTTGGTTCATTACTGTGTGTCCAGAAATGCTACAACTGTGCAGAAAGAGAGAAACAAGTGTGTCCCTGCCCACAGGCACATGCAATCAAGGTGCAGAATCGCTTTCAAGAATCATCTGTATAAATACAACCAACTTAGCTATGTCACCCACATAAAACTGCAGAGAAATAGCATTTGTGCAGATTCACAGAATGTTCTTAATTGCCAGTAAAAATTTTTTTATAATCGTTCAACCAAATGAGGGACTAGATAGATACAAAATTGTAGCATATGAATTAAAAAAAAAAAAAGCAACTGTCCATTTATGGAAACTTTAAACAGGAATTGTATTTTACATCTACAAATTGCATTTATACTTTTTTTAAAAAGTCTGTAACCTTCTGTAGGTTTTTCATTTTGCAACCACAAGTTATTCTAAAAGATCTGGGGAAGGATTTGCTCCTTTTTGATTTTTTAGAACTTATGAAAACATGCTATCTAATCTCTTGATCAGTTTTTGAATAYGCTTTTCCATCATCTTCAAAAAATACGAGTGATACCATGCCCCAAACTCCCATTTCTGATGCCCCACTAAAGACATTTTCTAAAAGAACTACCTAACCAGTCATTACATTAAAAAAATCTACTTAGTGTGCAGCCCTTTATCAACTAAATGCTTATAAAATCATACTACTTGCTTTGTTGAGGGGTTTGGGTTTGGGGGATTTTCTTGTTCTTTATATGGTCTCCACAAGAGATGTGTTCTTAGAGACACTACTCAGGAGCGAGGAGGGGAGGTTCATTTGGAGTCTAATAGCTAAAGCTCACTGAGACACCTCATCTCTACATTATTCTTCTAGACGGAGAGAATGCGTAAGGCAGTTAATCTAGAAAACTGCATCAGAATAATTATTCCTGTATAGCTGTTTTGTATTTTCATACAAACAAGCTTTTCAGAAGGTCTCCAAAGGCCTTTATTCATGTCCTTTCTCCACCCTGCCTCTTCTGTATGCATGGAAGTTATCTACCTGAATGGTCTCTGCCACAGCACTGAGGCTGCAGCATCCCGCTCTATTCAAATGATAGAATAGAAAAACTTTTGCAGATTTTGGTCCATTTCTGCAAGAATTTTCATGTCCTCTACTCTTACTGGTTTTCATTTTAAATAAGCCAATAAACAAGTATGCTTGCCCACATTTTCCCTTTATTGAAAGGATATTTCCCGTCAATGTGATGGATTTCATTGCCAGCTCTACCAACTCATTTTTGAGGTGTTAAAATTAGTGCTTACAATATTACTAATAATACTATAATAAGCGACACTTTTATTCAATTGCAATCATTTTATTTTGTTAAGGGGTTTTCTTTTCAATGTTGGTATCTCACCTCTAGTTCTACCTCCAAGTACCATTTTATGAAGTAGTTATTCTGATAATCTTCTATATTGCTTTAGCAATTTAACAGACCAAGACAAAGTTGCAATATGTATCAGCAAAATAATTTCTGAAAGATCTAGTTTTTCAGAACTTCCAACTAAGTCTTATCAGAACTGATTAAAGAAATACAAAATGTTATTCAGAACTTTGGATTATTTTTAAATACAGAAAATAGACACATTTTGTTTTCCACCATATCTCATTGAGAGAAAAGAATTAAATGACTGCTGTCTTTCCCTCTTTTTGGTAGTTAGAAAGCTGTTAATGCAAGAAAAGAGCTTTCTGATTTATTACAGCAAAATTCTCAATTCTGAATCCATTGAACTTCCTTTGGCTAGATAATTCTCCTAACTGAGGACTTAAAACTTATTTTAAGACAGGGTTCCAGAGACAGCAAGAATTGAGWTTATGTAATATTCCGTATCTGGTTTTGAGTCTTTTTTGCTCCCAGCTTAGCTGTTAGCAGTGATGAAGAGAACATGTAAGCTACATTTAACTCTCACATGCAAATTTTATGTGAATAAATTGGAATTATGCAGAAATTGTCTGCACAATCCTGTGAGATTCAGTGACAATCAATTAAGCACAGGAAGACAGCATCCCTTGGGAAAGTATCACTGTCAATGCTACTTAAATAGTGATCCCATTTTAAAAGGTAGATGAAAAGTATTCAGGCTTATGTGAGTTCTATTTTAGATACATTTATCAGTTTACAGGAATAAAAGCCAGTTAAAAGTTATGAGTAAAGACAGGAAAACAGGTTTCAATTCACCCAGTCTACTTACAGACTTATTTTCTGCATTTCTTCTAGAAGTGCAGAAATACTTAACCTAGAGTAACAGGCAAGCACATGGCTGAAATATGGGGGACACCCTGTGGGAAAATGGCAAAATTTCTTGCTTTGCAAAGCACTTAGTGTGAGCCTACATTTCCACTGAAAAGAAAACCTGGATTTAAACACATTCTCAGATTTAAGCACTTGCTTGAGTGCTTCCCTGAATTGAAGCCAAATTGAGGGATATAAAAAGCTAATAAAGAGGGAAACTCAGAATGATTTGAAATCCATCTAGCATGCACTCCTGGACATTTTGTGAAGCCTCAATTTAATATCTATGTATTTCTGACACCGGTATAGTAACACCACAAAATAAACCTGTGAAAGCTAGGAAAATGAAAGTCTAGGATATAGATCCAGCATCTGCACAATAGCTTTTACTTCATATGCCAGAAAACTAAATCTGACTTACCTGGGATAGAAAAATCAGAATAGAATGAAGAAAAAGTTGAATAGGAGATTTCACAAAAAGCATTAGAAAGAGAGGTTATATACCAGTAACTTTATAATCCATGAAATGGAGTATTTCTCTTTGTTTCATGGAACAAGTCATCTAATGAAGAAGCACAAGTGTGTGTGATAAGTCATGGCTGATTTAAAGATCTGTGTGATTTTATGTTAGTTTATGTAATCCTGGTTATGTGGCATAATTCATCATTTTAAATATTCTTTTGTCAGCTAGAACATCTGCTGTCATTTGAAATGGCACCTGTCCAATCTGAAAAGTTTGAAGCAGATGGAAACAGCATACATCTTCAGCTGCTTTCTGATACCAGCTTAAACAAAATAATTTTTTCTCTCAAAGCAATATGCTGCCATGATGCTGCCTCACAGCAGGCCAGACACCATAGACAGCAGGCAAACTGAACACAATGGCTAAACCTGTGAAGCTCCTGCTTATGTTTTAACATCAATATTTTACTGGTCAGTTGCTGAAGGAGCCATAGTTAAAGTTGTATAATGTCTTTCACTTCCATCCCCACTGGAGTTACTCGCTCATTTCCTAATGTCTCATCTCACATAACAGAATTTCGCAAATTCTGTTTCTTCTGAAAGATTGGAGCACATGATAAAAAGTACAGCAGCTGCTAACAGCAATGAAAGTTTGGGGGGGAGGTTAGTTGGAAAGATTACTGTTGTGGTTTAGCCCCAGCCAGCAACTAAACACCACGCAGCCGCTCGCTCACCCCCCACTCCGGTAGGATGGGGGAGAGRATCGGGAGGGCACACGGAGGAAAACCCGCGGGTTGAGATAAAAACAGTTTAATAATGGAAATARAACAAAGTAGAACAGTGATAATAACAACGATAACAACAATAACAGAATATACAAAACAGGCGATACACAATGCAACTGCTCACTCCCACGTGTTCCGCACCAAACCGCGCGAACCGTGCGCTCCCCCCCAAAGGAACTGCCCCGGTTTTTAAGCTGGGCATGATGTCACATGGTATAGAATACCCCATTGGCCAGCTGGGTCAACCACCCCGGCTATGCTCCCCCCCAGGTCCCCCTGCACCTTGAAGGGCGGGGGAGTCTGTCGGTGCAAGCACCACCAGGCAACAACCAAAGCATCACTGGGCCATCAACATTCCTTTCATTACCAAACTCAAAATAGCACCCGCTCCAGCTACAGGGAAGAGAGTTAACTCTGTCCCAGCCGGAAACAGGACAATTACAAAAAAAAATACTTCAAAAATTGAGTTCAGCTTACAATCTGAGGCTGAAGCTAGAATTTGCAAAGCCCTGTAGGATCTTTAAATGTTTCCTAAGAAAGCAATACAGAGCATCTGTGTTTCTTTGTGGATATCATAAAGTTAGTTCAATGRATTATTATTCTGCATTGCACTAGGAGTTAGAAATGCTCCAGTACAGATAGCTGTGCCAGTATTAGATGTTCAAGCTACAAAACCCCCCACATAGTACCTTACTTTCAAGATGATGGTAGACATGATAGTGGGACAAAAAATGTAAAAGGAATAGGGGCAGCAGGTTGTGAAAATGAGTATATCAACAAGCAATAGGAGTGGCATGATATTTTTACTCTTTCTAGGAGGATAAGAAGACATTTTGGAGGAGTCACCATTTTGGCAAGTTCAGCTCTAGCATCTCTGGTTGTACTTCTGCTGCATTGTTGCCTGTCACAACAATCTTAACCTTACCGCACTCCCCGGTGAGTTAGGAAAAACCCTACTGATTTGGACACACTTTAATGCAGATCCAAACATTTTCATCTAAAAGTGCTAGCTATGCAACCAAGTGCTTGCACATTTTGGACTGCCACGTGACGAACCTTGTGGAGCCGCGGGGCAGCTCCGACCTACGCCACCTCCGTGCCCGGGGGTATAATTAACAGCACCCGCGGCCACGTTCTTTTCACAGCAATACAGCTCAAAATACTCCATGAGTGGAAAAATAGCCACATCAAGAGTGAAAAACCACACTCCAGCCATACCAGTTTCTGAGTGCCCAAGAGACACAGGGAAGTGTGAACTGCGTAGGTAAATGAGCTACAGCTGAGACTGACTGAGCCCCTTAGAGTCCATTTCGACATGGGACTGAAGGCACAAACATTAAATTAGTTTGTCTCATCTCAGCGAGTTACCTCTGTAGGCAAAATTCAGCATTACAATTATTCCCAGTAGCAATGCTTTTGCCTACAGAGGTAACTCGCTGAGATGAGACAAACTAATTTAATGTCCTTTTACAGCAGGGGAGCTCAGCAGCAAAAATATGTTGAATAGCAGTAGAACAAGGGTTTTTGTGTGTTCCCCCTGAATATATATCATAGCTCCAAAATAGGACAAGTTTCTCTATTCCTTTTAGTAAGCCATTTAGAATATATTACAACACTTGTAAAATAATAATAATAAATGTGCATGAAATGGGAAAAAAAGAACACTGAGTCTAAAAAAACAAATGGCTTCTTTTGCCCTTCCTTCTCTCTTGCATATTTTGACTAACCTAATTTACCAATTATAGTTTCTGAGCTTATACCTAAAAGTAGAAATCAAGATGTGCTGAAAAAGCTCCACGTCCAAGGTGAATTACACTGTATCAGTGCAGATTTATTCCTCCTCAGCCTTAGCACAACTGAACTCTCTCCACGAGCAGCTGTCCTGTATTTAATCAGAAAATGCCCCAGAAGCAGATCTGGGGTATCTATCTGCAGTGTTCCAGGTATGTTTTAGCCCATTCAAATGTTCTTGCTGAGCATAAGTGATAGCATGCCTCTGGGACAGCAGAGTAGAGACCACTTAAAAATCTCCCCAGCTCTTGCTGAGCTCGGGAGCTGGACCTGAAGCAGTGCCTGCCACTAGAGCTTGGCTTTTTTAAAGTTTCTCATTCTGTAAGAGAATTTGCAACAGAAACATAAAGTCCTCTGCAGTTTTCTTTCTTGCTTTTTTGTTTTATGCTGATTCCATTTCATGGTCTTTCTTGTTATAAGAAAGGAGTGACTGGTGTTCAGGTCTACCCAGAGACCATCTCTCCACCCCTCCTCCTGGACTGTGTAGCCCTTCCTCCTCCCCCTGCTCCTTCAGGCAAAGCCATTCAACTTGAAGAGGTGAAGTGGGTGTCAGTGAGACATGGAAAATCAAGAGGTTTTACAGACTCCATAACTGAAAGAAGCTTTGCTCTACCAGGATTACCTTCCTGCTATAAAAAGCAAAGATGCTGTTTAGAAGGAGCTTGGGCCTCGAAGAAAGCCTTGAGTAAAGTGAGAAGTTTTATGTAGCAGTCCAACAGGTTTTCTGTGTGTTTTGGTGTCTATGGTAGGGTAAGTATTTTGTATACCAGCAATCTTTTCTGACTGCATGTCCCTGGTGATCCCTAGCGGTTGTGACATAAAAATGTTTTAAAGTGTAAATATTCATGATTTCTTTCCCTTACTGCCACTTCTCAGCTGTTTTTGAGATAAAGCAAGCTGAGCAGAGCCAAGATCAACCTTATCTCGGCATGCTGAGAACTGCAATATTTCCTTTCCTCACCATCTGTTACTGCAATCCAAGAATAGAAATTATAAAGTTAAAGAATTTTCCTCAAAAAAAMCAAAATTGTAGATTGCCTCACAAAAGCAACAGCTTCCACAGATCTCTCATGCTCTGCCTGAGGAAAACTGTACTAACCTCATGGCAGCAAGGGTACCAAGGTAGTAAAAATGACTCCACATGCCCAGTCCCCCTCCTTTAATTTCTGTTTGGGTTCTGCAACGGAGTCTGGTCCCCTGGTAACAGCCCTAGCACAGGTCAACTGCACCAAGGGGGATGGCAGGGTTGAAAAAGACAGGAGAAATTTATTAAAGACTCTCTAAATATTACTATTTTTTATGAGCATTTGTAAAATGCCATGGACATGTTTTGCAGGCACCACTGGGAGAAGGTAGGGAGAGGAGTGACTAGCAATTAGAAATGAGAATACAATAGAGGTTTTCATGACCTTGTTGTAGAACAGGAGCCAGAAAGCAAGAATAGTCCCACTAAACTACTAAAGAATAAAAATACTACTATGCTTTAATTTTATTTCATTTCATTATTATATCATTTTCTTCCCAGCAGGAGCTGAAGAGTAGCGTGACAGGGTACAATAGAGGAAATTCTATTTCTCTTGTTATTACAACTACTACATAGTAATTGGATGGTAAGATAGAAAAGGCGATAGATATGGCAACGAAGAACACAGCTATAGCAAAACAACTTGAGCATCATTTTGACATAAAACAGTAACAATCTCACCTTATTTATGACGTCAACAGTGAATTATCCCTTGGCACAATTGTTACAAAACCAAACAATATTTTTTATTTCAGCTTCAGTTACTTGCATAGTACATCATTATTTGCTAAGATTGTTAAGTAAAGTATTTCATAGGGACTAACAGTGATTAATAAATGCATCCAGACTAAAACAGAGTTAATGCATTGAGCTAAATAATTCAGTGTACTCCATCTCCAGGTGACTTACATGAATTTATTTAAAAGAATCTCAAAAGGAAAAGATGTAAAAAACCAAAAAGTAAATGGATCTAAATGTTATAAACACCAGATAYTATCAGAATCCTAAATTAACTTGGGATTTCATCCTCATATACAACTGTGATTATGTGAATACACAGTGTGCTACATGCTGTGATCTGGAATGTTAATGCTTTCTGGCCCCTGGACAAGCAGCAGGATTTATGCAATCAGGTGAAAGAGATGTAGTAGAGGGTGATAGMAAATATGAACTTTGCAGGGCTTTTATTTTTAAATGATGTAAAGCTTTGCTGTAAGGCATTCTAAATCCATTATTTCCACTGTATTCTAAAATTACCAATTGCTTGTTGCAGGTGTATGTCTAGAATTTATCAGGAGTTACGTTTGCATGATTCATAGAGATGGTCCAGGTAGTTCAGGATAGGTGCAGCTGCTTGCCAGCAGGCAACTCACAAGAGGTTTAAGGATGAACTGAAGACAAAGAACTTTCTTTTCCTCCTCTCACTGCAACCCTCAGCCTAGTGTCCTTTTCTGGTGCAGTCAAAACCTCCTTTTTTTCAGTTCACTTTCACTCGGACTGTCARTGAAATCCTCTCCAGGACCAGCTCCAGGTCTAACAAATATTTGCAATGAGAACGGCCTGGTTCACCTTTGGCAAAAGAATTTCTTGAGTCAGATTCTTTCCAAAGCACTCACTGATGAGGATATCCCTTGGCTGTCACCAAAGGACTCAGCCATTCAGTGGCTGAATGGGTGCCAGCCGCTTCCGAAAGAACAAGTGACACCATTTGAGCTAATGAAAGAATTGCTAGGCTTTCTTCCTCTTAAAATATTTTAAATATAAACATATATACAGATAATTAACGTAATAGTATAACAGATGCTTTCATTCATTCTCTCTGTATGAAGTAAAAATTTACTTCAGCAGGGAGTTTCAGAGGAAAGTGACAAAGACCTGTGGGGAGAAGATGGAAGCACATTTAAATTTAGGTACAAACATCTAACCAGGTATTTACTGACAATTTATAATGTCTGATCAGAACTTGGTGGTACTAGAAGAAATAAAAACTTTGAATCCTACCATTTTAACCATTTAAATTAAACATAGAAGCCCTTTTGGGGTTTATAGAAATTAGAACCCTGACCCTGAATTCACTTTACTGCGACAGGGCTTGCAGTATTGATTTTCAAGGAAATGGGATTGGCCATTGTCGCTTTCAAGTGTTAGTTCTGCTTACCAAAGCACAGATGAAAAACAGAGGATAAATGAAAATACACACTAAGTATCTCTAGCACATTTTTTTATTTGAAAAATTTGGCAATGTTGAACTTCTTTTAGGCTTCGCTTCAAAAATGTGGAAATACACTTACAAACAGAGATGACAGACGGAATCCCTGCAAGTAAAAAGAGATGAGCACTAGCGCACCTAATGCATGGAAGTACTCCTCAGTTTAGCTCTTTCCTCAAAATATACTTTGATTTGGTTATCTTTCAAATCTTTATAGTATGAGTTGATTACAGCATCCTGAACTTCACCCAGCTCCACAGGTTCAGAGACARCCAGAGAGCACCCCTGTTGTACAATTACACCTTCCTGTCTTTGCTTTACAGACTAGAGAGACCTATCACATTTCTTTCCCACTGTAAATGGGCATTATGTTGCCATGCCCAGCTGATTATCCAGTCTGGCTCCTGGGTCTCTTTTCCACTCATGGCCTCCTCTTCCTCCCTGCCAGGCTGGCCCTGAGCAGGGCATGCAGGCGCGATGCTGTCTGGGTACCCAGGGAGAAGAGTGCATGGACACTTTCAGACAAATTACAGAAATGTGTTTTGAAATCCATTGTCTGGAAAAGTTTTSTCAGCAAACTGCAAGAGCTGGAAGTTTGTGAGGAACATACCTAAAGTTAATGTGAAGGTGGATGAACAGAATTCATTGTAATCTAATAACTCTGGAAATATTTTGGCTATGTTCACTCCGTCAATCATCGTGTCATCCAGTTAAAAACAAGCTAATAATACAACCTTCAAAGAAGGAAAACATGTTCAACAGTCTGCGCTAGCTTCAGAGACCAGTGTTATACTGTATTTCCACTTATTGTATGAATTTAAATTCTTATTCACAAACTTCCTTAACCTCTGAAGGCTGTAATTTAGTAGGATGAATTTCAGGTATCTGAATGCATACATGTGATCATTTTACCCTCCCAGGCAGATTGTTGCATTAGGCAACCACTGACTTTCCCAGTGCCCACAGCATAAACTGCCCATAGCTAGCAGTAGCTGGCTGTGCTGCAGTTTCGTTGTTTCTATTAACTAGGGGTTTCACAGCAGGCAAGAATCTATCTCAAATACCTGCTTGCATGATTTTCTTCTTGTAGATGAACTTTGTAGGTTAATTATTAAAAATGTTAGGGAGGTATTAGTGCTATACAGTGAACTAGAAAGATAAGCCGATGTCAAGAGTGATTCAAGAAAAGTGATCTGACTGTCCCCTCAACTGAGTGGCTTAGAGTCCTGTATCTGCCTTTCCCTCTCTGGACTGTTCTGGAGTATAAGGTCTGGGCTTTGTCCCAGTCCAGAGAGGTAACACACTGGGAGATCAACTGAACATGTACTGTGGCAAAATTTACAGGGACACATCTTGCACACATGCTCTCCTTGGCAGTATGTCTCAGAGCCCTGTTAGAAAGAAAACATTACTAGGAGGTGGACAATGAAGGTCTTAGTTCAGTTCCTGTGTCTTCTATAGGTCATATAACTCCTGTGCAAAAAGACTAAATAATCTATATCTCCTACATTCCTTATACYGTTATACTCTGAGGTAGTGCAGCAGGAGAACAAACATTTTTGGAAGTCACTGTAATTATGATGGAGATTTGGGTTGTAGTGTCAGGAAGGCTAGAAGATTTCTGATTGTTAGGGAAATAGGAACAACATTATGCAGAGGTTTGCTTCTCCTATGAAGAAACAAGTTATAAAGAGGCCCTGGACAAACTGTAACACTTTAAAGAAGGTAGTATAAGTGAAAGAGAAGAGGGAAGGCTAAAGAAAAATGTTTTATTAGTAGTGCTTTCTCTCCTGATCCCAGAAGAATGGTATTTCCAGAGAAATAAGAATTAATACACTATGAGCTGAACAGTGAGACTCAGTCTTACATGGCGACAGAGAGGTAGCTAGCACATGTACTGAGCATTCCTCTCAGCCCTTTCCCAGGTAACACCCGTCAGGAGGTGGAGAAGCAGAACAGTTTGGCTTGCTGCAGCACCCCTTGCTCCACAAACAGGCATTACACTGCACCTGATGGCGTGGAAGCCAAGTGGCCACCAGCCAGACGGCCCACTTTGCCATCGCAAGTTAGCAACCCCTCCGTTCGGCCAACACAGYTGAATTTCTAGCTCTCCCAGTTCAGTTGTGCCTACCAAAAGGAGGTGCGTTTTTTACTACATGAAGGAACTAAGGGGAACTTAGGGACATGGTTTAGTGGTAGACTTGGCAGTGTTAGGTTTATGGTTGGACTCGATGATCTTAAAGGTCTCTTCCAMCCTAAATGATTCTATSATTCTATGAAAACCTGCAGCAGGAAAGAGGCAGGAATGTTTCAGCAACCTGAGCTGCTGCAGCACATCAAGTCTTTTCTGTTTCTGAAAGAGATTAATGCCCCCTATTCAATCATGTCCCTTGAGAATCGCAATACTTTTGCTCTGCAGAAACACTGATAAGGTGCTCTCCCCAGGTAAAATGCTCCTGTTGATGTTTCTCCAAAGAGCATCAAAGAATAAATACACTGCCAACTCATTTTCACCGGGGCTTGGTGTGAAGTCTGACTTTCTCTCCCCCAGCCTGACTATGAAAAACCAAAAGAAAACAGAAAGCAAAAACCAAAATAAATGGACCCCTCTTAGGCATGACTTTCTGCACACACTGGTCCTAGAAGAATTAATCATAAAATACCAACAAAACCACTCATGGATTGTATCCAACAAAAGATAATGTTTGTTCATTTGCATACATTATATAGTAATACCAGCAATAATTCCATTCTGTTTAGTTAAAAATAAGCCCCAAATTTAAATTTTATAAAACCAATTAATAAGTCAGTGATCAGCACACAGCTGGAAGCAAGATCGGTTGCCCTTTGYTGCCTGTTTGCTGTGGTCAAGGCACTCATTCAAACAACTTAAATGTTTACAAAAACGGCAGTTGTGCAATCAACCTCTCAGCAGAACTTCTGAAAGCAATTTCTAATGTTTTTGTTTATTTTCTGAAGAACTGTTCTATTCCAGCTCCCTCACAGAGAATATTTTTCAGCTTTTAATGATTTCTAAACATCAGGCAGTCCTTTCATGTCTGGAATTTGTCTCAATTAGTGGTCAGATCTGAAACCTGACTAGATCATATCTCACCCTCCATTTTCACTAATCAGCGAGAACAAAATAAAAAATAAAATGAGATTTAACATTCTTGTCTGCATGCCTATAAAAATATCAACCCGTATCAGTATCCTTGTTATCCTAGTGCCAACTACAAGAGAGAGACCAGATTTTCTCTATTTGCCAGTTTTATAGGGCCTGATCTACAGGGTGATCACTTCCTAAATCTCCGTGGTAGGTCTCACCTAACCAGGATGGTACTGTGTGCATTATAAAACTGAGTTTATGAACTTATGAACAGGTGTAGAAAAAGTGTGGCYCTTAAACACATACTTCTCCTTGTAAATCTAAGAACTAAAGAGAAGGATCTTACTAAGTAGAAAAAAAAATTTATAAAATCTCTTAAACATATACTCAGGTATCTGTGACAGAAGATGACACTACGGCTCTGATTAAACTAAAATTTCTCTTCTGGGTATTTGCTTGGCAGCGGTTCCAGGCTCTCTTGCTCCCCCACTCCTAATACAGTTACCAACCTCCCCCATTATTGCATTTTTTCAGCACAGTTTGACAATGTTCTCTTTGGCTCTACTCTGTGTGGAGGTAAGTTAATATCAAAGGGATGACAAAGTAAGAAATAATCACAGGCAGATTTTTGCTTGATGATTGGAACCGTGTTGTTTGCCTTTACTTCTGTCRGAGCAAGGCTTTGAATCCCAAGCAGAAGCCGGCGGCTGGCACGGTGCAGGTGACCAGATGACAGCCTGTGCCCCAGAAGGCTTGCYGAGCCAGTGGACACAGATTGTCTTCTGGCCAGTGTGCCAGTTAAAGAGGCTAAAGCTCCCAACTGACCTCAGTTGGAAGACACTTTTCAGTCACATCTGCTGACCGACCTCTCTGAGGCAATCAGTCCATAATTTGTTTTAGTCAAAATGAGTTAGGTTGCTTTAAGCAATCAAAACACAGTATGTGTGCAAGCAAAGTCATTTGAATTGGAGCAAATTTGAGAAAACACACAAGCATCTCCACTGGCAGGTGAGGCAACAGTGATTTCTGAGAGAAAATCTGAGCAGCTAAGGCAGTAACATAAACAATAATATTGCCACAGGTTTTAATTTATATAATCAGCTGTAAATAACCACAAATAATTGCAAATTGCCTTTAGAGCATGCGTGTGGAATGCAGGAGACCGAAGCTGTGACCGAGGTGCCACCTTTGCCTGTCACAGAGGTCAGTACTTTCAAAGCAGCTAACCCCTTCCCARCCACGGTTTCAGTACCCTTTAAATCAGCATTTCGGGGAGTGGCACAGCACTTCGATTTAATACGTGAATTGCCCCGTGCTGAGGGAACTCCCTCATGCAGCACAGAAAGGGCAGGATAACAGCAGGGACTCTGGCCCAAAATTAACTTACCAAATCCAGGGATCAAACTGCTCGTTTCCCAGCTGTAAGTCAGGCTTYGCTTGCCTCTGGCTGCTTGCAGAGAGATGGTGAATGATGGCCCTGGGTATGGCCTGTGGCTGGACACTTGTTACAGCAATTATACTCAAGAATAGCTTGGTTTTAAATAACTGTAGCAGCCTCTGAAAAGTCAGTCTGTCATGTCAAATTGACTATAGAGCAGGTGTTGGCTTTGTGATGCTTGACAATGTTTTTCTTTTATTTTACCTTTAAAAATAATAATAACAAAAAAGTGCACACTGGCCCAGTTTCTCTTGTAACTCCTGACTGCTTTCTGTTGCTCAGACAACAGAAACCAACTGTACACTCTGACAGAGCACCGAGCAGCCAGAGCATACCAATGAATCTGATCCCAGTACTTGGTCTGCTCTCAGTAAGGTATTGCTTTCTATTTGCCAAGACTAACCCAGCCATAAATACAGAACATAATCATTTTGCATGGGCTGTGGTACTTTTTAATCTTTTGATCACATCTGCACCAGAAAAACTATTCTCTTTTCTTCACAGGAGTCATTGAACCTCATATGTCTGAATTCCCCTACCTCCCACATAGTAGTGTGATTACTGAAGAAGCATTTGACATTAATATAATGAACAAATACTCAAAATCATAGCTTAAACATTTTTCAATTAGTGGGGTCAAGGAGATCAAAGTTTCAATAGCTTGACCATACTGCTGAAGCATAAACATCTGGCAAACAGATATATGCATTCTTTGCATCTTTGCATTTATACATATATATATTTAAAATCTTCTAACTGCACAAAATAAAATTAGCATTATTGTCTTGTCAACCTGTAGTCTTCAGACCTTTTGCAGTAATGACTGACAGCTGGTCTAATACTGCTCAAACAGGGTAGATCATCCAATGTTYTCTTCTGCCCAGGAAACATCCAACTTAATTTCATGTGCTCCACTTGTTCACCATTCAACTTGGACACCTCTGCCATTCCCCCTCCCACTTTCCTACAGTTTCATTTATCATCCCGCCTTGCCATCATCCCTACTCTTTCTTCCCAGCTGTTTCTAGGCTCCTCCTCTTCCCAGGGACTCACAACCCCATATCCCTTTTCCAGAAGCAGCAACCTTCTTTCAGGGGACAGGATTTCAGCTGTGATGGTGCTGGCCATTTTCTTTCTGCCCGCCCCCCTTAGCCCCCGACTGGCCCTGTCCTTCCCACAGAAAGGAGACAGCTCCCTTTTCTGATGGGTGACACTATGGTTTCCAAAGTACCACGGAAAGATAGATGTTTAACAGGGCTGCTAATTTTTAATGGGATTAAACTCCTCAGAGCCAGTTTGAAAATAGACCTTGGAATGGCCCTGTAGCTTCAACACCAACACGGCATTGTTTGACCTGTGGTTCTGGTTCAACCTTACAGCAGTGTGACCTCTTCCTCATCCCTCTCTGTAAACATTGTGCTTAGGAATTTAAGGAAAGGTAATCTCACAGTCTGAAAAGATCCTGGCACATATTAGAAACAAACTGCTTCACCATTTTCTAATAGGAAAGCAAAGAGCCAAGTAAATATTTAAAGATCTTGAACTTATTGAAACATACCAACATGCAGCCTGACAGGATAACCAGGGAGAACCAGCCAGAAATTTTCTYTACCAGCACGGCCCAGGGTGGTTTGTGCTGCCAGCCATACAACAGCTTGTCTGTGGAGCAGCTGGATTCTACCCTGGTTTTGTACAGAAAAGACATAAATTGTGAAGGAGACCAAGCAGAACTCAAAAATAAAACAGTAAGACTCACTTGCACTGTTTCTGCATTAAATAAACTGTGCTTTTAGACCCATGAGTTAAGTGTGGGGACACACTGTTTGAACATAACCAGCTGGGAAACAGCACAGCCACGGTTTGCAGTAGGCAAGAGGTTTCTTTTAGCCTAGGGGTCCCTTGATCCTGTGGACATGCCTTCACAGTRTTTTTGTAAGTCACTGCCCAAAATCATTATTTCTTTTCCATTTTGTGCTTAGGTTGCTAGACCCTGGCACACACAGAAGAGATGGGGTCACAGATCCTTTTTCCCTACAGAAACAAGGCTATTAAATCCTACCCAGATCTAGCACAGCATGTCACTGACTCAAATTAACTGTCCACCGCAAACGGTGGCTGAGACATCTGGCCATCTGGCTTCTATGAGTAGCAAGTGGAAGTAGCTCCTTTTTTTCTCATTTATCCTCTATTGGAGACCACCAACATGCCCATAGAGGAGGCGAGTGGCACGTCCTGCATTCCAAGAGTCTTTCCAGTTCACACCTCTGTTACACCAACTGCAAATCTGTAGAGGAAGGAATTATTTTCACAATTAATATTGCTGTGAAAATCAAAAAGAAGTAAAAGAAGACATTTARAATATGAATTAAAGCAATTGCTAATGCAAGAGCAAGGAAATATCTCTGCTTTCTCTGAAGAATCACATTTCTTTACTTTAAAGCTATGTCTGATACACACCTTCCCCAATACCAGACACATTGTTCGACAAAAATTTTCTAGTCCTTCAAACAAGGGTATTTTTCTTATCGCTGTCAATCCAATGACTTGGACTTAGGATCAAATAAATTTGATCAAATACATTTTTTTGTATTAAATACATTCTTTATCACTTAATAAAACAAAAAMCCTATAAGTTTCTGTCCTTTAATAATATGTATCCAGTGCTTTCTCCCAATCATCTATTCAAGTTTCAGTTATTGACTTAACAAGTTTCACATCCCAGTCTTTATGTGTCTTAGTAAGTAAGGTATGCATCACTCTCGGTCTTTCATGGTGGGTCTGCTATCAGAAAGACCATAGCTGGTAATCTCAGTTTGCTCAAATGTGCCTGGATTTGGTATGTGCAAAGACTTACCTGATCATCCTTCCTCTTGGTCATCATGGGAAAGATTGGCTGCAGATGCTCAAGAAAGACAACCCAGAGAACTGGGCATCTTCACAAATMTTTGACTCTTTACTTTCCTGAGTTACACAGTAGAAGTGCCATGTGGGGTGGGATTCTCACGAAGAGCATGAAAATAAGGCCTATGCAAGACTTTTAACATGCAGAGGCTAAGCAAAATCTTATGTAAAGATGATGATTATCCCAAGCACACTTGCAATTAATCACAGAGTGTTGCAATATTGTTTCTGCTCACAGAGATTGAATCCCAAGCCAGATAAATTAATGGACACACTTCACCAGATTAAGAYCAGACACTTCTTACTCGTGGGTGCTTTTGACTGTACCCCAGTTAACACCCTTCTACATCCAACATCCAACAGTGACACTTAGCAATGGATTTCTCCAAAAAATCTCCACTTCAGCAAAAACCGACAAGCATTCTTCCCAGAGGGAAACTGAGGGAGATGGGAGGAGCAGCCACCGCATGCAGTTGCGGCTGGTGAACTGATGAATCTTTTCAGACCCATGACACTGACCTCCTTTTTCCCTCCATTCATTCATACTCAAAACAGGAGGAACGTCRAACTGTCTACAGACATCAGAGTCATTGAAAAATATTTTTCCATTCAGTGCAGATAACCCTTTGTATGCCTGCCAGTGAGTATCCCATTGCCAGATGGATCGTAGCTGGGAAACAAGGCAGACAGAAAAGCCAATGTCCTGATGATTTAAGAGGGTGTGAAATACAGACAGTTTAAGAGAAACTGTCTCTCCTGAAGCATTCTGACAAAGAGCAGGCATTGGAAACAGCCTGGCTGGCTTGCCGAAACACTGACAATCCATCCCAGAAACAAAAATTACTTTAATGCACTAATATTTGGTGACATAATTGTACCAGAAGCAGAAAGAATAAAACACAAATAATAACTCAAAAGTATAGAGCTAAACCCAAATACAGTTAATGGGCAATTTCTATACTCTCTTCTCTAGCCCACAGCTTGTAAATTACAGTTATCTCTTTCTTTAATTTTCATTCTACAKCTTGCACAGCCTTTTTTTTCCTTTTTCTTTAATTCCTATCCCATTCCTAGAGTGACCTCTCTCCTGCTTAGCTGCACTGTTTGGTTTTCATGGCTGGCCTGTACTCCAGGTCAGGATAGCTAAATMAAAAATGAATGTTCGGCTAAATTAAAAATTAATTTGCTCAGATTCAACTATATTCCTGCTCCTACTGCGGCCAGCACCATAACCCCTCAAGACCTTGCCCAGCAGTAGCAATTCCTGTATGGCCTGCTGCCCAATCCATTGCCAGTTACCAAACAGGACTGCACCTTGCCTGCTGCATCACAGTTTATCAGGCTTCCTTGACCTCAGGGAGTGCTTTTCTAGCTGTACCAGTTCTTGCTGGGACACAGTCTCTTGGAAGAAATACCCTGGTGGCAYTTGTCATTGTAATCATTCAGCTTCCATAATTTAAACTGGAGGGGCACTTTGCCAGTTGCTGATTCTGATCCAGCCTCCTCTAGTACCAAGTAAATTAAAACATAGCTCCAAATCTGGACTTAAATCTTTTGATTCTTTTCCTAAACTTGCAGCTAACATATTAACATCAGCACTGATCCCTTGCTTTAGCAGTTGAACCTGAAATGAGTGAAAAACTATTTCCAGTTCTGACAGTCTACCTATTTATTTCCYTCTCTCTGACAGATAATTTAGAAAGCCTGACTTGCCTCTTCTCTCCTTGCTAGGTAAATGAAAGCCAATTGAGATGAATCAGAATGTCAGAATAACAAAACCAAGGGAGAAGAAGAAACAGTCCTTGAGAACATAGAAACTTTGAGTTTCTTTAAAGAACTAGTCTATAAGCATGACCTTCTTGCAAAATCCAAGCAAAAGTGCTTTCCACAATTTCTGCTGTCTGGTCTATTACAGTCTGTGATTCACAGCTCCTCTTCTGGAGATTTGACATTCTCATAATTTTCTCATGAGCCTAATGTGTGAGAAATATTTTTTGAGTGACTGTTCTACATTTTCAAAGTTTTAAATGCAGCCTCACTAGACAGGATGTGGGATTACATGACTTCAATTTTTCCTTGAGACTTTTTTTACCATAATATATTTTTAAGTATAAGTTGATCCCCTGCTTCTTTTTTTCTGTGCAATTGCTGTATTGTTTTATTTTATTCCTACAAGCAGGCTGTTACAACTATATTACTACAATACATCAGAAGCAACAACTTGCTTTTTTTTAATGACCACTTCAAGTATTTTGGAGATGGAGAGTCAAAGAGGACTCTGGTTACTGAGACAGGTTCAACCTACTTTAACAGAAAASACCTCACAAAAATGTGTCCTGTGTAAACAAGGTTGCATCATGAAAGACAGTTTTATGATGGAAAGTGGGAAGAACTAGACAAGCACATAGCAATATTTGTCACTACAACTTGGGAGCCAAAGCAATCAAAGCTATTGTGTCCAACACTTCACATCATATTTTAATCCATACTACTTAAAATTAAGTAATTTCCTACACAGCTTATTGGACAGCTGATGCTATAGCATCCTCTTGCTTCAAAAGACTTCTATCTATTTACCTTTTTTATCTTCACCATGGTTCTCTTGTATGTGGTAATGGATGGACAGTTTTSTTACAGAAGAGGTCCTCAGCCTGCACGGCTTTGTACTCTGTTGTGTCTATTGCACAACTAGGTRTAAAACACCTTTTATGTTTGGTAATGCTGTCTGCACACTCAGGYAGGATAAAGAAGTGGTTTAAGGATKTGAATTTGACTTCCTGAATCTACCACAGTGCCTCTTGTTAGCATCTTCCCATCAGTGGCCTTTCTGGAAAACAGCTTTGAAACCACAGCCTGTACTATATCATGGTCTAATATTTTAGAAAGTTGCTGTAACTTCTCGGCTCTTCATTACTCCTGACTAAATATTCTAATGAGTGTGCTGGATTTTGTAACAGCTGTTTTCCCTCTAGTCCCTTAAAAATCATAAAAGGAAACTCTTGTTTATATCTTAGTCATTTTTCCTTCAGATTTCCAACTTTTAATTGCATTTTTCATCCATTCTTCCTTCAGCAGCAAGATTACTTTGCTTTTCTATTCCACCTTTGAATATTTCCAAATAACCTAGAAACAATTTGCATTATGTTTAACCTTCCTAGCTGTAATACTAGCTGTAATAATAATTGTATGGGGTTTTTATTCAGTCAAATCACTATATCTCAGTCATTACTTTGATAAAATCAAATGAATAAACCTCTTACTGGGTCATCAAAAACAGGTCCTGTGTAGTTTTGCATTATGAAGAGGATGTTGTTATAGTGGTAACTTGATCCATCATATGGCATCCCCAGGAAACAAGTTGTTCAGAGAACTTTACTTCTCTTAAAACATTATAGATCAACCCAGCATTTCAAATGTGTATGAAAAAAATACTGACAGGAAAAAAAAAAAAAAAAAAAAAAAACAGAGAAGAAGAAACAGTTCTTCACATCCTTTCACCAAAGGTACTAAATGAGTTGGGGCAGCCTTTGTGTAAACATTATTTAATATACAAAACCTATACCTTCAAGACCTATGCACGTTATCATTTAAGTTTTGTGTGACCTCCCTTTTATCCTTAAAACACTGAAAAAGAAAGGCTTTTAATAGAGRCAGTCCAAGTATGAGCTGATATATGGTTGATTGCTTCCAAAGGATAACTGTTTCCTTCAGCTCCTGATACCAGTGCGGATTTTCATCATGCATCTGTCAGGAAAAAAAAATCCAGACACCATACAATCTTCAAGAAATGCACTGGCATCTATTTAATCTRAAGTTATTTTGATCATTATGTGTTTTCATAGACTTACATATGAAAGAAATGTTACCATGTTACCCTAATTGTAAAATAGGTCTAGGCTGCTCGTCCTCACTTATGTGATTAGTGACTGTCATTCAGTGAAACGTAGTTGTTTAACCTGTCTGGAAAATGAGGGAGCATTTTTTATAATATCTATGTGTGATCCCAGTCCCTGAATATGCCACATATACTCCAAACTATATTCTATTCCGTAACTTCTAAGCCTTTCCAAAATCTGGCCTGAGTTTCTGCCATATAACACAACTGTGAAAGTTATTTCACTTTATTTTCCCCAGTAGAAAAAGAGAGAACAAAACAAAGCTTCTTTCTTTTTTTCAGTATCTTTGCATGTCTTTGGCAGGTGGGGGATAGTAGGTTTGGGGTTGCTTCACTTTTTGCTACTTGTTTCTGGCGTGCTCTGTTGCAACACATTGTGATAGCAGCTTCATGAGATGGAAAACACTTCTCAGGTTAGCAGAAAAATGTGTAGAAGAATCAATAAAAATATGAACATAATCTGTCTTCATTGTGTTATTAAGTAGCCAAATATATTTTTTTTTAATTCTGTCACTATTTTCCACTGTTTTTAAAACCTAAATGAGTCTAGCTTTGTAAAAATGCTCTTTTTAAATGAGCAAGACTACAGTGAACTTTTACTACAAAACACCCTTTTAACAAAATACATAAAAATTGTAGAACTGTGAATTATCTTGTCTTGATAAATTCTCTGGGAATTATTTATTGTCTAGTGATAACATTTGTGCAGCTTCCACAATTAATAGAGTTTACTCCATTAGGCTATTTTTATATGTAACTGACTATCACAAAAGAATTATTTAGCAAAAGGAAATGAAAATAACTTCTATTACAAAGACTGCCTTCTAGTTTAAATGTTCTCTTTTCATGTGATTTTGTTTTTCACTTGCTTTACCCAATGCCGTATTATAGCCAATAATGTAATTACAATGAAGCCGTGAAACTAATACAGGACAGGCTATTTACCCAAAGAGATGTGGTTTTGCTGAACAGCTTATTCATTAAATAAATGCCATGCAACCTTTTGTTTGCTGCAGATTTTAACAGTATAATTTTACAAAACTTGTTGGCTTAAGACAGTGATTTGGTAAGCTATTTTTGACCAGTCCAACTGGTACTATAATTTAAATGTAACCCAGTTTTTATACTAGGATAMAAGTTCTGTAAAGGCTTGAAAGTTCAGCTCAGCTCACAAGGTAGGGCAGGTAAAACTCTACAACAGACAGTATGAGGAGCTACCATGGTAATATAGGGCAAAAACCTGCAAAAACTTGATTTTGAGTGCTTGAATATCTAAGATCCAATCATGAAAAAAAAGGTAAGTACATTTTCAGCACCTCATATTTTCAAACTCAGTTATATGTCTTACTTCCATTTTTGTTTTAAAATTTGACTTGGAATTGAATATTTAAACTTGTAATAGTGACAATTATAATCCAAACAATTGGGAGGAAGCTTGGAGAAGGTCCATGTAGGTTGAATATTTGGGCAAATCTATCTGATAGTAAACTCTCTGAATCTATGGAAACTCTCTGCATGTGTGGAATATTTTTCCCACATGAAATGAAGCCAGGTCTGCCTTGTGGCATATTTTAAAATAATATGATAGCATCAAGACTATTCTGAAACTTTCCAAATACTGAATGACTGAATATATAGCTCATGAAAAAAAAATGCTTTGCAGAGATTTATGGTGTCCAAACTTTTTTAGTTACAGTCTTTTTTTTACAATGAACAGATCATTAAAAAATTGCTTCAGCATGTATCCAAGATTCAGCTTCTGGCTGCAGCATTTTTATATTCACAGAAGAAAAAAAGAAAAATGTCATTATCCCAAGTAAATAGTAGTTATTGCATTTGAAGCTGATGTTTACCAAAGCAGGATTATTCCTCCTACTCATTTGGGCAGTTGTCTTTAAGTCAGTGATAGCAAGTTCCAATAATTTTCCTGGTGAACAACATACCTGGTTGCCCATGCCTTCCAGTGGAGAATTTGGGGGTTTAGGGCCCACTTATTACAATACAGTGCTCCTAAATGCATTTGTTCATGTGTGGGAAGAAATAGGGAAGTTCACAGATGATGATGCATCTGGTAGACTTAAACTGRAAAAACAGCAGAATAATTCATTAAAACAATCTCTGAGCTGCAGATGCAAAGGTAGTACTCAGTAATTACATTTCATTTAATTCAGACGGGTTTATGAGTCAATTACTCATAAATCCAGCAAAGAAGAGCAGTTGAGGAGATATGAAAGAAAATAATTCCACAAATCTGTGTTCTTTTTCTCTGATTATGGAATATATGAGACTAAATTAGTAAGCTGATATAAATTAGCATAACTTTGTTGAAATCAATGGCCTTATGCTCACTTGCATCATTTGAGAGTGGAATAGCTGGCATTTACCAACACATCGGAACTAGCTATGTTTGCAGTAAAAAGTCATTTTATTAACACAATTTGTTTTCAACATATATAAATTGGAACATTGCTTCTTGGTTATATGGATCACAAAACAAGTTAGTGAAACATATAGTGGTGTTCCCGAGGACAATTTAAACAAGGGTACTTTTCCTGACAATTTAAAATATAGTTGTTCCAGTTTATAAAGGCAAGAAATTGCTTGTCATAATCTCGCTTGCTCTAGTGCCTGGGACTCCATTAATATTTAACAGTCATTGGGGTAGCTCTGCTAGTTTCAATGTTTAGTGACCTGGACTGAGTGTTGTCCATTGCACTACATTGTTGCACAAAACATACTGAAATGTGCTTCCTATAGTCTTTTAACAAGGCAAGTGCACAGTTTAGTAGTGAAGGTAGCCAATGGGAATCTGATATCCTTGGGGTCAGTTCTTAATTCTGATGTTGACTCAGTTTTTTACATTTCTGAAATGATTTTATCCTCTCAGGGTTGCTCCAAAGGACAGGTCTGAGGGAAGTCCTGCATATTGCAGGGAATATTCAGCATCAGCCTAACAACTGATCCTAAAACTTGACTTTTGCCCTTCCATGCATGGACTTAAAGAATTGCCGCATTTAGCCCCACCAATGTTTGAGCCCAAAGCCAGCAATACCTTTTCCTCAGGAACATAGTCTCATTAATGTTGAATAGTACTTCCCTCCTTTGCCCGTATAAGAGTGAGAAGTACAAATACAGACCTGTTGCAGCAGGCATTTTACTCACTTTGTAGGATCACTATAGCTCAGAATATAACCCAAGAAGAATTTCCTCCCAACCTAACATTAACCGAATTTCAGATTTCCAGCCCAGAAGATGTGTATTTCAACACTTGCTCTTTGCCTAGACAAAATTTAGAATATCAAATGTTTTACACAGTAAAAGATTCCAATAGTTTTGGTTCAAGTATGCTGAAAGGTTTCGTTTCACAAGTGCTGAGCAAAAGAAATATTCCAGTTCAGTCCAGGGATGATGCACAACATTTCATTTTAAGTATGTTAAATTGCAATGCTTTACAGAAGTTCACGTGCAAGCCACCTCATCAAACTCTCTCCCCATAATTATGCTCATCTCAGAGCGTATAACACAACGTTGTCCAGAGGGGAATTATTCATTATGTCCTGCRCTGTGTAGTCCACTGGGGAGTTCAGCTCACAGGGAAGAGTGCACTCCTAAACAACACCCTGGGAATTGCTAGAAAATACCATTCAATGTTAAGCATTTCCAATTAACTAACCAATTCAAAGTCTTTGGATCTGGGTTGAAACAAAACAGTCCTTTTTATTTTCTCAGCGTAAAAGCTTAGCCTTTAGCAAAACTGCTATTGCATTTTCCAACTTCATTTTTAAGAGCTAGAGTAACAATCTTTACTTCCTTCTTACCTATATTTGGACATTCAATTACATTATGGGGAGTAGAACCATATTAAACATTTAAAGATGAACAGATTTCAAAATCCATAGAATCATAGAATATTTGGATTGGAAGGGACCTTTAAAGGTCATCCAGCCTACTCCCCCTGCAATGAGCAAGGACATCTTCAACTAGAGCAGGTTGCTCAGAGCCCCGTCCAGCCTGACCTGGAATGTTTCCAGGGATGGGGCATCTACCACCTCTCTGGGCAACCTGTTGCCCTTTATTTTTCCCATTTGACATCTTAAAGAAGTGCAATGAAAAAATGCAAGTCAGGCATGTAATTTCATACAGAAAAGCCTGTACAAAAGACATGCTAGAAAAATTTGGYCTCTGAGATAAAGAGTTCACTCACTTCCATTAACCATATTTTCAGCATACAATTCTATTTTTTTTACAGACAATTTTAATGAATTTTGTTATTTTGCCTCTGAGCATGCCAGTCATTTCCTGTTTTGTGAGCAGAAACAAAGGGAAGGCCATACCTCCAAGGGCACCTACCCCCTTACAACATGTGACATTTTGTTGTGAGACTGCTCCTTAGCTTAGGACTTCAGCAGCTTTGTGGGTGCAGGTGACTCTCTGTCGAGTTTGCAGTGAGCACAGCCTGATAACTGCAAAGGCTGATACAGATTTTGACACTGACAAAGATGAATAATGTGCCTCATCAGCAAGAGAGCTACAAAACAAAACAGAAGGTCCTTGAAAATCTGTCAGTCCCCAGATTCCAAGCTGCACTTGAAAGCTTTGACTTCTCTAGGTTAGTCTTGACTATTTAAAAAGCAGTTGGATTATTTGTTCCATTTTAATTTATATTGTCCATTACCATCACTTAATCTTCAGTGCACATATCTGTACTACCTCACCTCTGTTGTGATACAAAGAACATGGTGTCATGTTAGTTCCTTGTCATGACATGTTGCTGTCGTGGTTTCTGGGTCTCCCTTTTCACCAGGGTCAGTAAATCCTGGCCACTGAGTAAAAGTGTGAAATTAGAGGAAGTTTCTGACACTCCCCAGGGAACATTATTGAGCTTGAAGAGGAAAAGGTTTTTCCACTCCATTCTCACAGGTAGAAGCACTAATGAAGATACCTTCATTGATAAATGCATTTAAATTAACCTGAAGCATCTAGCTCTATCTCAAGGAATGTGCACAGTTTCTAACAAATAATCACTTCCTCCTGAAATATGTGATTCACCTTCCAAATTTAGCCTTCTGTGAGAAAGAAAACTGAGGACAAGGTACCAGTTTTCGGACTAGGTTGGAAGGAAATTTGATATTTCAAAATACCTTATGTTACTTAGTAACACGTTAACTAAAAACTTAGATTTCTAGATCAGATCTATCTTTTCACAACACTGATCCTCTACTAGATCTAGTTTCAACAGATGAAATTTGGAAGGAGGGTTTCACAGTTTGTTCTCACCCTGGAATTCAAGGTATGCAGATGTATAGTAATAGAACATCCTTTAATTATTTAGGCACTGTTATTTGCAATCTTGAAGCTCTTCAAAGTATGTGTAGATTTAATAGTCCTGTTTTTTCAGCTGGAGATGTTGCAGTAAAATGTAATCATCATGTATTAAACAACAGAGCTACATTTATGATTCAAGTCTTTTAACTTGCTCTGTCATAAATTCTTACTTCCAGTCATTTCCTACCTAAAGTAATACAAATATGTTACTTTAAGAACTTGTTCTCTTAACAAATGCTATGTTTTATGAAATTGCTCAAAGTACTTTTCCATTTTAATTATTTCTAGCTCATATCTATTTTAAATAAATTTACATTCATTGCCAGGTAGTTAAGACAGTTACAATAGTTAGCTTTTATAATGAAGAAAAATAACTTTTTTTTCTGCTTCACTTTTCAATTTCTTACATTTGACAGAAGAAAATAACAAAACTTTTTCCCAAATCCCTCACATTTCTGAAAATAAGTAGAGTTTTGGATGACATTTCAAATTACAAAAGAAGGTACAAAACTGATGAACATTCATGCAGTTACTGCTAGCTTTTCTGACAGAAAAAAAAAAAAAGAGAACTTTTGCACAGATTCAGTATTTTTATCTCTATTTAAATTACAGTGAGTGTACAATAATGATGAACCAAACTGCTAAAAAGACAGACAAGTATAGAGCACAGCAATAAAATGAGGACAACACAGGAACTACACAGCAATTTTTAAAATTGCCCTGCATCTAAATTTAGGTTTCTGTTGCTCTCTTGACCATGTCTGCAGACCTTTCATTAATAGTAAAATGCAATCTGATTGCTTTACATTCTAAAAATTATTGATTCATACCAATACCTCTGATCTTCTGCTGACCAGGCTGTATTCCTCAACTACTCCCCTTAAACACACCACCAAGTAAAATTAGCAGTACAAATGTATGTGTACTGTCATTTCCTCAAGGTGTTGTGTTGCCATTATGATAAATTAATATATCTATGAAAATAACTATATAAGTTCCACAGGACAAGATATGTTTCTATACTGAATGTCTTGAAAGACTGAATGTCTTTGGCTGTAAGGCAGCAGTAGACGTGCTTTACTGTGTGACTAGCTTCTCAATTATTTCAAAAAGATAAATAAAACCAGCTCCATTAACACCAGGCTCCAAATACACCTTCCTGAGCCTCAGGGAAGCTTCCTTTGGTTTAAGTCATCCTGCATCTCACTTTAGGCTCTGTCTGATGTAAAACCAGCAGACCAGAGTCTGTTGGTAGATAGGAGGACTTACAATATTATAAAATATATGAGGGGAAAAATATGCTGTCAAGAAACCACTGGGAGCAGAGAAGGTGATGCCTGAAAGGAGGTAGCAGGGATGGTCAGAGGGTGGAGCTG
Organism: Oceanodroma leucorhoa; assembly: GCA_030449065.1. Taxonomy (NCBI): domain Eukaryota; kingdom Metazoa; phylum Chordata; class Aves; order Procellariiformes; genus Oceanodroma; species Oceanodroma leucorhoa. The sequence goes on along the minus strand of JASVER010000016.1, from coordinate 13,978,543 downwards.
TTTTGAGGATATTTATGGCTGGGAAGGGGCACAGGTATAACAGAAAGCAACACCTGAAGGAGGCCATGCAAGCTCTAGGTTCCTCCTTATCTCCTTATCATCTTTAATCACTACAATTTTGCCCTTTCCCCCAGTGCAGGGAGAGACAGATCCAAGGGCTCCCACCTTCTCCAAGCACCTACATCCCCGTCCCCAGCCCTGCCTCAGCCACCTMCTGCCAAAGGGCTCCAGCAGCTGCCACCTGAGACGCTGGTCCCTCTCCCTGCTCTGATCTCTTACTTTAGGTTTATTCTGTTCTTAGTCTTCAGCATATGCTTGAAAATGTATAGAACACTGAACTTGTTAGGAAAAATTTACAAAGGCGTATTATCTGCCCCTCTGCCATTGACACTTTTGGGAGACTGGGTTCGTATCTGCTTGTAACAACACGTCGAGAATTTCAAAAACTGTATCAAGTGCTTCTCATGTAGCTTACTGCCTATCGCTGTCACATAGCACCTTTCATGAGATATAGCCATAAAGCACTTCCTAAAAGGAGGAAGAATTGTTTAGTCACTGTTGAAGAAAGCACAGTTTCCAGTCACTTCCTTTATGTTCTGTTCTGGTTTTGACAGCAAGGTAAAAATTTACTGTATACAACTGAAATGCAGTGGCATGCAAAAACTTTGTTTCATTAAAAACACCAGAATGTGAAGCCAGAATGGAAACAGGAACTAAGATAAAGTTAAGGTGTCTTCACAGATAAGATCTGGCATCAAAACATCTGGTAGCCTCAGGAGATGGCTGTTGATGAAAATTACAGTGAAAGCTTCATAAAATTATCACAACTCTCTACATAGCCATAAATAAAAACTCAYAAAGCAAAACCAAACAGATGTTCTCTTCCTTTATACGTTTACAGCTATTACATACCGAAATGTTATTATTAATACTTAGAAAGCAAGGATTACAAAGTATCATAGAGTGCAAGAATTCAGAAATACTTCCTTTGGCTCAGGATTACGCAGCCAAGCTTTGTGGACCACGTGGAGTTTTGGACCTTCTGACCATGGAAAGCAAATGGTCAGAACATGCCAGTAAATCAGGGCACACAAAGATCTTGTCATCAAGCCTGTTTGCGATTCCTGGGTGTCTGCCTTCAAACCAGTAGGCTACCACAAAAAGCAGGRAGTCCTGCATATTTGCTAAAATATGATTTAAGGATGTATATACTGTACTAAAAGAAGAGATCATGAATGTATAGAAAATAACAGAAATTACTTAGCTGGTAAACAAACATAATCACCAAATAATAGACTCAATATAGTCCATCTGTTGCAAAGCACATTAACAGAAGAAATGAATGGCTAGACGCATTGAAAGTATTTAGTCTAAAGCAGTAAGTGGGAAAATCTATAATCTTTGTTACAGGCAAATGCTACCTGTTCTGATTTTAAAACTGTTGAAATGGTCACTAACATTTAACAAAAAAGAAACAAGGAAGCAGACTGTGGTGCACTGTTCCAAGAGTTGTGTTGTCCACTATAAAGTGAGTGCTGTACAAAAATTGCTAGGTAAACTTCTTAAGCCCCTCTTTATTAGAACGTGTACCAGTCACTACTTACCAGTATTGATTAAGCAAGCATTGAATGATGAATTCTACAAAATTCCATTCATTTTATTTCTCAAGTATGTTTCTAGGCAACACATCTTTTTTTCCTCACTTGTTTACCTCTACACTCTTTCTAACATCTTTACACCAATTCCACTGAGGTAGTCCAAAGTTCTTTAATGTCATGAATTATTATCTAAAGAGCACTGGGAGAACTTTGCAGCAGCAGGTATTAAGCAGATGTAGCCTGGCAGAGCTCCCTCAACAGGATTTGTGTCAGCTGAGCCTCTCTTCCTCATGTGTGCTTAAAACAGACTCAAAAATCTGAAAACATGTATCAAGTGCTTTTCTTAAAATGTGGCTCCACTTTTGATCCTATTGAAGTAGAAGCAGCTTATCTGATCCTTCKGGATCTGCATAACAAGTTTTCCCATGTGGCTTCCCAGCTCTGCAAACATCATCAGTGTTATCATTAGGAGCACAGCCTTTCTCACAGTACTTAGGAACTTGCTTTGCTAAAGTCAGGAAGGGAGGTGCTATGAAAATGGAAAAGAACACAAAATAGGGAAAGTGACTCACAATATATTAAGTTCCTAAAAGATCCTAGATGAAATAATAATAATAACCTTTGCTTTCCAATAACTGAACCAAACCTTTTATTTAGGCTCAAACTGAATTTATTTCACATAAACTGGCTTCTGAATCGCTGAGGATTACTGCATCTGCTCTAATACGTCCTGCCTAATGACTTTGCTATGCTATGGAAACATATACCTCCCTGTAGAATTTCCAGAGCTATTAAAGAAAAAATATTAGCTAAAGAAGAAATCATTTCAGTCTTTCTCCCTCTCTTTCCTCATATGCTGCAATGGACTCTCGTTTGGACTTAAGCAATGTAAGTTCAAAGGTACTACTTGGTTGTCTTGTTTTCATGTATAACTGTGTTGGAAGGATCAAGTAATAGGGTCTTCAATTTGTTTTGATAGATATGTTAGCAAGGTTAAAGACATGAAGAGAGCAAGTAGCTAGAGACCACAAAGATGTAGTTAAATACAGAAACATCAATTATATTATTCCATACCAGTTTGTTTTGTTAACTGGTCACTTGCAGCATTTTGTTGCAGTGTTATAAAATTTCCTGTGGTGTTTATTCTAACTGAAATTGTGCTCTCTCACCTGAATAATTCATGTGCAGATTTTGAGTTAAATCTGGATAAACCTGTAATGGGAAATTTCCAATGCACCGAAACCACCYAACATTGACATTCTCCTCTGTCGCTGCTGCAACAGCTTGCATCTGGTGCCTTCACAAGGAGGAAGACCCAGGCAGCCAGTTTTGGAACAATGGTTTCCAAGACATCTTTCCTCCCTGAGAACAGACTTTTCTCCTTATCTACCATGTTATTTGTTCTTTCAAACACCACATGCCCTAACTTTCACAAATTTTTAAGGAGTTCAATGCACTTGAAAAGTTCTTCGATCTTCTGAGTAATTGCAACTTACCACTCTTAGTGAACTTAAAACAGATARCAGATCATTTAAGCACATGCCTAACTTTAAGCACAAGCCATTCCCTGGGTCTAAATGAACTACTGAAAGATATAAATACCTGTGTGAGTGCCCTGAGGATTCAGGACTTGTGGCTTCCTGCCTGGAAGTGCAGAGACATTGCCTTCTCACCTGGCAGGGATGCATAGSGACATATTCCTGAGCTTTTACAATCAACCCATTGACTTCAGTGAAATGGCTAATGCTCTAAATTAGGTATCAGTTTGACTTCCTCTGTTGAAACGAAGCCAGAGAAATTAAGAAAGATCTCTAGAGTATTTAGACACCTCCAACTCTAGCTGTGTAACTTTTACAATTAGCTGAGATACTGTGAGAGTCAGAGGCCTTTTCCACGCTATCTAAAGAGGGAAAAGGGAGCAGGGAGTTTGAGATGCAACCAAAAAGGCATGCATGCTGAATGCACAGCTGCTTAGACCCAGCCAGGAGGAAACAGGAGGCCCATGGACGCATGTTTGAACTCCCGTCCCTCTCACTAGGAAGCAGTCCTGACTCAAATCCAGAAATCACATGCACTGGAGATGCAGCCCATGGAGCCCCAAGGCCCAGGTTGGGCATTGCAGGTCCCTGACCACCGCTGATCTCTCTGTAGCCCTGTCTGGTACCAAACAAGCTTCACCCACCTACGTGCTCAGCCTGGCACAGGAATGGAAAGGTTTCGTGTGATGTTACACAGTGGCCAGGGAAGGGCTGGGTGACAATAAGAGCTGTGTCTGTGCGATACCTACCACAACCACACCTGGGACGGTGGGTAGGGCTCCCAGGCACCACTGTAACACACACCCAAATCTGCTCTGCAGCTCCTTGTATCTCAGCATGGAAAGCTGAAACATGGCTCTATGTTTTCCCATGGCAAACTCAGCTGTATCTGTCAGAGCACTGCAGAACCTACAGTACTTTGAAAAACAGCAAAATGTAGGAAACACAAAAGTGCCTGCACTTTGATAACTGCACTTTGACGGACAAATTCCGTCAATCATTCCATTGCCTAAGCCTTAAAGATTTGTTGCTGGTTAAGAAAGAAAAAATTCTAGGGTGAGGAGATAACGATAAAGGAAAAAGGTCCTACATGGGGGAGAAAAATTGCATTTAGAAGCTAAAATCAACTTCCCACTTGTGCCTTTTGGGTGAGAGACATTCCTCTCCTGATTCTCAAGTTCTTACGGGTTAGAGCCAGGCCATGAAAAGTATATTTTCTCTCCTCTCTTCCAACTCCCATCTGTCAGTCATCACGAAAGAGCTGCAGATCAATTCCACTTACAGAGCTGCTCTTTAGCTTTTGGGACAGATCCTCTGGAGGGTCCAGACCCAAGGGAACGAGGAGGTGATGACACCTGCCACATTGCTTGCACAGCTTGCTTCACAGCTTGCACTCCAGAGTTCATGGTTTATCTTCCACTTCTGCAGCCTCAGAGGGAAGAGGAGGATGAGATGCACGGAGACCCCAGACTGCAACAGACTTCCCAGAATCATCTCATCCTTTCTTTCTATATCAGTGATATTTTTTAGTGATCAAGAACTTTCTAACATCACTTCTGTGGCTTAACTAATGCTACGGGGAGTATAAATACCAATTTTTTGCAAACACAGCAAGTAGTCTTTAGGTATTAGCACTATTTCTACTGTAGAAAACTAAAGAGAGTGGAAAAGTACTCACAAGTAACTGAAACCTGTAATAAAAAAATTATTGTTACAAGTTTTCATACACATACGTAACCATACTAATGAAGGATTGATTTCATATGCTTTGTTTTCAAAGTCACATGCTTTGTTTAAAGCAGAATGAGCAATAGAAGAAAACTGGCTACTCTCATTATGGCATCACATGTACTTTGTGAAAGAGACCCAAAATTGCTTCTTTATCTAAAAAAAAAAAAAAAAAAAAAAAAAGGATTATATAAAGTACAGAATAACATTTTATGAGTAATAATAATAATGGCCATCTATTATACTTTGCTTTTCATCAATAGGTATCAGGGTCAGACTTACTTTTCCTGTTTTCCAGAAGAGAAAGTAAGGCACAAAAGGCGGAGTGACTGCCCAGGGTGATCCATCAGGCCGACACAACTTTGGAAATTAAATCCAAGTTTCCTGAATCCCAGCCCAGCGTTCTGTCCTTAGCAGTAAATGATCGGATATCTTAAYCACCAGAGGACAACTTTACCCAATCATTCACACATCTCTGAAACCAAAGGCTCTCTGGAAAACACAAGGTATTTGCAGTTCAGCAGTCTCTGCAGTGTCTGACACTCCCAGTGTTGGCAAAGTCATTTTTTAATACAACTTAGTGATGAATTAGAGCAAGAAATGGCTGACCTCCATAATTATATCACATTGTAACAAAATTTGCCACTCCTAATAGATGCTTTCCTACATCTTAGTATGTTTTTGAAGCTTTCACTCTGGAGGCTTAGGTATCTAGCCATTCTTTTATAGGCAACATTTTAATTCAATAATAATACTTCAAGTGCAACAACAGATTTGACAAGTGAAGCATCTGTGTGAAATACACCAATTAAATTGTACATGGGAAAGGCAAATCTGAGGCTGTCTGAGAAGAGATTATAATAACAGTGTGATTTCAAAGATAGCACTGTTGAATCTTTTGGAAAAGCCTCTTTCCTTTCTTCATGAAAAGGTAACTTGTAGGCAGATGCCTCTGCATTTTTAAGTCTGGAGACTCAATTACTTTACAGAGTAATTACTAGATAACAAAATTATAATCACTGCCTGGACCATTAAACTTTGGTAAAGGTGACTGAAATAATCTCGGGAACCAAGAGCTTGTTTAGAGCAGGGATATTAAGCATCAGTAATTAAGTAACACAGTGGGAGTGTGAGTCCCAGGAGAAAACATGTTACAATGACAATTTTATTACACATCTCAATTACTTGTCACTATGAACTTTAGTTTTCTGCAGTAGAAATGTACCACTGTTTCTGATCTCCAGAAGCCTGAAGCACTACACAGATGTCCTGAGCCCCTTCTCTGGTCCTGAGACCAGCTGGCACCGCCTGGCCACATCCACCCAGGAATGATAAACTCGGACTGGAAATAGGATGGCCATATCCAAACTGCCCAGGTTAATAGCCTTTCCTATATTAATTCCTGAATTGTCCCAGGAATTACCTGGGAGACTGCTAATTAACCACAACTGTGCATGGGACTGTTTAAACAGTTTAACAGTTCAAGCAGCCTACTTCTGCACCTCTGCCTGTGCCCTGGCACTGTCTATTTGCTAGTCAAGATGGAGAGAATAATGACCTCCTAGTAAAACCAAGATGTTTCTGTCAGATGCAATGGACAAAAGAAGAAGGACAAAGGGTGGACAAGAAGAATGACACGTGGAGAGGGAAGATAGGGCCAAAGTTCCTAACTGGGAAAGCAGGGAGTTAATGTCCTGGTTCCGGCTGGGATAGGGTTAAATTTCTTCCTAGTGCTGTGTTTTGGGTTTAGTATAAGAAGAATGTTGATAACACACTGATGTTTTTAGTTGTTGCTAGGTAATCTACTTCTCAAGGACTTTTCAGCTTCCCATGCTCTGTCAGGCGCACAAGAGGCTGGGAGGGAGCATAGCCGGGACAGCCAGCCCAGCTGGCCAACGGGGTATTCCATACCATGTGACGTCATGCACAGTATATGAATTGGGGGGGATCCAGGAAGCGGCAATCGTTTTGGCCATTTTCTCGGCGGGTGATGAGCAATTGCACTGTGCATCACTCATTTTGTATATTGTATCATTATTATATTATTATCATTGTTATTATTATTATTCCTTCCTTTTCTGTTCTATTAAACTGTCTTTATTTCAATCTGTGAAATTTTTTTTTCTGATTCTCTCCCCGTTCCACTGGGGTGGGGGGGAGTGAGCGAGCGGCTTTGTGGTGTTTGGCTGCCTGCCGGGTTAAACCACTACAGTCTTTTTAGGTGCCCAACGTGGGGCACGAAGCATTGAGATAACGACACATCTGACCTGAGTGGGTTAAAACAAATTTGTTATAAGCATTCATTATATCAGTTTAGTAGTAGCTGGTCACAATGTTGGGTTATTTGCTCTCAGAGTTGTTGGATCTGTTCTTGGAGTTCTGTTATGTAGCACCTTAGTRGCTGTATGTACTGCTGTTTGCCAGTATTTCTGTGGGGTTTGTCACCTCTGGGAGATGGATTAAAGCTATCACTTTGCTGTACTGTGTAACACTGGCTTATGGTATGATAAAAGTATTGGTCATGAGACTGTACTCAGCACTGCCATCACCCCTGTACTTCGGGAGCTCTCTCTTGGAAACTATTAATAATTATACTTTTTACCTCTTCTCCTCAGAGAGCCAATTTACAGGGGAGACAGCTTCCTTCACTTTCCCCTTCTCCTCCAGGCTGATTACAACAGCTCTTGAGGATTTTGAATACCCTTGGGATGTTCAAACCAGCATGTTCCTATTGCTATGTCTCCTGAATGCATTTCAAGGCCTTGTTTAAGGTTAAACAACTATTTAAGAATACCACCCAGAGATCTGTCCCGAGGCTGGATAGTTATGAGTGGCAGGGTGTGTGGGATAGTATGGACAAGTGCCTAGGACAGTGGTCACCTCCAGTGTTTTGGAACTTCACCCCTGAACAAGTGCAGAATCCTGAAGAACTAGTAAAATACTTGGAGGAAGCATGCTGTCACCCTGGCAATTCCAGGGAGACACAATTTACTGTGCTGGATCCTGGCCCATGCCTACCGAGCCCTGTTCAACACTATTCAGAGCCCTCAAGGGAAAGAGGTGGTCTCCGGATCTGATGACAAAATGACAGGCACTGCGGCCACTCCAACCCCCGCGACRGGCACTGCAGCTACTCCAGCCCCTGCAACAGGTACTACAACTGAACCAGAGGACCAACCCACGCTGGTATCAGTCGCTCCTATACATAAAAGGAAATTTTGGAAGTCAAAGTCAGGTTGTTTAGAAAGGGATGATGGAAAAGCAGGGCCATCACGAGGAGTGGAGGAGGAAGAGGAAGAACTCATAAACGAGATGGAAACCACCCGATCGTTATCCTTGAGTGAGTTGTGAGATAGCCGTCGTCCAGGTGAGCATATTGTTACCTGGCGGCTCCGATGCTGGGATAATGGGGCCAGTGGCCTGGAATTAGAGCGGAGGGAAGCCAAGCAGCTGGGATCCCTTTCTAGGGAAGGGGGCATTGACAAAGCGATTGGAAAAGGCGACTCAGCTTCTGGAAAAGTCCTCAGCTTCTGGAGGCGACTCCTGTCAGGCGTGAAGGAAAGGTATCCCTTCAAAGAAGATGTTATATACCGCCCAGGCAAATGGACTACTATGGAGGGAGGTATCCAGTACCTGAGAGAATTAGGCATGTTGGAGGTGGTTTATAGTGACTTGGACAAGCAGCAAGCACCCAAACATCCAGATGAAGTTCAATGCACGCAACCCATGTGGCAGAACGTGGTATGGAGCGCACCAGCGTCATGTGCCGGTTCGTTGGCAAAACCATGCTGGAAAGAGGAAGAAGCACCAACAGTGGATGATGTGGTTGCCAGACTCCAGGAATACAAAGAAACTSTCTCTTCCTCCCTTGTCTCAGCTGTGGAGAAACTGTCCCGGGAGTTCCAGCAACTTGAAGAGRATATGTCCTACACTCTACCTGTATGGACCAGTATCTCAGTCATTAGGAGTCAGCATTCTTCTGCTCAAGAGAGAGGATATAGAAGGTACACACCACGGGGCACCCTGTGGTTTTAACTGCGTGACCACRGAAAGGACATGAGAAAGTGGGATGGAAAACCTACCTTGACCCTGGAGGCACGGGTACGTGAGTTGCAAGGAAAAACAATTACACAACGGGGTTTTCCCAGGAAAATTTCTGCTCTAGTTTTCAGAAAAAAACTGTCTCATGACGGTCCAGTTTCCAGTGACCAATTGCCCAGACAGAGTAGAAGGGCTGATTTTATTTCAGATTGTAATGAAGAAATTCTTGATTTGCATTTACAAGAAGTGAGTAATGGATACTATGACCAGAACTAGAGGGGCCCTGCCTCCAGCCAGCTGGAGGAAAGGGGCAACCGGGTTTACTGGACTGTGTGGATTCAATGGCCTGGCACATCAGACCCACAGGAGTATAAGGCTCTCATAGACAGCGGTGCACAGTGTACTCTGATGCCATCAAGCTATAAAGCAGCAGAACCCATTTGTATTTCTGGAGTGACAGGGGGATCCCAAGAGCTGACTGTATTGGAGGCTGAAGTGAGCCTAACCAGGAATGAGTGCACAACAGTGCACCGGCAGCAATATCCCACCAGACGAGACTCCCTGCTTCCCATCCATAAGCTGATTCATCAATTGGAGAGCCAAGGAGTGACCAGCAAGACTCGCTCACCCTTTAACAGTCCCATATGGCCAGTGCGAAAGTCCAATGGAGAGAGGAGATTAACAGTAGACTACCCTGGCCTGAATGAAGTCATGCCGCTGTTGAGTGCTGCCATGCCGGATATGCCAGAACTTCAATATAAACTGGAATCAAAGGCAGCCAAGTGGTACGCCACAACTGATATTGCTAACGCGTTCTTCTCAATCTCTTTGGCGGCAGAGTGCAGGCCACAGTTTGCTTTCACTTGGAGGGGTGTCCAGTATACCTGGAATCGACTGCCCCAGGGGTGGAAACACAGCCCCACCATTTGCCATGGACTGATCCACACTGCACTGGAACAGGGTGAGGCTCCGGAACACCTGCAATACACTGATGATATCATTGTGTGGGGCAACACAGCAGAAGAAGTTTTCAAGAAAGGGGAGCGAACAATCCAAATTTTGCTGAAGGCTGGTTTTGCCATAAAACAAAGTAAGGTCAAAGGGCCTGCACAGGAGATCAGTTTTTAGGAATAAAATGGCAGGATGGACGTCGTCAGATCCCAATAGATGTGATTAACAAAATAACAGCCATGTCCCCACCAGCTAGCAAGAAGGAAACACAGGCTTTCTTAGGCGTTGTGGGTTTTTGGAGAATGCATATCCCAAATTATAGTCAGATCGTAAGCCCTCTTTATCAAGTGATCAGGAAGAAGAAATGGGTCCCTGAGCAACAACAAGCCTTTGAACAAATTAAACGGGAGATAGTTCAGGCAGTAGCCCTTGGGCCAGTCCGGGCAGGATAACATGTAAAGAATGTGCTCTACAGCGCAGCCGGGGAGAATGGCCCTACCTGGAGCCTCTGGCAGAAAGCACCAGGGGAGACTTGAGGTTGACCCTTAGGGTTTTGGAGTCGGGGATACAGAGGATCCGAGGCCCACTATACTCCAACTGGGAAAGAGATATTGGAGCATATGAAGGGGTTCGAGCTGCTTTGGAAGTGGTTGGTACTGAAGCACAGCTCTTCCTGGCGCCCCGACTGCCGGTGCTGGGCTGGGTGTTCAAAGGGAGGGTCCCCTCTACACATCATGCAACCGATGCTACCTGGAGTAAGTGGGTCGCACTGATCACACAACGGGCCCGAACAGGAAACCCCAGTTGCCCAGGAATCTTGGAAGTGATCAYGAACTGGCCAGAAGGCAAAGATTTTGGAATGTCCCCAGAGGAGGAGGTGCCGCGTGCTGAAGAGGCCCYACTGTATAATAAACTACCAGAAAATGAGAAGCAATATGCCCTGTTCACTGATGGGTCCTGCTGCCTTGTGGAAAAGCATCGGAGTTGGAAGGCTGCTGTATGGAGTCCTGTAAGACAAGTTGCAGAAACTGCTGAAGGAGAAGGTGAATCGAGTCAGTTTGCAGAGGTGAAAGCCATCCAGCTGGCTTTGACTATTGCTGAGCGAGAAAAATGGCCAGTACTTTGTCTTTATACTGACTCATGGATAGTGGCAAATGCTCTGGGGGGGTGGTTGCAGCAATGGAAGCAGAGCAATTGGCAGTGCAGAGGTAAACCCATCTGGGCTGCTACATTGTGGAAAGATATTGCTGCCCAGGTAGAGAACCTGGTTGTAAAAGTATGTCATGTAGATGCTCACGTACTCAAGAGTCAGGCCACTGAAGAACACCAGAACAACCAGCAGGTGGATCGGGCTGCTAAGATTGAAGTGGYTCAGGTGGATCTGGACTGGCAACACAAGGGTGAATTATTTCTAGCTCGGTGGGCCCATGACACCTCAGGCCATCAAGGAGGAGATGCAACATACAGATGGGCTCATGATCGAGGGGTGGACTTGACCATGGACACTATCGCACAGGTTATCCATGAATGTGAAACATGTGCTGCCATCAAGCAAGCCAAGCGGGTAAAGCCTCTTTGGTATGGAGGACGATGGTTGAAATACAAATATGGGGAGGCCTGGCAGATTGATTATATCACACTCYCACAGACCCGCCAAGGCAAGTACTATGTGCTCACCATGGTGGAAGTAAACACCGGGTGGCTGGAAACATCCTGTGCCCCATGCMACCACCTGGAACACTATCCTGGGCCTTGAAAAGCAAGTTCTATGGYGACATGGCACCCCAGAAAGAATTGAGTCAGACAATGGGACTCATTTCTGAAACAACCTCATAGACACCTGGGCCAAAGAGCGTGGCATTGAGTGRGTATATCACAYTCCCTATCATGCACCAGCCTCCGGGAAAATTGAACGATACAATGGACTGCTAAAGACCACACTGAGAGCACGGGGTGGTGGGATATTCAAGCATTGGGACACACATTTAGCAAAAGCCACCTGATTAGTCAATACCAGGGGATCTTTCAATCGAGCTGGCCCTGCCCAATCAAAACTTTTACATATTGTAGACGGGGATAAAGTCCGTGTAGTGCACATAAGGAATATGCTGGGGAAGACTGTCTGGGTTACTCCCGCCTCGGGCAAGGGAAAACCCATTCGTGGGATTGCTTTTGCTCAAGGACCTGGGTGCACTTGGTTGATAATGCGAAAGGATGGGGAAGTCCGATGTGTACCTCAAGGGGATTTGAATTTGGGTGAAAATAGCCAATGAACTGAATTGTAGGATGTTGATTGCTATATGATATTATATATCATCACTTCTATGGTTGTTATCAAAGGTATCGCAGTGAAAATCACCCAGCTTAATGAAGAATGAACTCTGATGAAACCGAGCAAAGTGCAACGATGATAGAACTGGATGAGAGCAACGATGATAGAATCAGAACTGGCTTCAGGATGCAACAATCCAACACCACACACCATCTTTCCTTCCCTGAAAGACTGTTATGACAGATGGAGCCCAAAGTCATGGACTAAATGAACTCAGTGGACATTTTAGAGGGATGGCCCATGGACTAAGGGAATGATATCTGTGTGTATATATCAAGATACAAGAAAGGTGGTGGTGATTTCCAATGAATGTATTGGGAAATGTGAGACCTAGGCATGACGTAGACGTAGATGGTATAGAATAAAATGTTTCTTATTAGCAGAGGATGGTTTCGATCCATCGACCTCTGGGTTATGGGCCCAGCACGCTTCCGCTGCGCCACTCTGCTCCCAGCAGTGTTTTAGATAAATGTGAGTAATGCAGGATACAAGAAGAGAGGATGCTGCAATAATCAAGTTAGGAAAGGATGAGGGATGGAGCTAGCTGAGGGAATGGAGTGACATCTGCATTTTAGAGCTACTAGGCAAGAGGAATCTTTGAAGTTCGCAGACAGCCTGGGGCACGGGCTGAGCTGAAGACAATGCTGAGGTCCAGGGAAGGTAGTGCTGTTCTCAGTGAGCAGAAAGGAAGTAGTGGGGAGGGCTAAGTAGGTGGTGTACTGTTGCTTATGGCACCGCTAAACTGGATCCCCACAAGGCAGAGGCAAGATGTGGGTTTAGCTTTCACACATGGCCTGAAATTTATCTGTCCAGACTTACATACCTGAGCAGCTGACAGACAGCCTCCCAGAGGTGGGGAGTCCAGCAGCTGGGAAGGAAGCCTGCACTTTATCTTCCAGATCATCCAGGATGTACATGCTTCAGTCAGAAAGAAGCCATAGAGCTCAAAAGAGAAGAAAAAGCATCTAAAGAAGCTGTCCAGTTGGAGAACACCACCCCGGTAACCCACATTAAGCTGATTATCACCCTGTCCTACTGATGTGCTGGTAAGTCAGAGCTTCAACGCATCCAAGCTCAGGAGGCCATAGTGGGTGCTAAAATCATTCAAGCTGTTCTCTTGACCAAACATTTGGGGTTAGAGGCTGTAGGTGCTGCAGTCCTGCAATGATCCAGTTCCTGGATCACAGAAGCTACCRGGAGCCCCAAAGAGTCTCTGAGAAATGGGTTCAGAAGAGTCCTTCCACCCAATCATCATCTAAAGGACTGTGGAGGAAGGGAACAATCTCTGTTACAGTAACCTAGCCAGCAGGATAGGGCAACCAGGAAAGAGCCTGGGAAACTTTTAACTCTTTTGTCTTGTTTGTCGGAGCAGCCAAACCAGAAAAGATGTATAGATCTCAGCATAAACACAGTCACTCTTTCACACATATATGACAGCATATGTGTGTGCATGCACACCCAGACATGACTTGCATGTTGGAATTCATCTAGAAACCTGCATTTTCAGAAGCATCCAGCTCTGACCGGCTACATCTAAACTAGTAAATTCAACAGTGCCAGCATCTTGGTGCATAATTGTAGTCTCTTTACTGCATAATCGTTGGAAGGTTATTAACATGATTTTGAACCAGGGGCAACAAACACTCTCTCAGGCAGCTCCTAGGGACAATTTGAGGTTTCCGATGAGTCAGGGACCATTCCCACTAGGCCATCTGGATACAGCCACTTTATTTTGAATGATAAGGTAATTTAAAAGTATGGGCAYGGGCAAAACATTCCAGTTGGTTTCAAGGCCAGAGAAAGGGTTCTGGGACTGTTCAGTGTACTAGTCCAGAGGTATCCAGACTCACTCTCCTGGGATGAATAAAAGTTTTGCTACTAGCAGTTTTGCTGTGTTTCTCAACAGAAGTCTAAAGTAGACAAACTGCATATTGGTAGCCAGAAGCATCATCTAGAAGTGTGATGTGGATAAAGAAGAGTAGTGATATGATACATTCAGTTGGCCAACAGCTGACATTTTTCAATTCTATAAATACTGCAATACGTATGTAAACATTTGTGGAAAAAATGTTATGACATTAAACTTTGCCTGGCAATGTATGGTGCAATTTAGTGTGTGTTTTACTCCCCTTCCCAYACTGCCAGATAATGACATGGACAGGCAGTGTGCTGAGGATTTCATTTGTCAAGAGGAGTTGCTAGAGAAAAAGATCTTAAGGACAGAGAAACTCCTGGAAGCTCTTCATGCTATGGGGTGCCAAAAGAAGACAGGAGACTTAACAGCTGGGTCCTGAAAGGGTCTGAGTTGGCGGCCAGCACGTGACTCAAGGCTTGCTGCTATCTTTTCTCTCAACATGGAGATACAGCCCTCATGCTCTACTAAACTAGAAGTAACTAATGGGCGTCTGTAATATTTGCTTCTAATATGTGCAGCCTTTATTTTATCTTGATCAGTTGTTTACTGGCTATAGCCACCAGTAGTGATAGGAGTAGCTGTGGCCTGATGCTGCCACATCTAAATAAATGTATCTACAAGTATGTATCAATGGTGATAATATTTCTGAGGTTGGAAGGTGCTGCAGTGTATATGCACACATAACAGTTACAGTTCTGCTCCTGCTTGTAACACCTTTAAGCCTCAAAGGGCTCTGCTCTCTGGTAGCTATTTTCCATGCTGTTCAGTACCAATCACCCTGCTATAGAGGAAAACCAGACACACTGTGCTTTCATGGACAACTCTGTGCTGCTTTGAACTGTTTCATAGACTCTACATACCTTCCGGGAAAAAAAAAAAAAACTATTTGCTTTTTGTCTCTGGAGAGGCATAACTCAACCTGATAGACAGACAATCCAATGCCACTGACTGCACCAATGTTTCTTTGTGCTTATAAATATCTGTAGCTACAAAATTAGAGATTGATCTGAGGTTCTCTTCAGAAACTGGGAAAAATTAAGAATAACCTGAATCTTACAATAAATAATGTATCACTCGTTATCCTTCAGGAAAAAGGGTGACTTTGACTCAAAAATCTCATGTGTATGTTATGTTTTGGCCTAAGAAAAACACTATTATTTATAGTGCATTATGAACTAATGGTAATACAGAAGCTTTCAGGTGGCCAAGGAGGGATTTTTGTGGCTCCAAGGCTTATTTATAATAAATATTATTTATTGTCCCTGTAAAAAGGTCTTATACCATTACCATGCCTGATTTTTCTCAAGGAACAAAATAATCATAAAYATTTTTTGCCCTTTAATGTACATTTGGGATGAAGTTCCTCCAAATGCAGACATTTGTCTGCATCCCTGTCTCAGCATCCTTATGCTCCCTGTCCCCCATCCCTTCCCATCCCTAGATCCCCCAAAGAGCATGCACAGGACCTTGTCCATGGGACAGTTTCCTCAGTGCAGAGTGCTTCAGTGACACAGAAGTGTAGGAGTATATTGGGGGAGGAGGGAGGCAAGTCAGAAGATGGGCTGCTGTGTTTTKACCTGGCTACAATAAGTGCTCACACATTAAATGAAACAGCAGTCCTGAAAAGGTCCTATATTCTGATTTCAAGTTTGGCTGGGTTTCAACCACCTCCATCCCAGGAAGTTATGTACCAAAAGATTCTCCCGGCTTTACACAGGGCAGGCTAGTTAAGCCTCTTTGTATTTAAAAAAATAAAACAAAGTCATACTTACAGCCACTTCACGGTTTAACATGTAGTTAAATGCTCACTTATGTTTCTAGAGACATAATTCCCTGCTTCAATGATATTTCTTTGCCCAATGTGGGAGGACAGTCCATCCTTCTCTCCTGTGTTATACCTCTTATGACCAGCCTGCAGAATGATGGGAATGTACAGAGGTAAAATACACAGGTCCAAAGTCTGTTCCCTAAAAGCCCATTGGCAGAGGASAAGATAGGATAAATAATAACTGCTCACCAGGTGGCAGATTTTTTTCTTACTATCTGCATTCAAAACGTAATCTAGAATAAGGAAACTTATGTCTACTAATTGTATGGCTGTTCACAGCTCAAGGGCAACTCCGCTATCAGCCATAACATAACAGTCAGAGCTTTCCATACATTACATGACTTTCTTGCTTCGAGCAGGAGCCAAATCCAAATAACAGTGTCACAGCAGACCAACAAATCCATCCCAAGACACCAAAAAACACAGTGACTAATAAAAGAGAGAGAACAAACCCCTCTAAATTCAGAAACTGTGTAATCTCCTATCTGACTCATGCTATCTTGGCAAGCTTGTATCTTTGTTTCTGGTTATTTATTTGTATTTATGACCAGAAATTAGAAAAGCATGAGAATTATCTGGAAAAATAGGCCTGCAAAGGGCCAGGTAAGTCACCATGCTTTGTCCTCCATAATCAAAAGAAAGTGTGTCATAGTTTTTAAGTCCATATAGGTTGAGAAGGATAGCCATTCCCCTCACGTACACACAAGCTACAAATGGTATTCATCATCCACAGCATGAGAGTCAAGCCCTCAGTGACTGCAATGCACTAAGGGAAGAGAGATTCAGAGGCTGGAGTCGGGGCTGCTGCCAGCTGCGGGTTCACAAGTGGACAACTCCTGAGGCTGCAAAGTGAGAYGAGGCATCACCTCCTCCCCAGCACCATGCCTCTCCCAGACAGGAAGAAAAAATAAAGAAACCTGATAGAAGAAAAGTTATGTGTTCCTGTGGACAGATAATTACTGCAACTACTGATAGAGAGTAGCAATCAATAACGATCTTAAGTGGGGACAAGCATTTCAGCATTGCTGACAGGGCTGAATTTAGCATGAGCTATAGTCATTACCACCTAATCACACCAAGCTGTAGAGGAAAAGTTTTTTTAAAAAAAAAAAAAAAAAAAAACAACAACTAAAACCCTGCACAGCCATTCCTTGGTGCTAGAGCACCCAGTTTCTCTCTTCCTCTTTGCTATCAGCCTATATGGCACCTTGTTCTGCAGAAATTTGTGGTACTGATCAGAAGTCAGGCATCTTTTAGAACTGAACACAGGTTGGAACATATAAATGACTACAAGAGGTAAACAGAAACATAAAGTTGATATTAAAACCTGAAGGTGAGCCCCTGGGGACACAGTGCGAGGTGGGGGAACAAAGAAGAGCGCGTGCACTTCTCACTACCCGGCTGGTGTCTCCTGGGTTTTCCTACAGTTGCTGGAGAGACTTGGGTAACTCCAGGGGGGCACTGAAAGTATTCAAAGTTCCTACTTTGAATTTCTCCTCAATATTCTGGGATACTTCGAGAGAACAATCATGCCAGAGAGACCACAGTTTCTCCTGAACAAAAATAAGAAGTAACCCACTGAAGCCTGAAGATCTCCAGTTATACTACAGCTCTGCATGGCTGGAGTGCCTCATCTTCCTGCTGGGGAGCTCCTGCAATTCCCTGAACTCAAGAATTACTCCAGGAAGCAATCCTGCAGTATGAGATCTACACTTACAGCATACGCTACACAAAACATTAAGAGTTAGAAAATTGTTTTTATTTCTATGTTCCATGGTTTTCTGCATAAAGTCTGTGAGGACGCGAGTGGTTTGATTTTGAATGAATGGAATGAAGCAGGGCCACAAACACATACCCCCACCAATTTTTAATGACTTGCTAATTTCAATCCTTATTCATTCTGTAGTCACAGCCTAAACTGAGAAGGATTACAGATGGGGTGGCACCTGTTTGCTGAGTTCATGCTGCAGAATATAATAACACTATCCACTGGTGTCCTAATGAATTCCCATTCATACAGTGTTCTCATTCCCAGAACTTCCAAAACAACAAAACACACATAGCTCACTTTAGTTTGTGCAAAATCCTCTGAAAGATATGCAACAAAGATATGCAAATATGGCAGGCAATGCAATGAAATCACTGTCTGAAAAAAAAATAAATTAACATAGTCTTTGGCAAATCCTCTTACTTGGGCAAATCTTATTTTTCAGCCAAAGAAAATATCTCCTGGKTTTTTTTGAACAAAGAACTATCTCTGAAAATGAAATGCCCCTGCAGGCATAAGCACAGGATTTCTTCTTAGTAATCATAGCTAAATTTATTGGAGCCTTTTCTCTTCTGCCACATGTGCCAGTATACCTCCTGGCTGTTCTGACAGCACCTGGGGGCTGGAGAGACACACACTCTCAAGCACATAAATTGCTTTTTCTTTCAACTCAACTGGATCGTGATTTGCTTGAACAGAAAATTGTCCAGTTCAGAAAAGAGGAAAGAAAAGAAAAAAAGAGACCCTTAGCAGACTCAAAAGAGGGAGAAGAGACTGCAAAGAAAAGGTCCTTTCTAATAATAAAGCCCCAGGGGAAAAAACATCAGTTGTTTTCACCAGGTAAGATTGCTGCACACTTTTTTCTGTCTTGAGGCAAAGCCAAGGGCTTCTGGTTTCACCAGGTTTTCCTAAGGGCCTGATATTGGGGATGCTGCAGAGACAGATCCAACCCAAGGTAAGGCAGAGGGCACACACAACCAGGGGACTACAACTGTATTATCTGGTGCAGGTCTAAGTGATGAACAGGCTCTCATTTTAGTGTGATCTCCTGAGTAGAAATATGAGCACATACACGCTGGAAAAGTACTGGTAGTAAGTGCCAGATTCCCAGAAAGCACTGGACCTGCTCTGCCTGCACCAGCCCGGTTAAGCCTGTGTCTGCATTGCCAATTCACCTGCTCACGGTAGGCATTTGCCAGCACCTCTGCCATCGGCAGCCAAACAGGTAAAAAGGGCTGAATCATTCCCAAATAACCAACTTCTCCTTCTTCCACCCAGGCAGCAATCCAGGCAAAAACAGAGGATAAGGGTAGCAGGCAGTGCTAGCAAAGAGGTTAAATAAAGCTTAATTGCCATTTTTCTTCCCAGCTCCTGAAAAGATCCACATCCAAAGCCTCTAACACTTGGCAGAAACCTTTCAACCATGTATTTTATGATACACTTCCCAAGGACTTTTGCCACTAGGTCAGTTTAGTCTTATACACGCACACATAGAAAAGACACATATATAAACACAAATATATTAGAGAAGTCAGGGCACACCGTAGAAGTTATTGGAGTTTTTTTCTATTTTTTGACCTATTTTACTCATATCTAGTCTTATTTGATCACTCAGTCTTTGAAAATGCCTCACTTTGGTGAAGACATACCATAATACCAGCAGCATGATATAGCCTTGAACATTCTGCAGACTTTGCTATGACTTTGAATGTCCAGAAACTTAAGAACCATGTTTAAAAATGAATCCTTGCCATGTGAAGAATTGCACAAGGAAGTAGTTTATACACTTCAGACCTGCCTAAGGATGTTTATTCCAGATTCTTGAGCTCATTTTGGCCTTGGAGAGACTTTAGCACTGGTCCATGTGACGTCTGCTTGTGTCAATGACAGGTAAGAAGCTTCATCACTGTACAGATCTCTCTCCCTTACCAATGACTTTCATCACATGTTGGTTTGATACAAATAACATTGCTTCTACCTTGTTATAAAAATCCTGTATGACAGACAAAACAGAAAGTAAGTTGGAAAAAATGCAGAGCTGCTTGGTTCCCAAAAAGCCTCTTCTGGAAGCTGTTTTTTAAAGAAAGATCTGAACTAAGACCTGAAATAAAAAAATCTAAAATATTCCACAGATCCAACCTATGAAACTTTGTTTAGAAGGAATTAGAATAAGTTGTAACAGTTCTGCCATCTTTGTTGGTGCTATAGATCTGAAGGTCAAAACCAACTATCTTTCTTGCTTCCTTACAGTAAAATGTTACGCTAAGCCTTCACCAACTTAGCTGATGCATGTAGATCACAAGAACTAAGACTGTAAGACATAAGTCAGGCCCTAAATGATCTAATCTGAAGCGCCTAATGTAAGACTGTAAGACATAAGTCAGGCCCTAAATGATCTAATCTGAAGCCCTAAAAGTCTAATCTGCTAGGCCAGACATCAGACCCACACTCTTTGCCCTTTAAATTTGTAAAAATAAGACTATAAAAAGAAAAAAAATATATATCACTTTTATAGAAGATATAAGAATATCTAAGGTAATAGTAGTTATAGAAGAAAATTATTGTTGATGAAAAATAAAAATAAATACTACTAGAAAGAGAAATGTAGTGGGAAAAAGGTGGTTTGTCTGTGGAAGGTCATCATAGGTGGAATAGATGCTATAACAGAAGATGTAAAATTAGGAGGAACTTACATGGGCAGATTCATGTAAAATATACCAGACCGGCTGCATGTTCAAAATACCATGGTGAATCAGACCATAACAAGCCCAGTGTATGTGTTCAAGTAGTGTTAGAGGGCTGCAGTGACTGGAAGCAGAGGATGAGAAAGGGCAGAGACCTGACAGGACAGGAGCCGCAGCCAGTGAACAAGTGCTGCTGGCAGAGAAGGCATTTGCAGGCAGGGCAGGTGAYTGGCATTAAGAAGACACTGAAGGACAAATCCATCACAAATTTTTCTTTGCATTGTTTTGGATGCCTTCTTTGCAACATTTGCTTTTCCCTTACAAAACTTTTGGGACTTGATCATTTCTTCTTAGTGGTTATGGGTTAGTTATTTCTCCATTGAGCAATATGTTTCTAAACTTGGTTAATTAGATTTTTTCCTGTTTTGCATGGTGCATACTGAAGATGAGAAATGACAGAAGAGATGCTGCCTTTAAAAGGAAAGCAGAAAGAAGAGAGAAAGGAAAGATGGTGCAAAAAAGAAGAGAGAGGCAGTTAGTGTCATTGTCAGCAGTGAAAAAGAACGGCATCTAGAAAATCTATTTATATCTGTTGTATAAGGGTCTAATTTTTCTGCAGTATTTTCACATAAAGAGTACCCAAGTTTTAGTGGGAAACTCATACTCAAAAAGCTATTTCAACTTATGTTGTAAAAACTGCCCATAACGGAACATACATTTTATGAAATCTATAACCGAAC
Source organism: Oceanodroma leucorhoa (assembly GCA_030449065.1). Taxonomy (NCBI): domain Eukaryota; kingdom Metazoa; phylum Chordata; class Aves; order Procellariiformes; genus Oceanodroma; species Oceanodroma leucorhoa. The sequence goes on along the minus strand of JASVER010000016.1, from coordinate 13,957,420 downwards.
CTTTAAATTTTTAAGTCAGAGAACAGTTCTCAGAATCTCTCAGTAGTGAGATCAGTGTAGCATTAGTTTTTTCAGCACAGTCAAAATTTGACAGCAGGATAAAAATGCACTAGAATAGACACTAGTGCAAGTAAATCCAGGTAAAATTCTGTGAACAGAATATAAATATTTTGTTTTCTTTATGTTCTTGACCACTGGACTCAAACCTCACATTAGTAACAAATAATCTGATTTATTATGTTAAATTTTCAATTTTATTTTGGCTATCTGGGAAATAACATTTTATTTATCCTGGTTTTGGAATTACTCAAAAAGAGAGGAAGAAAGAATTTTAACTTTGATGTTACTTYTCACAGTCCCATTCTTTTTGTCTCATATATCATGCTCTCTTTTCTTCATATCCTTTCAAGATTTTCTGAAGTCCAGAGATCTCTTGCTTTTAGTTAATATTTTTATTCCCACATGTAATAAACCTGTAAATTGAACTGAACCAGATTTTTTGACAAAGATTTCATTCACAGTTCATAAATAAATTTAGTGGTAGCATTTTTGCTTAAGTTATTCTTCTTGTCCACATAACAATTATTTTGTTTAGTATGGTCAAATCTAAACTAAATTAGCTAATTTAAATGAAAGCAGAAAAATAAAATATGTACCTATTCTGTTCAGGTTAATAGATTCATGTTTATTTGAAAGAAAGCTTACAAATATACTTAAAAACCTTAAACATGACTGACCTGGCTGGACTGTATCTACTAGTAGTGAGACTTTTGTAGGAAAACCGAATTACAAACTAGTGTCTTTATATGGCCCTAGTGAGAGAGTTTAACGCAATACAAGGAGTATTATTATAAGTGAAGATAGAAAGTTAACAAATACGGACTGTGCAGTATGTAAAGGAAAATCTTCCTGCTAACAAGAACTAGTAACTTGTCACAGTCTTTCACACAATTTGCTTGACCAGTTCACATAAAACAGGGCAAACAATAGTGGGTAAAGGAAGGATCCAGGCCTGCATTCAGGAGGAATGTTTTCTAGCTTTCAGTTGAAAAAAAAGCAATATGATGTATCTGGTTCGTCTTGTATTTCCCAGATAACCTGTTCTTTCTTCTCATTCAATCCTCTGTCATGTTAATGAAGGTTGTGAACAGCATTTACTACCTGGTCTTTTTTCACTGGAAATCAAAAACACTAAATCCACAATTAATCCRTGTGGTTAACAACATCTATGCAATAATTATACAGTATTGTACAGCTCCAAAGTGATGCTTTGTAAATAACTAAGCTAGTCTTACATGAGGAGTTGTTTCCTTAAGCAAAGAAATCCTTATTATATATAAAAAAGTCTCACTCCTCAGGCAAATTATCTACTGCCTTTGCCAAGTGGCACTGTGGCATTTGACCTCAGTGCCTACCCTTATTTTATTAGCATGCCAAATTATACTATGTCCATAACATCCTCTTCCTTTTCCTTCAGGAAACATGTGGAATATGAAAAAAAATTGATACATCATTGAAAGCTATCTTAAGGAAAAGGAAAAGGGTCAAAATTCAAAGAAGAAATTGCAAACAAGAGCTTCCAGCAGGAAAAAAGAAGTGTTCTGTCTATCAGTAATTTAAAGAGAAGCCAAATTACCAGCATCCTTCCCCAAAAAATACTGTTTGAGCAGAGATCCATACAGTAATATAAACTGTATTTCCAGGTGGTCATACAGGAAATTCTAATTGTTTTTGATATGAATAAGGTTATTTGGGGAACAGAAACCAAACCCACAATATTTTAGGAACATTTATCTTTGTAACAATGCCAAAAACAGTATTTGCACTTTTCTATTTGAGGTCTGTAAGGAAATATGGGACACCTATAAAACTCACTGTATACAGTACAATCAGAATGGCCTGGACATCCAGAGCAATGAAGAAAGAATAAGGTGTAAAACCATGTTAGAAAACACATAAAAATTACACCAAGCAGATCCTAGAGTGAAGATGAGGAAACCATCGACTTCAACACCATCTTCCTCTCGTCAAAGGGCTCTGGATACCGATGACTCGCTGTACTCCCCCAAACACACCCCACCATCAACCTTAGAACGCAGGGAGCAGTGGAAAGAGGAACATAACACCAGGAAAAGGATTAGATATGAGGAAATCTACAGAACAATTTTAACTTAATTTTTATTGTTGAGACATTTTCTGTGCAGTAACATTCATTCCTTTCTGTCTCTTAGATCTGCATTAATAATAGTTATTTTATTAGAATATTAAGGTTTCAGTTATACAAATKTTTAGCTTTATATTTAGGATTTTTTCTTTTTTTGATCCGAGCAAGATTTTGAGTGTAAAAGTTGGCAAAAGAGACTTTCCAACTCAAATAGACATTAACTAAAATTAGCAACATGCACTTTGTTACATCTATTGACTTGAGTAACCTGTTGTGATCTGATGTAAAGCGGGATTGTATTAAACAACCATTTTCAACACAGAGATCAGTCTGAACCACAAACTTATTTCCAGATTATTCCAACCTGGTATTATGAAAATCTCAAACTGAAATATGGATCCGAATCAACTGGCTCAAAGAAATGCAGATGTGTTGTGTGACTCAGCCAGCCCCAAACTTCACAGCTCAGACCTTCACTCCAGCTATTTAAAGCCATCATTTATGAGCTTCTGGGTATCAACACCAAGCATAGCAAATATGGCTTAAAAAAAACCAAAAACGACTGAATCACTTGATTAATTGGTAAAATTATTATTATAGTTAGGCAGTGTGTTGGCATGAAAAAGCACAATGCTCTTAACCCTACCAAATACTAGAAAATGAAAAGTTTGCATTGATAAGCATTAGGTAGTCTCAAATAAAATCAACTTCCTCTGGCAGACCAACCTTGCTCTGAAGTGAACATAAACCGTGAACTTTCCCCATCACCTTTTCAATCTCCTTCARATAAATCCTGAATTTTGTTTACATACCATAATTGGATTGAAGACAAGTCCCTTTCTCATATAAAAACACATATCTCCTGGGAGCAACCAATGAGGAATCAATTACAAAGATTAGTGTTAGTTCATTCATTACATGACACGACTCCTTACACAAACCCATTGACCGACACASAGCGCTCAAGATCAATACAATCTTTCCTCTTTCTCTCCCCGTAATTCCCAAGAGTGCCTAGCAAGGACAGATTCCCATAGAAATCGGTTAGTAAAATAGCAGGCAGGATGCAGTTGCATTCTTTCTTTACAATAATCTTTAGGAAAACAAATCTTTCAGCAGGGAASCCTTAAAATACAAATCATCTTATTGCAAAGGAAAACCCCAAGGTCTCCTCTTCCAGCAAAGGTCACGCTCGCACGCCATTCAAGCAATGGCAGCCAGGATTTGTCCTACTGGCCTGAGCAGACAACATGACATTACAAATGCCAGCCGGGCCCAAAATCAAACCTCAGAAATTCACTCCTGGAAACCCTTGACATCCTGCTTTGTTGCAGTCTCCAGTTTCCAAAAAGCATAACAACAAACACGAATTATGGTGCCTACCAGCTGTATAGCACATCATACCTGATGGTTTTACTTGCCTCAAAACATGGCACCGGCAGACACCTGCCATCAGGTCAGTGGGCCTCGCCAAGGGCTGCACCCCCCCCACACACACAGGGACCTCGCAGGTGTCCCCGCACCCACACCTGCACCTCTGCTCCCATGTGGGCATGAAAGCCCCCTCTMGCCCTCCCCCTGCAGCTGCATAAGTATCTTTCATCAAAAAGGGGGACTGCATAGCCCCCAACAGCCAACTCTGATCACCTTCCAGTTCCAAAAACAATGAATCAAACATACAGGTGAAACCCCTGGGGATAGCAAGCTGGCAGCAGCAAAGGCAAATAGCAGGTCAAAAAATGATCCTGTCTGTGTGGTAGTGAAACCAGCAGAGGACAATTCCTCTGTTCTTGTCATGGTACAACGGAGCAGGATAATTATTTAGTGGCGGATTAGGGATTTTACAGTAATGTCATGATTTGTAGCTATTTTAATGTGCCTACAATAACCATTACTGGCACAAAGTTTATACTTAAGTGTAGTGGTATAAACTCCACTTATGGAACTTTTGTTTGAACATCAGGGCAAATGTTCAGTCTGTGGGGCCTGTTTAGCTGTGAGCTCCAGTTAGGAGCTGAAGGTTTAGCTACTTGAGAGTYTTCAAGAGTGCAAAGCTTGAAGAAGTAATAATTCATTGTAAAGAGCAATGATACCCCCGTAAGAGTGGGGAACACGTGCTAATGAAACATGGGGCAAAAAACCCAGTGCCTCAGATCCTTCACTAGCAAAAAAGAGCACAGTTGCATTGATTTCTGTAATTTCTTTTGTTTAGCTATAGCCATTTACAGCAGCTTGAGAAGCTGTCAATAAACACCTCTTAATTTCTTAAAGGTTGATTGATTTTCATGCAGTTTGTAAGTACTGAGCACTGCAGAAGCCAAAGCTGCTCATTGTAGTGTCTGACCTTAGATCTATTTTCAGGCCTTACTGTATTAAAGATCACTGCAAAATGCATCAATCTAAAAACCTGTCAAGCCCAACACCAGACATGTTAGCAGTCACGATAGTAGATGATAAAAAATACCCACTCATTATAGGTAGGCTGGTGATTTTGTGTTAATGTCATTGTACATAGGCTTTTGAAGAGAAACGCCATAGAAGCAGCAACATTTTTAGAGCACCAGGACTGTAGGTTGATGGAGCTGTGTGAAGTACATGGAAAAAAAGAAATGCCTATAATGTTATAAATAGGAAGATAAATGCTCACTGGACAGTCTGGCTATAAAGATTTACAAAGACAGTTAAGCATCTTCATGCCTAAAAAASCAGCTAACTCAGATGTGTGACTCCAGATGATTTTCCATACCTTTTCTTTATGCCTATAACACTAATTCCAAAATCCACTGCTTAAAATATTTAGAGAATTCTGGATGAGAGGGTTTATTCTGTATAGGTTTTGTCATTCTTTTGTAATTTTATAATTCATTTTTCTTCTTACATCTGGGAACACTGCAATACAAACAATCCTGTTATATTTATCCTGTGATAAGATTCTTATCCTGTGATAAGACATTCCTTATAGATGGGGATTCTGTCTATGTGAGAGATGCCACAAACACAAGATATTGTTTGATAATCCCTTGATCTATAAAATGTTCATTATGGCAGGTTTCAACTGCACTTAAATAATAAATGAATATTTTATAGAGAAAAATAAAACTCATAGGAGACATTTGTCCTCAAAGGCCCGTAACGGATTATTAAAATATCTTCTGTGTCCCGCTAGTCTTCATTACCAAATGAGCATGCCTTAAAAATCTTGATGAGAAAAAAAATGTGCAAAGGGCATCCATGATGAGGATTAAACATGCTCAGCCCAAACCATTGGAATTAATTTSAAAAGCTTAAATGACAGACAATTCAATGCTATGAGGAGTGAAAAATRGGAATAACCTGATCTGTAGTCTGCATTTTAGGGTAAAAATGAAAGGTTCTGTGGCAAGCCAGACTGAGCTTTTTGCCAGGCAGTGTCCCAAGCCTTCCACACCAGACCTTTCTGTTTCTCAGCCAGTGGAAAGAAAATAAAACAACTCAGACGCTGCAGTACATTTCATTTCAATCTGATTGGTGATTAACAAGTGAAATACGTACACAAACTAGCCCAAATTGGCACCACTGTTATTACAGTATTAACTGTTTCCCCAATTCAATTTATTTATACTGAATGAGAATTTATTGATCCTCAAGAGCTGATTAACATGTGAACAAATCAAATTATGAGTTAATTAACCCAAACACTCTTAAGATTTCCAGATTGCAGTCTCTGGTCTAGCTAGAATTAATTTTCTCAACAGAGAATTGTTAATGACAGATTATCTATAAATAAGATCACAAGTTTAAATGAAAGAGAGTTTTCCCCAAAGTACAAATTTGCAAAAAATTGGAAATCCAAATGCCACATCCACAAATGCTGATTATGATCAGTACCTTGCAATTCTGGCATTCAACCAGTATTTTGTGTTATTTAAACAAAACAGGCATCTTAATTAACCTATTTCTGGTTTCCCTAGCACAAAGTGAACCTTGGGGATTATAAAATGGGAACATAGTGCACACCAACATAGAAATGTACTGGTGGCTATTTAAGAGATTGCAGAATMTGGCACAAGACTGTTCCCAGAAATACAAGTTTAGAAGTACCTGTGCCTCTGACAGGAATCAGCAGAGACCCAGCCAAGCTTTCCTAGACCCACCATGCATAGGGAAGGCAAGTAATGGTTTCAGCTCCAAATAGAAAAGGGTTTACCAGAAAATGTGCTCTCCTTTTGGAATATAGACCCACAGTCAGTTCCCATCACTGCTGTTTCCTTATCTCTCAATCTGCACAACTCCTATTGAGCAGTGGAGGCATTTGGCATAAGGTCACTGCATCCCAGGCTTTCCTTCCGATGCAATGCTATTTTTGTTACCTTGGTTTTTTAGCTTACGAAAAGGTTTCTCTACACTCTATGAAAGATAGAAGAATATTCTGAAATAGGCAGTCAAGGACAAGTTGTGTTGCTCGCATCAGGCTTTCCAAAGAGCACAGTGCTGGATATCAAAGAGCACTGTCAGCACAATTATCTTTTTAATCAACCAAAATTTGAATGTTTTTTCAGTTACCTGTAAAAGAAACAAGCCTGTCGGCTTTGTTTTAATCTTTAAAAATAATTAAATTAACTCCCAAATGTAAAATGTCCATTTCAAATCAAACATTTAAACCTTATTTAACTTCAAATTTGGAACATTTCGTCCAGGTTTCTTCCCTTCTGCCCACCTCCAAAAACTTGGTGAAGTGAACCCCAGCTCACTAAATCATAAAGTGTGTTTCTTTATTAGGAAAGTGTCACCTTCATTCAGTGCCACTGCCAATTTGCTTGGAAATCTTGTTTTAAATGTCACATAAGGAGCTGCTGAATGCTGAGCTCCATGGCGTGGGCTGAGCAGCTGAGAATCTTCCCCCGTGCACACAGAGGTGTCTGTGTATCATACGCCTGTTTTCATCCAAACCTCCTGGTTCCCTGCCTCTCCCTCTCTTGAGCCTTATTAGCAGAACTTTTAGATCAGCTTCAGCATTACCTGCCAGCCAAGTTTCTGTACATGTTTTTTTTCCTCATTCAACCTGTCAAAAAAGGAGGCAATACTGAGAACTTCTGGGCTAATTTGAATATTCAAATCCATCGTGCATGGAGGAGCTTAAAAGTAGGCAAAAATAGTTGGCTCTGTCTGCTTTACATTTATCATTAAAAACAATGGGACAAACTTTAAGAGAATAATGCTGAAAACAACAGAATTAGTCTGATTTAAATGACTAAGGGAGAAAAGTTAACTGAGAGGAGAASAAGAAAACAACAGAATTAGCAAAGTTTCTTTTTGTCAGTAGTTATTCAAAACAGCATTTAGCCATTTAGGTAGAACAGTGGAGGAAAGCTTTTATGCATGTGTTAACTCTCCTATGGATAAATAATTGGCTTTTTTTTTTTTCAGGTATCCTTCTAACACCTTTAGTAAGCACTCAAATGAAAGTTGGATGTCATGCAAGCACTGCATTTCCATACCAAAAGCCACCCCTGATCTTTCCTTCCTAGACCTAAGGGATTTCCATAAGTCACATAAAGGGCATAAGATTACCATCAGGTTTTAATTAACCAAGAAGGTGACCAGCTGTGAAAACTGGGAAATACAATTTCTGAAACGGGCACTCCACAGAGGAGTGAGCGCRGTCATGCAGCACCAGTGGTGAGTGCCACTAATGGGACGGGTGGCAGGAGCCCGGGTTTTGCACGCCTTGCCACATGCAGCCTGTTGCGAGGAGGTTTGGAGGTCATTGCTGCTCGACTAAGTGCCTACGTCCAATTAGACGTTTTTCAGTAACAGGAACATAGACAGTTGGAATGAACTGATTTAACTTTAAAACCACCCCCCTGTGTGTTTTTATGTCTGGCATTTCCACACATCCTTTCTTCCAGTGAGACACAAATGGATGGAGCTGGCACACTGAAAGGCAGAAGACTGGAAAAAATCTTGTGTAACTTGTCTGAAAGTTTTTTAATATTGGCAGATTTGAAAGAAAGAAGAAACTGAATGTGGCTTAATAAGCACCACGATGACAAAGCTGTGTTAACACTAGCAAGTCTTGCAGCCCAGTAAGAGAAGATCTAGAGGCAGAGAGAAGACAGTGCCAAATTTCCACGATCCCTTTGTCCATTCTTCACGTATTTTTGAGGCAAGGGGATTACTTCAGATTAGATTTAGTCTGCTCCTGTTGGCTGAATGTTCATTAATGAGGCACTTCTAGTTTAGTTTAATCAAAAGAAAACTCATTTGCAGGCTTTGAAACCRTTCCTTCATGTGAGCCAAAACACCATAAATGGGGGGAAATGTAGAATTTTGTCCAAAATGCTTTTCATCCAAACTAAAATGCTTATGTAGCACCACTGAAACCATTCTGAATTCTGCTACTAAATAAAAATGAATGTGAATTACCAAATATAAAACCAGCTTCAGTTTCTGCTTTCGTCACCATTGTTATCTTGCCTTATGACAGAAAACCATTATCAAACTTCAGCTTTTACCTACTTTGCTGGTAAAAGAGTCTTTCCAAACTATGGTAGCAGGTGTCACTGGGATAGTAGTACCTAATGAGGCCTCTTTCAACCTGTTGGCTATTTCCTAGTAATACTTTAATCACTTTCCCATAAAACATTTGCTTTTTAAAGGTATTAGCAGGTCAGAAATACAGCAGCTCTAAACTGGCATTGCTTCACTGAATCAAGGCCAGATAAGAAGYTTGTCCAATACCACCAGAGGATGTCGCTCAATGAGTCCACCTACTCCCCAGTATGGTTTTGGATATCATTAAACATTTAAATAATCTTTGTTATAAATGAGTGGCAATCCAGTGAGGAATTATTTCATAGATCCAGGAAGAGTCGATTTATTGTACCCCTCTTGMAGGACATTAATAGCTGCTATCAAAACATAATGCGCTCTGAAAAATGCCAGCACATTACTAGCCTCTGTTTACAACTGTTTTGTTTTGAGAATTGCTGACAACTGACCTACACCACTCACAATAAAACATTCATATATTAAGTGTCCCAGCACTAGGCCCAAAAAAAGATACAGAGAAGACTACATGGTTACTGTTGCCTCTTGCAGCAGACTTGATTTGTGCTGGCACTTTTTCCATTTTATAGTAAAAAAACTAGCTTGATGGCAGTGGTATCACCACAGACTAAGTGCTTTTGCTAGCAGCAGCCATCTGTAAGCCATGTGAATTCCCCAGGTAAATTCCCAAGCCACAGTGATTAAATCCTATGGGCAGGAATGCAGATGTACCTTTCCAGAGAGAAAATTATGTGGTGTACCAGTAGGCATCCCTAATAGTGACTGGCCAAACTTTACGTGCATAACAAGAACYGGCTTTTAACAGGGGATTTTGCAAATTGCACCAGCTTTGAATAGGTGCCATCTGTGCTTCCGTGCATGAATTCCACTACTTCCCTACCCAAACGGTGAAATAACAAGATAAAATGCAAGTTAGGGAACAAAGACACTAAGTAATCAGAGAGGATGAATCATCCTTTGACCTGTTATGGTTTTTAATTAACCTGTATTGCTAATACATGACTGGATTATCTCTCTGACAGTACATTATGGCAGAAAAAAACAATTGCTTTTCTCCATAAAACACATCATGCATACTTTGCAGTAACATAGGGCGCTGAAGAATATTTCAAGTAAAAAAGCATTAATACTTTTGCAAACAAATCTTTTGGGATTCCTGACTTCAGGTTAGAATAGCCAAACTGACTTGGATAAAATTGTCAACATAGAATTTTGATTTAACTGATTTTGTTTATTTAGGCAATTTTGACTCAGTCATTTGATCCTGCTACCTCCAGTCTTATGCCCCAATAAAAATGTAGGAAAAGTGTGCAGGCAAAATCACTGCTGCTGCTAATCAAGACAAAGAGCTCAGTCGGGAGGAGGCTAAAGGGGAGATGATCCCCAGGCTCAGGGCCATACAAATAATAAGAGTTACTGGGGACAAATGTGATCCTGCTTTCTCGTCACAACAATGCTGATCCAAGTTACCGTTAGAAGATCCCGGTTTCTCATGGAGGCATTATAAGCTGCACTCGGTCACATGGTGTAGCTGCAAGTCCTGCGCTGTGTAAGTATACGCAGAGTTAAATCACACATTTTTTTGGTGCTTTCGAGTCTGATTGATCAATTGCGAGAATATAGATATTTCATGATTTTTTGCTATGAGAACTGATCAAATGGCACTTGCGACAACAATAAAGCTACAAAATTGTAGGAATATATGTCTTAGTAATGTATGTACTGGCTTTTGGATGAATATTACAAATAAACAAACAAATCACGTCCAACATATAGAGTAACATAACAAATAATGGTAAAGGAAAACACAGCAGGTGGACCGAGAGCAGGAAAATACAAAACCACAAATTTGGTATTTTGGCAGAGAAAAAAAGTATCCCCTCTGGGCAGTGTCTATCTGGCACCCAGCCAGTCCCATACCAGATGAGATCAGTTCAACAAACATGTGAATACATGAACAGCTGATAAGATTTCTAATTATACTGTTTATGGTTTTGTTAATCATGTCAGTATCATTAGCTGTTATTTCTTAGATCAAAGGGCTATAACTTGTTTCTCACAACATTTTAACATTATTTTGAAATCTTTTTAGAGCTAATCATAAACGATACCCTAATAAATCAGTGTTGAAACTAATTGTAATTAATTCTGGCATCACAAAAGTGTGAAGATACTGCTTTTGTCCCAGGCTGGCCTTGGTGCCTACCAGCCATAACACAAGGGGCTATACATCATAGATTAATTGCTTCCTTAGGAAAATTGCACTCACTCTGGAAAGTTTACCAAAATCTTCTGGCATATATTATGTAGAAGAACTTAGAGCTAATTAGTAGAATAAATTGTGACACATTATCTTTTCTTGTTCAGTAATTTGGTTAGTGACTTCTCATGTTGTTAAGAAAGGTCCATGCTGGAGTGGAAGCTCTCTTCAGAAGTGCCTGTGCATGTTGGGCACATGTCTGAGAGGCTGCAGCTCACCCATTAGGAAGTGCATGCCTTGTGAGCTCTCCAAAACCAGAGCACAGCAGACATTGATTTTCTGCAGTTCATACACCTTTGGAATTGTTTTTTCTTAAGATGTTAAATTATACTATTATTTGCCCTGAATTCACATTCTATTTTGTAATATTTATCCTTTACATCAAGTTAAAAATATTTAATTGTAGTAAACAGGGGATAGAAGAGCTATCTAAAAATAATTCCACAGCTGTATAATAAGTAGGCTGCACTTCTGAACTTAAAGACTATATACTCCTTCTTCCAMCACATTGAGTGTTAACAATTCTGGGAAATGTGTGCACATTTCATTTGACACCAAACCTTGATCTTGGTAATTTACAATAGTTAGGAACTACATAATGAGGCATTTTCATAATATGCACAAGGGTTTTAACTTAATTAAATAATGGTCTCAATTTAAATTTACCTTTCTGTAAGTCACATTTAAATCAAAACCTGTCCATAGCAGAGCCATGTCAGAGTTAGTGGTGCCCAGAGAGGATTTCCAAAGGGAGGATGGATCTCTCAAAGGTCAACTGAGGTGAYGTCTTCAGCCAATTTTCTCACCCCTGCCATAAATCTTAGGACAATGACATGGTATCAGTCAGCTACCATAGAATATATTCTGGGAATTGCRGACACCAGCATAAATTACAACAGGTCACAGAGAAACTTCAGAAGTTGCAGCATGAGAATCAATAAGTGGCTTCTTGACAACTCCAGGTACTAAACAGAGATCTGAAGAGATCTCTATGCAGGCAGAGTTATGGTCCAGCTAATAGAGAGGGGGAAAAAAAAAAAAAAAGGAGAAAAAAAAAGGTGAGGGGTTAGCATAGATTTGAATATTCAGAAACTAAAGGCATGACAGCACAGACTTACAATGAGAACACTCTTGCTCTCAGAGTCTAGAGAAAAGCACCAGCTTACACTGCATGCATAACAACAGGAGCTGTCAGCCTGTCACCAGGTGGAAGGGAACAATCTCCAAGAAACTGCCCATAGTTTCCAGTGATAATTTATTAAAAAAAAAAAAAAAACACAAAACAATTATTTCCTGATATACTTATCCGAAACTATTAAATTATCTTATTCCTGAGGCTTAGTCCATGACTATGTTTTAGGAAGAAATACAGATCTCAGATGGGTCAAAATACACAGCACATCATGTTGACTAAATCTCACTGTGGGAAAATGGTCAGTTCATTCAGCCCATGCTTCCAGCCTGCTAGAAGGCTAAATAAATGTCAAAAGTTTACTTAAACTGGAAAAAAAAAGAAATACTGACACAAAATTATGCATCAACCATCAAGTCAACACAGAGCAATAGATTTGGTCTCCTGATTTTTTTTCCCAAGTTTCACGCAGCTGCTTCACACAGCATGTTTACAGGAGTGTGAGGAAGCTGGTGTAAGGCTGGGTTCCCAGTCCCCAATGTGGGATACATCACTTGATGGAGAATGTCTGCCTGCGCATTTTGCAGTCTCCCTGTCACTGTCATTAAATGGATTTTCAGTGTTAAATTGTGCTCACAGGGCTGAATTCAAGGAGTTCAGGAGCCTTTCTAGTAATTGCAAAGGATTTTAGGCCAAGCATTTTGACCTGCACTTATCAAAAAGATTTCAAGGGCTGATTATTAATCAAGCACTTGATATTTACAACGGAGCCATCCTGCCTTCTGAAAATCTGGCCTTGTATTCCCGTGTAGCTCTAGAATTTAACCTCTTTTGAACATCTGCTTCATAACAGGGGTCTGTTTTCCTTTTCCTCATGTAACCAGGGTATTTCTACCTAAGATCAAAATAAAAAATTGAAATATTTTGTTGAGTGTTTACCAGACCAGCAAGTGTCTCATATCCCAGAATTAATTCCAGGGCTGCGTTTTCTGTCTGCACAGCATGCTTCTCATGAATTTTGTTTTGTAGTTGAGCACTGAAGTTGCATGTCATCACTCTTATTCTTCTGTATAGAATGACTTTCAAAACAGGTAATGGTAATCTTCCCTGCAGATAAGAGACCCGCAGTTGGCTTAGAAGAGGAACATTTTTATTTTACCCCTGTACGTGATAAATTTCCTGGCACTTTTTGCTTGCAGCATAGATAATGCAGTGATAGGAGCTGTTCCAGAAATCCAGAGCCTCAACTTCAGTGCCCAAGTGTGGGATTTCCTAGCATTTATGTCAAGCTGGTTGAGAGCTACTGGCAGCCCAGCAGTTATTTCAGAAAAGCCATTCAAGAGCTGAGGACAAGAAATTATGCAATGGGGAATATCTCTGTGTAGTTTAAAGCTAGTGTTTTGATTTTTCTCTCATTTGTATCAGAGGAATTTTTTTTTAAGTTCCAGGAGAGTCAGTGGAATGACTCCACCATAAAGCTACAGCCTTTCCTTTGAGTTTCCAGGTAGCAACAATTCCTCATGTGTGCCTGTGATGGATGGTACTAGCCCAGTGATGAATACCAGGGCAAAAATGATGAAAACCAGGGCAAGAACTAAAAGATCACATTTTTCACCAGCTGGATGACCTGAAATCCTCCACATATTTTCAATTAACTAAGCCAGAGACTAAATTATATATATTTACTTTGGAAAGGTGAATATGAGACAAAGCTATGGAGTTTTTGTTTGGTTTTAATTACTGTCATTMACTGTCAATTACATTTCAAGATTTTTTTTAATCTTGTGATTTAAGAGATACTACATTTTGACTTGCTGATTCTCACTTACTAGTTTTTAGAATGGCATAAAGAAATCCTGACTTTCATCTTCAGGCAATGTATGACCCAACCCTGCCACAGTGCTTCACTCTTAAATTACCACCGGTATCTTAGCTTGAGGGACACTCCTTATTTTAAGGGACACTTCTCTTTCAATTCATTTATCATGTAACAGGAACTCCCAAACAATCAAACCTTTGCAGATCCAGCTGAGTAATCATTGATTGCATTTTGTTTCCCTGTTTTCTCAGTCTTTCAACAAAATCCACGCACAGATGATGGAAAAAAAAGTGGTGTGGAGACAGAATTCCTTCTGTGACTCCTAAAATTGCGTTGAGTTGCACTCCTCATGTACAAAGAGTGAATATACCTGCATTTACCCACGTTTCAGACTTTAGACCTCCGCTTTTATATTTGTATTCTAGGTAAGGAAACAGTATTCCAGGAGGAAAAAAAAAAAAAATAAAAAGGTTGATAATAACTATGCAAACAGCAAAGGCTCCCACTTACAGGCATGACCATTACGGGCAGGCTAGGGCTTTCAAACACAGTGACAAAGCAGCTCTTTCTGGCAAAGACTGCAACTTTTTAAGTCTGGTCCTCTCTAGGCATTTGGGAAGCCATCACCCAGGACACGCGGGGACACCAGACACGACACACAGGGCTTCTCTGCGCTGCTTCGCTGGCTGCTCCAAGTGACGGGGAGGGGAAAGGGAAGGCTGTGCATCAGGCTGTGCAACTGCGGAAAGAAAAAGAAACTAGGTCTCTTTGACCTCTGGAAGACGATAGAGTTTCAGAGATCACCTTAAAAAAGAGTCCAGATTCACTCAGATTTTACAGAGAGCTCTGTGAGGGAAGAAACTGGCTACTTAATTTAGAGTCTTAAAATGACCAGTCTTGCATATGGTGAAGTTTAGGACATGAAGCACTCACTGAAGAGCAGGCTACAACAGAGAACTGTTACAGAATAAAAGCTCTTATCTGAAAACACACCATGGAAAAACAGGAGAGACAGAAAGAGGTATCATGCAAAGACATACATTAACTCTTAATATCTGACTGCACAGCTGTATTTCTGAATGAAATAATCCTCAGCTGGCTGAAGTATTTTCTCTGAAAGAAAAAAAAACCACAATGTTAACTTTTAAGGAAATGTGAACTTCATAGGAGGAATGAACCTAAAGGCTGGGTGAGGATGATGTGCAGGAGAGCTAGGAGGCACTCAGAGATCAGCAGGGGCTGTGTGGCTGCASAAGGTGTCCTCATCGGGAAAGTGGCTCCTGAAGAGGTGGCCAAGCCACACGAGCCTGTCACCTGCAGAAGGAAATCCCCTGTGTCACCCCCAGGATGAGCCTCAGCTTTGTCCCCAGGTGACCAACACCCAGGGGGATCACAGGCAGCCATCCATCCTCACATGAGCATCGTCTCCTGGCCTGCTTCCAGCGCAGGAGCCGCACCTCAACTTCCCACAAGCTCTCTGTCGCCCAGGCATCCCACTCCAGTTTCATGCTCTAACATTTTACACCCATGGCTATGTCATGTGCAACTGTGGAAAGAGTCTTTCTCATCATGTAAAAACACCTGCACAGGATGCAGACAATAGTTGAATATTGATTTCCTTCAGGTCCAGCTTTAAAATAATATCAGCATTTTATTTCATGCCAAAGCATTGTTGTTTGTTTAGAAATCAAACCAAAACCACACTGAAATGAAGCAAAGCTGGTAAGTGCCACTTGGAATAATAAGCAAGGTTTGTGGTAATTGCGTATTTAAGGATAGTAAAAATATTTACTTTTAGAGGAAAAAAATCTGTTCACACTAAATGTCACTTCAATGAAAATATTTTTATTTACTTTTGGTTTAATTTCATTACTCTAATTCTGTGGACATCTTCCTCCTGTGTATTCCAATTAGTTGGTTCAAAAGCAATCTCTAAGTTGGTTCAAAAGCAATCTCTAAGGTGGTGCTGTGACATCTGCCTTGCTAACTGCCACAGGGGCATACAGCAAAGTATCTAAGGGGGAAAGGAACATAGAATGTATGGCTACCTGCAATTCACATCAAAACTCAGCTGTTGTCAACATAAAATCTCTGAATGCCACTCCTAATGGTGCAACTCTAATCTTATCCTGAAAAAGAACAGGGAATCATGCAGTCTGCATTCTCAATACAGAACATGTTTGCCCCCCAAATCTTGATCTTTTACCTGCTGCTTTCTTCAGTTGTATTTGTTGTTCATTCTTCCCGCAGTCCTGGAGCTCCAGCTCCAGGTTCTGTGAGAGTGAAATATTGCACAATGACGRAAAACAATCTTTTTAACAACAAAATGCATGTGAAATCATCATTAGGACCTCTGCAGGTCTGATTCTCATCTCTGCTGACTCCAACTGAGCAACTTCTGCTGGTGCAAATGTATTCAGAATCCAGTAGAGTATCTCTGTAGGAGATCTTGAGAGCTCATTACTTTGGGATATGATTTATTTTCCCCTTTTATGGACTAAATTAGCAAGCCTTCTGCACACAAATAATTTGCCTGCCTATACTGAATGCACAGGAATTGCCTGTTCCCCCTTGCGGGCCGTTAATGCTTGTATGGCTGCGCACATCATGGTATTTTCATTTGGATAGCATTGAGATGAACACAAGGGCTTAATACTTGACATAGCATCCCCAGCAGAACTTGACACCTATCCCCACTCTATTCTCGTGCCTTTGGGCATTTGCAATCAATATTTGTCTTGTTTGTCAGCCTGCTGCCATCAAGTTCATTCATTAAAAATCCACTCTGTAAAGAAACACTATGCAGCAGGACTTGCTGTAAGTCTTGCTTGTCCTAACAGCAATCCGGTAAAACAGCAAACCCAGTTTGGTATAATTTAAATGAGAGGGATGTTTCCCCTTCTAATTTARCAAACATGAAAAAGTAAGGGTGAGAAGACCTTTGTTTTCCCCTTCAGTAGTCTTTTCTTCCTAGTCCTTATGTAGCAGCATAGAGGTGCCCAAACTTTTGTCCAGGTTAAGCCTCATACCCTCTCATAGGGGCATTCAAGCAGTGTACAGCGTTGCAAATTTTGAAGTTGTGACCGGATGCGTGCTCATCCTAGAGCCGATAAGCACTCCTGATAGCCATTCATCCAACCCTCATGGGAYGTTCTATTATCTAATGAGCTGGGTATTCACCTCTGAACGGTACGGCTGCAGTGTGATCATGGTGMGGTGTATGTGTTGGGCCATGCTGCCGTGGGCCGCTGAGGAAAGAGGGCAGAAAGGAGTCAGCCATCAGACAGCTGAACTGTTTGTGCAGACGGGATTTGGCCCGTGGGCAGAGGCTGGCCACTCTTTCTAGCAGCGCAATGTCTGTTCTTAGCTTTGCAAGGAGAGAACATGTAAATTCTCGTGCACACATCTTCTCAACAAGCCTCTCAAGCTGCCTCCTTAGACTACTTAAAGAATGTCCAGAAGGCTTCCCATCTGGGCAACTATGAGTTAATTGCCTCAGCACAAAGGAAAGCTTAGCTGTTGAAAATAAAATAATTTTAAAAGTTATTAAAACCTAAGAATAGGAAAGGGTAAAACTGCAATGGAGACTGATTTAAATACATTTTATTCCCTGGAGCCCAGCCACTTGTAAAGACAAAAACCTGCTCAATCTTTTCAAATTTAAGATACTAGTCCTTAAGAAAATCGTGTGTGTTCTTATAAAAAAACTGGACATCAGATCCTCTCCTACTCTAGATCAACATAGAACCACTGAGGATCTCATACCTGTCTTTGCTGTATCCGTACATCTTAAGATAGCATGTGTTATCTCCTCCTATACTGTAAAACCGTAGACTCAGAGCAGCAGTTCTCTCTCATATCTTCCCATTAGGAAGTGTGAATGTTTATCACTCTCAGCTAGAAGCTGCAACTGTGAATGCAATCCCACTGCACCAGTGAAACCTTCTGGATCAGCAAAACACTCCTGCCTCCAAAATGTGAAATYCTCCTTTTATAGCAAATGCAGCACTGTCAAAAGGATCAAAAAGTGATCAGCGACTACAGGGTGAAAGACAACAGAATAGGTAAATTGGAGACGTAGTAAACCCAACAGTGAATTAAATCCCCTTCACCTCCTCCATTCTTTCCCGGACAGGTGAAAAGARGGGCATATAACAAAGCAACCATTCCTTCTTGTAAGAACCAAAATACTCACAAYGGTGCAACAAAACTGCAGTGCACCAATATTAAAAGTGCAGAAGAGCATTGCTGTGTACAGAAAGAGCTAACTGATCCTGAGGGCTGGCATAAACTGTGTAAGAACCAAACGTATAAGCACTAGAAACACACAGTGAGAACTTCTGCTGTGAGCTGCAGCTTTAGCAATTGGAAGCGATGAAAGAGAAAAAGGATCTGAACGCGTAGTGGTCAGGCACAGTGAAAACCATAAGGTTTCGGTGTGATACAGACTTGGAAAGATCAGTTCCAGAAGCCATTTCCAAGGTGTACAGGAAAGAGGAACCCCAACTAGAAAACAAGTAAGACATGTGAAATGAAGAGGTGGATAGCAGCTTTAAAGTCGCACCAAAATCTAGAAGTATTTCCAAATCACTTACATTTTGGAATAACTTTTCAATGGAATTTGTGAAAGCAAAAATGAAATGAAATAAGCTTTTTTTTAATATGGTATTGACCGATTTACAGAAGCAAGGTTCTTTTAGTTTGGATTCAGGCAGTTCTGTCTGGATGCCAAGGTTTGTAATCACAAAGCTCTGTGTTAACAGCAGAAAGTTTTTCTCCAAAGCACCTATAAAGTAGGTAGGAATGACTCAGTTCCACACTTTTGCAAATCAGTGCAAAGTCCTTTCCCGCTCTGCCCCTTTGTCCCTTTATGCTGCAGATCTGCCAGATGGGGCCCTGGGGATGCAGAGGAGCCCTGCACGTGCACTCCCTGCCGAGTACGCAGGAGTCAGCCCATGCCCATACCCATCTTGGTAAGAAGTTCTTGCTGTAAATAACTGTCGTGGTCTAGCCCCAGCCAGCAACTAAACACCACGCAGCCGCTCGCTCACCCCCCCACTCCGGTAGGATGGGGGAGAGRATCGGGAGGGCACACGGAGGAAAACCCGCGGGTTGAGATAAAAACAGTTTAATAATGGAAATAGAACAAAGTAGAACAGTGATAATAACAATGATAACAACAATAACAGAATATACAAAACAAGCGATACACARTGCAACTGCTCACYCCACGTGYTCCGCACCAAAAACCCCGCGAACCGTGCGCGCCACAGAGCGACCACCCTCGGTTTTTAAGCTGGGCATGATGTCACATGGTATAGAATACCCCATTGGCCAGCTGGGTCAACCACCCCGGCTATGCTCCCCCCCAGGTCCCCCTGCACCTTGAAGGGCGGGGGAGGCTGTCGGTSCACCCGGCAACAACCAAAGCATCAATGGGCCATCAACATTCCTTTCACCGCCAAACCCAAAACACAGCACCCCCTCCAGCTACAGGRAAGAGAGTTAACTCTGTCCCAGCCGGAACCAGGACAATAACTGAAGCGATTAATGGCGTGGAGTCTCATGCTCAGGAGTGTCAGGCTTACACCATTAATCTAACACACGCTTCACTAAGGCATGGAGCCTGTTAGGGATAAAATTTAAGGCGAATATTTATCGATCACCGCAATGCTTCTGTATTATTTTTAATTGCTAGTTTTTCTTTGCAATTATACTCACTAGAGCTGTGAAATAATAAAATGACCAAGTAAAACTGGTAACACCAGTTCAACTAATTAAAGTTTAAATTACTGCAGTCTCCATGTCTTTTGCAGTTATTTATCACTCTAACACCTACAACAATAAAATCAGATTTAATCCATGAATCACACTGGATTATCTAGTAATAATCACAGCAATAAAGGAAAATTATATGCAGTGGGAACTTGGTTCTCAGTACCAACCAAGCTATCAGCAATAAAATACTAATGAATAATACACTTCATTACAGCCAAAATACTGCTCCCCATCAAGGGTGCCATCAAATTATACATTACTGGCAGTAGTATCTGAAAAGACACGTAATGGACATGAAATTCCAAGAAAAAGGTTGAGTCATTATCTGTATGTTGTTATTGCTGAAACATAATCATTTCACCTTTAGAAAGCAAAGAGGTCTATAACAGCAAGAGTGAACTCTAAATATTTCCCTGCATGTGGGAAGGTAAGTATAAGCAAAACAGTAGATGATAAGAGTCAGTGTGTCATGCTGGGTTTTTTTCTCTTTCATTCATATTTAATTTTTCCTTTTAACTCTGGGATAAGTCAGRCTTCTTACAGATTTTTTCTCTCAGCATAGAGGCCAAAAAACAAGCCTGCCAGAGACTAAGCTAATCACTTGGCAACAGAGTCAGACTCCATTTTGTTCGTTCTCCAACTAGTCTCATTATTTAGCAATTTTGGATGGACTATGTTCTAGCTTCAGCTAGACAGCATGAAGGTACCCCCCACTTTACTGCCCACAGGTTAGGGTGCATTTAACAAAGACAAAGTCTAAGCCTCTCAAGGCTGGAGTACCTAAACCACTGCAGTCCKCATGCTGAGAGCTGTCTAGCCATTAAGATCATTAGTATATTTCCTGCTGGATACTTCAGGAAATTTGCTGATTAGAGTGTACAGTTTTCATACCATCACTGGGCACCTAAGTCTCCCTATGCACACCCTAAAAGGATGAAAACATTTCTAGAGGAGGAATCAGATTGGTCACATCCCTTTGCATGATTATCCCAGCGGCTACTAGCTTTAGACAAACTCCTTACTCAGCATACACCTTTAGGTCACCTTTCTGAAGGGCCTAATTTTCTAGATACATTGCAGATACACAGAGCATTGCGCAGTCTGGGCTTTGAATTCCACATGACCGCATAAGGATTAGGAATTTTTTCTTTTCTGCATTAGGAAATACGCTGCAATGGGCTGTAAGGCAAATACAAGGCACTTCTTTCTTATCTGCTATAACTGATGTTTAATGACAAACTAAGAAATGAGCAATGTATCACTCTTCAGACAGCTACCTAAGCTAGTGATGGAGCATACTCCATGCTTATAAGGAGGGTTTGACTTCAATTTATGAATTATACTTTAAGCYATTACAGAACACATCTACTGTGAATTACCAAACTAATGAGATGCACAAGTGACAAAATCTTAATTGTCCCGCAAGCTGTGATGATTTTAATGAGGCAAACTAAACACAGAGGAGAAGGCAGTATCACCTTTCTTTCCTTTTTCCTTTGGGAATTACTTTTTTCAGGATTTAGCATAAGAGGAGTGATTGTGCAGATTGTTACACTGTTGGGTTATATTCTTTAATCACAGTGGGCATTTGTAGGAAGTTAAATTCAGAGTAACAGAATATAAAGGCTGCTCATTAGGAGAATGTCTACTGTGCCCTTCATGTGGGAGTTTAGAGGAATGAGCAAGGAAACTGCTATATATATAAAATCCCACTACAGAACAACCTGCAGGCCTGCCCGCTGGGGAAAGCATCCTTTGGAAACTGACTGCCTTCCCCAGTCCATTGACCACAGAGAAGCCAAAGGTGGTGGCACTCCTCGGGTCCTACAGCTATGTGGAAGGACTTGGGTCACCTGCCCAGCTGGTGGGAATTTATAGTTCACCTCCCGATTTACCCCGATTCCTGTTGAGCTTGGCCAGTCTGTTTGGACGGGGCTTTGAATGCAGGGGAGATGCTCATGGTGGAGGCTGAATATCARAATGCTGAAAAATTGCTGCTCAACATGCTGGGTTAAACCATTCTCCTACTTAGAACTTGTCAGGAAAACCTGTATTACTGTAGAAAATTATTTCTTTGGCAAAACTGAAAGGTTCTTGTGTGAGAATACGGCACTTTTAATGAAAGGAGTTTTTTTCAGGTTCAGTAATGGAAAACCGAGGGTGAATGAAGACAAGACCCAACTCTGACAGTGAAGGTTTAGAGCTGAATGCTGGGACATATGGGGCTGGATCCCTGTCCCAGTCCCTCCAGCCCTATTCGAATAGAGACATGCATCTTTCTCCACTCCTTGTGACTCAGGCCTGTGCCAAGCTTCACCCAAGGTTTCTTCTTTGTTTTGTGCTGAATTCATGCCAGCTTTATGACAATTGGAGACTTAGATTTCTTTTCTTTCTTTAGGGCTGTTAGCACCACATTTTGTTGAACTGAAGTATCAAAGTTGGAGAGAACAAACACCAAAAAAAGAAAGGATGCTGGATTTCTTGATGCACTCAGACAAGAAAGGAGTGATTTTCAGACAGAATCTGTGCTAAATAATAAATTAATAAAATAATATTTCACCATAGGATTACATCAAGGAAAATAACATGCAAAGAGCTTCTGTATTTATTACTAAAACAAAAATATTTTTCATGTGTTCCCCAGGAAAACAAAATATCTTTATAGTTCATTCCTTTATCAGAAAATTGAAGCAATTTGTAACATAGACCTACCCACCCTGAAGATTTAACAAGACTTTTGTTTGTGCATTCTTTTAATATCATTTTTAAAACCTACATGTACCACACAATTTATACAAAGAACTTCTAGGATCGAACTCATTTGATCAGACRAATGAATTATCACAAGGAAACCAAGAGAAAACTCAGTTGCTCTGATAGCAGTACATAGCACAAATGGGCTGATAAATGACAGATGTTTACATAAGTACTCCTCTATTAGAATAAAAGCTTAGCCATTGAGCTCAAATAGAAAGAAAATATGTCCTAACCTTCAGTCTGCAAAACAT
This sequence comes from Oceanodroma leucorhoa, assembly GCA_030449065.1. Taxonomy (NCBI): domain Eukaryota; kingdom Metazoa; phylum Chordata; class Aves; order Procellariiformes; genus Oceanodroma; species Oceanodroma leucorhoa. The sequence continues at coordinate 13,934,710 of JASVER010000016.1, read as the reverse complement.
CAAACCAAAAAATAAAAATACATTTTGTCTGAGGAAAGAGATTTAATTCATTGCTTGATTTTGGTTTTGTTTCAATCTTCTGGATTGTTTTAACTATAAAAACACTTATTGTAACTTAACAGGAAAAATCCTGAAGGAAAGACTGAGTTGGGAAACTGTCAATTAATAAAAATAAATAAATAGAGGAATAAAATTAAAAATCCAATTCTTTCAATTCAACCCAATCTAAAGGTCTTTTCTGAACCTTGTGAAACAAAAAAACCAAAAAGGGTATTTGCTAAATCCTTTTGCAATTTCAAGGTGAAAAAGATGCACATMAAAGACAACTATCATCTCTAATTTTCACAACTAACTTTCCCAAGTCTCATTATTCCTGATRAGACATCTCATTACTTTTGATCCTCTTGAAGCATTAAGGAGAAAACTTAAGGTACGTCCTTCTTTATCAAGGAAGAATTGAAATGTAATTTTCTTGATCTGTTCCCAAGGGGTTGGGAATCACAACTAAAATTCTCCAAGGAACACACAATCTTAGACAGCAATGTCATCTTGCATCAGAATTTAAAAAAAGAARAAAACAACTCAAAAGATTACAGCATTTCACTTCATTGTGTTGTTTCAGAGCCAGCAACAAGGTGTCCAGCACAGCAARCCAACATTTTTCCCCTTATTTACCCAGCTTGCTGGGGAAAAGACCAGAAAGCCAAGCAGCCCAGGGGACAGCTGAGCCAGACCACGTATGTAGCTGCTCCCTGGCCACTCGTGCAGGTGGTCAGCAGGGTGCTGGAGCTGGGGCACGGGCCATGCTGGTGCCTCCTGCCTCCACGGCAGCCTGCCTGGCTGGGAGCAATGGGGTAGGGGAGCACCAAAAATTCCCTGGCTAGGAGAAGAAACTCCAGGAAACCAGGGTGGACTGGAAACACATGAGGCAGGACAGGGCCAGTTGGCCCATCTTCCCGACTGGTTTTATTTGAAGGTTTGGACAGAATCAATAAATTCTCGTAAAGCACTTTGGTTTTGTCAGATTGGTGTTTTTCAGCGAGCATTGCTGAGGTAAGGAAAACGTGCAGGCTGAGCAGGAAAAGAGGTCACCATGGGCTGCGGTGTTCTTATAATGCTTTAAATAGTTTGGCAGAGGGAGTGTTCCAACTCTGCTGCCTTAACAGTGAGTCTCCAAATGAAATGAAATGTTCCTCATCACATTCATTTGACCTCATTTTGTGACGTGAATGACAAAGTGAGAACTGGGCAGGGCATGCATGTACTACCACTCCGGTATCTTTCTTTGAGCATGAGGCACGGTGGACACTCTGCTTACTTGAAGTCTGAGCTTCATATTGGCAGGAATGTCAGTTCTCAACTTCCCTGGAGAAGACAGAAAGGATGAGGAAGGAAAAGGAAGGCAGAGGTGCCTATCAAGTAATTTTCTCTTTTTTTTTTTTTGCAACCCTGAAAACAAAGTAAGACAAGTAACACACCCTTGTGCTGGTGATGACTACTGGTGCTCTCCTCTGCCAATATCCTGCCCTCCTGAAGTCTGTCAGCTTTGGGCAGGAGCAAAACATCTCCAGGATACATGTGCAGTCTGTCCTGTGGCAGGGCACTGCTATCAAGCCATGGGAGGAGGCAGAAAGGGACTACAGATCTCCTTGTAATGTCATAATTTATTTTTCTCTAGTGTAGTCTTTACAATTAGATCCAAGCTGGACATGACAAACTTGCTGTAGTAATTAAATCAATGCAAGTGCAAGTACCCATCATGCTTACTGTTAGGATTGGTAATTTAGGAAGCTTAGTATGGATATAGGTGCCTCATTTTAGGAGACCTGTAAAGGGAGAGAAAAGAATCAGCATACGCTTTCCCATGGTAAATAAAAACACATCCATACGTAAGAATACCCATGAAATGCCATAGATTATTACAGAAAATATGCAACACCTTCATTAATACCTGAAAATGATTCTTGAATTTGTATATTAATCACGATAAATATACTGATGTCAAGTTTTTTTATATATGCTAGGAACATAATATCAGATCATAATTATCCAAGGGCACCTCACAGTTCATTTACCTTTTGTAGCACAAAGAAGAAGGTAGCCTTTTAGTTTATGTTAATATACACAGTCACCTATAAAGACACTTAGCAGGAAATTTAATCTAAACCCAGCACAAGGCTACTACTCCAGAGGGTGATGATTACCTTATTCTGAAAAGAATTTCTGTGCTCTGGAGACCAAAAATGCTATGTAAGTAATATTATTTTATCATGACGGTTCCTGTTTTGTAGTACCAACCAGTCTTATTTCTTTTCTCTCCATGTAATCATGTGTTTTCTCTGTGTAAGCTACAGAGCATCTGCAGATCCTAACTTTGGGAGGTCAGGGGTTTGACACAGTCTGCTTCTGTGGGAGGTTTTTCTCAATTTGCATACACTGGTATTGGCCTTTTCCTGCAGCATAAGTAAGTGAGTCCAATTAAGGAGCCATGCTGTGATCAATAAACACTGAAATTGTTGCAAGTATTTGGGGAATGAGATATGAGGCTTTCCAGCATGGAGCTTGTTTGAAATGGGAGAGAATGTAGTTGCTGAAAGCCTGTTTCTAAAAAGGAAGAGTCTGTTTATTAAATAATACTGTGACTTGATACYTTTTTTTTTTTTTTGTCATTTGAAAGAAGTCACTCTTATGGCTGATGAAAGACTTTTTTAGTGCACTGTATATTTGTAATAAATCAGGAACCAAACAATAGGGACATGTTAAAATAAGCTTGACAATAGCTTTTGGAAGGCCATTTAAATGCATTGCCATATCCTTCAGTGCAAAAAAAATTATTTCTAGCAAGCATCTAACTCTTGTTGCTATTTGTATTGAATATTCATTATAGCTACTAGAATGAATGGCATATTATAAAGGGACCAAATTATTCAGCAATTGTAAGGATCAGACTTGTGGTGTAAAAGAAAGAAAGAAGGGTAAGATTTGTTCTTCTTTGTTCAAGAAAACTAAGCTCATGAATGTGAGACAAGGGGTTAAGGGAATTCCAGTAGTTTAACACTTGATAGTTAAAGGATCAAATCAGTAGATGATRTTTAATGCTTTATTAGCTATTGTGTAAGTTTAATGCTTTGCTAGCTATTGTGTGAGTCCGGTGCTTCTTAGATCCCCACAAGGCCAGTTCCTGATAAGAACTAGGAACTTGCAAGATTGATGCTTTGTTAGCTATTGTGTAATCAACTGTTGCCCTAAGAAACCAGTTGAAACTGACCCTTCGGTTCGGATAAGAGCCAAGGAACAACTGAGTCTGCGCAAGAACAAAAGGTTACTAGTGGTGACGAAGAGGAACCACTAGCCTTCATCCCCATGACCCCCAACGACCACCACTAGGCAGCAATGCGCAAACRCAGATGGGAGGGGAACTCATTTTAATGCGAAGCAGGGACAGGTCATGCATATGTATAGGCATATTGYGAAACTTTATGTATATGCAACACTTTGCTGTATATATTTGTAGTGAGTGCCGCATGGGGGTGCGCACGACTTTGGTGGGACTACCCCCTGTGCTGCCCGGCACTGAATAAACATATCTACTTTACAATCTTAGAGATTGTGGAGTCTATTTCCGCACATCAAATGTAATCTATGTCATCCTATGAAGAGACAGTAAGTTGTATGGCTATGGGAGCCATATTTTCACTGCATTTTCAGGATATAGACTGCCTTCGGAAGAAGTCACAGCAGATTCATGGGTTTGTGGGAAACCTATCTGCACTGTACTTTTGTGGAGGGGTATTTAAGTTAATCACCAGATCTTTAGGTGGACTCTACACCCCAGCCCCAAAGTCAGTAAGCCTTTGACAGGCTGTGAAGAGGAAAAGATATGGCTGTCATTACTGCAAACAGGCACAGTTTTTAGATATTTAAAGATACAAGGCATGGAAATCGAAAGTAGAAGAATTTCAAGCAGCACAGAGCTCCTCTCAGGCCCCCCACAAAGGATTAATTCATCGTGCACAAAATCGTACATAATAAATGTAGTTCAGCTTTAAAATTAATTCTAATGCTTTGTCCCCCTCCATCTACCTACCTGTGCATACATCTTTTCAAACTGCTTCTCCCAAGTGGCCATGTATCACCTTCGGTAATGACATCAATAAATCTCAGGGATGATAGTTAGGAATCTCCCTGATGTCACTGTGAGTGATTCACCCTCCAGCAAGGACTGGTAGCCAACTAGCTGTCAAGCTGCTGTTGATTGCTTTAACACAATGGAATAGGAAAGAACAGGCTTAGGAGAAATGGTTTAAATAAATCTCTCAAGTGTCATGAATACATTTGGCCAACAGATGACAGTGTAATGTATGGCAAGTAACAGCATTAGAGAAATTGCACTTTGGGAGGCCAGATCCTCACCCTTAGTGCAGTTTCTGTAGTGCTTTGATAGTACTGAAAGAAAAATTGCCTGAAGTGCAGTATATGCTTTTATACTGCAGGGAATATATGCTTTTACATACAGGGAATATCTCTAGCCAAGGTAATACTGCAGTAAGTCCTTTCAGCTTTGCTATATAGTTTGGAAAGTCCTAAAAKAGCATCTTCAGTGTAAATCTAACATAAAGTAGTTAGACTCTGGCTATCACCATTCATCTCACTGAGAATCCCAGCAGATTTTCCTCAGGTGGTGTCGCGAATGAGTGGTTTAGAGGCTGCTTAAGGAGTCACCATCAAAGGTATTAACAGAAAGTGATTTTAATAGAAATTTATAAAAGCGCGACTTAACAGAATTTGATGGCAAAGTTCACTCTATTACTTATTACATGGATGAAGTATAGATCGTAAGATTTTAGCAGTACTTGATCATTAACTAATTTAACATTTACAAAGTAAGTTAGTAAAGTCTACTACAATCACTACAGTGACTTAATTACAGATTATTCTATGCGTACTATTAATTCACACACACACAGAGACAAAAATATATATAAATGTACAAAAGGTACCTGTTAAAAATTGCCCTCGAGTTCAGTGAAGAAATATTCATGTCAAATGTCTCGGCATTTCTCAACAGGCAAGGGTTGAACTTCGAGGAGTAAAGGGTTTCAGCCCAGGTCCTGTCGTCAGCTTTCGGCAATGGTCCCCTGAATATCACAGACTCGAGAGGCTGCGAGCTCTGGGAGGCGTCCCACTCAGAGGGAGATGCTGGGCACAGCCCACTGCTRTCCAGGAGAGCTCAAAAGGTCTCACTTAGGACCACCGTTTATAGGTTCGCAAGATGATTGGCTTTAGTCATCCATAAATTTCCATCCTGGCCACAGTCCCAGGTGGTAATTACTACAAAATTCTCAAGGTTTCAGTGTTGTTCTCCCTGAGCTATGACTCAGATAAGATGACACCTGGGCCAGGCAGCGGGAGTACGTTCCCAGCCGCAGCTCTGCAGAGTTTCAGATACGGTCGAGGAGCGCTCAACCGCCAGACTCAGTACACCAAGGCCAAGGTTTCACGGGAATTTCTGAGATCAACAAGCGGCCCAGGAGAAGGGCGGGGGGAAGGAATGCACCACCACAGGTGGGTGTTCTTCTTAGTCACCTTTTATGGGGTGGGAATCAAATGCAGGGACACGTGTGCGATGTTCCCTCTGGGCCACATGTACTTTAGAAATGGTATCCAGCTCTGGTTAAAAACACAGCTCTCGCCCTGCTCTGTTGTTCTAACAAACAGCCTCATTCCTCTTCACTCCCACTGGACAAATAGCTTGAAGTGGTACCAAAATTATTTATTAGGGGAAATATTGTTATAGTTTACAAATCAAGTTCTGTAAGACACATCTGTGAACTCTGTACAAGACCAGTGTGGTTCTGTATGTCAAATATCTGGCCACCACAGATTGGCTCCAGARCACAGAGAGGTAAATTCGCTCATCTCTTGTCTGCCGGTTTCATGTATGCTTCTTTACATGTTTGTATTTGGTGGCTTTATAAGACAGAGCTAACATTTTTTGCCATGCTTCAACTTCTGCATACCTATGAATTACTTTTTGAAACCCTGTCCTGCCTTTTCTGTTAAAAAACGATGCTTTGGTGCATTCAGCGGTGCACTGAGAAAACAGGAGATTCAAGTATGACAGCAGATGAGGGAATGGCAAGATCAACCAGAGGGCCAAAACCAACTTCTTCTGACAGAAGTCTTTGCCTTGGTGCCATGCCACCACTGCATCTTGTTCAGTCAAGGAATGGGAGCATTTACTGCTCCTGAGAYAGGTGAGAGGAGATAGGCAGAGCAGCACTTAATTTCTAGCTCTGCCAGCTGGTCAGCCCTGTGAAAAACTGAGACACTTGTGGGCATAGTGCAGTAGAGCTTGAGCTCAGCCAGGTGAATTTGAGATTAGGTGCTCTTGACTGAGTCTCATTTTAACCAAACAGGTCCTGAACTTAAGTACCCTTATGTGATCTAGGCCAAGACACTCCTCCTTTGGACAAGAAAAAGTAAATGAAGCACTCTTCCTCCTCTTCAATTTTACCAGGAGAGAGCTTTCTCCTTTAGCGGCAGCTGAGTACAGCCAGCTCCTGGAGGGCACTCGGCTCGTGACCAGGTCTGCTGTCACAGGGCAAAGCATTTCTAGCAGGTGTGGTTATCCAACACTCTTATTTTTCTGGCTACATATTGCAAAACTGGTACTTTTAAAATGGTAGACTGCTAAACAGTCCAGGCTGCCTACAGGAATGGATGTCAGCATCTTATACAAGGGAAGGAAKAAGCTACAAAACAGAGCATCCTAACTACTACTAGAAAAGCTCACACTACAGTGTGAGCMCTGGAAACAGCTGAGGGCTCTCATTCAGAGCTCTGCCCCAGCTAATCCGCAGCGCTAGCTAGGGCGAGGAGAGCTCTGTGTTCATTCAGCCATGATTTGGAGCAAATTTTAGACTTCCCCCTCTCCTTCATCTTCTTCCCTTTATTTCACCACTCTTCAGCCATGCCAGCAAGCACTATTTGTGGGACTACATTGAGAGCCGTGAGGGAACTGATCCAGCTTAAAAATAATTTTTTGCTGTTATTGCTCTACTATTATTTCTCAAACCCGGGGCAGTTCCTYGACCAATTCTTTGATTTTATTATTATTTAAAAGTTAAGCTACTTTTAACTTTTTATACAGATATAAAATTCAGATAAATGCAAAGCAATTCTACTCTCAAATCAATATAAAATAAAAGTCATATTAACAAATCAAACATATTACTCTTTAAGTTATATAAATGTTGAGAAAGTAGTTGTCTCACTGTAAATGCCAATTAAAGAATTTGACTAACAGATTAATATTGAGGCCAAAACTATTATTTGATGTCTAGACCATGACCTTGGTACCAGTTATAATGCTTCCTATGTAGATTACAATTCTCATGCAGTAACTAACCTTTTCTTGCCTCTGCTCTGGCCTTCTAGTGGTATAATGTTCACTTTGAYAGAAAGCTCTTGATGAACACATTTGATAACTCTTCCTTACCAGAAATTAAGGTTGACAGCCTCAAGTGCCTCAAGTCCTTAAAGCATAGCAAACACTCCAGTGAATAACTTTTTCAACTGCTTTCAAGCTTTTTTAAAAATGAAAAATGATCTCTCAAGCAACATCTTCCTTATGGAAGATCAACATTGAAAGCAAACTCTTGTGATGAGCTAAAATGTTGAAGGGGAAGCATGCCTTGCATATTCTGCTCAGCAGGTTTCCCTACTCCCTCCCCCCCCATGACTGAGGTATCAAGGTAGATTTGATACAGTACATTTCAAATTAGATATTTCCTGGCCAGGAATCAGTTCAGCTCTGACTGGAGTGTGGGAGCTACACAATCACCTCACATAAGAGAGAAGCATGTGCCACAGTGACTGGTACTCACCTGCCTGGAAATCCACACATGCCTTCGTTGTTTGCAGCCTGGAGAAGTCTCACCTAAGACAGTAGTGTTTTTTTTAAAAAAGCTCTTTTTTTAAAAGATGTGGTGTCCCAAAACAGAACATGCTAAATAAATTATTAATAAACTTTAGTGGAAATTGTTGCACTCTGTTATCTGGAAAAAGGCTATTCTTCATTCTGCATCCCTACATTGCCACAGGCACTGTGATCTGTCCCTTCCCTTGCCCTCTCCAACTTAAATCCTTCATTCCTTTGCATGGTGCTACTATACTAATTCTGATGGAAAAAATAGGCACAAATGTGGAACTCCTTGTCAAATATGTGGTGGATAATAAAAGTCTCTACAGCCTGACAGTGACACTAGACAAGTTAATGGAAGAAGAATATGTAGAAATTCATGGAAACATCATCAAGCTCAAGAACTTTAAGCTAGATGAAAATCAGGAGATAAATACACTGACCTTACTCTTAGTTTTRCTAGGTATCAAATTGCAGCTGTTCTTACATTCTTAGGTTATGTTCCCATGCAACAGGTCTAGGCAATTAAATACCGGTTAAGATTGTGAATACAGAGACCTTGATCTCCTTTGTCACTGGGAAAATAGTCAACAGCATCTATTATTATTATACTAAGCTGCAAYGAATGAAAAAATATAAATATTTCATTAAAGTACTAAATCTACTTTGCATTTTAACTGTACACTGTGATTCCCTATAAATGTCAGCTWAGAGCTGACAGGAGAACAGGTCTTTCCTGCTCATCGTTCAATGGTGCTACAGATGATACTTTGGGGGAGGAAATGAAATGTGTGATATCTGCTGTGGTGCTCTGCTTATTATTGTTACTGATGTCAAATCCTGTTTCCTTTAGGAAACACAGAGGGAGAAACACAAAGTAAAGAGAAAGCAATGCCAAAGATGACAAAGCAATTTCTGCCTCTTAAACTGTGATGTTTTCAACAGAGTTGTTAGAGAAACATTAACACAGCACAGTTTTAACAGCCTCCAAGACCTGACCTGACCTCCCCTGGGCCACACTGGTGCAGTTTAAGATGGTTTAGTTGTTTACTTTTAGCCCCTTTTCTGGTCACAGGTTCAAAGAGGTGTTAAAAAAGTTTCAACTCCCCTGAGTGCCAAAGCCAGACTTTTATTAAGTCTGCAGTGAGACTTAGGTCAAGGTGAGCAATAAGGAAGCGGACAGATCAAATGACAGGTGAAAGGACAGACAAGGGCAAGGACTCAGCTTTCACTTATGTGTGCTATCCAGGACTCTCTGGAGCAATTGGAGGGGGTARCGAGCAGCATGGTGCAGCATGAAGCAGGCTGAAGCTTCCTGAGGAGTGGAGAAGCAAAGACACACAGATTTCAGTCCCAGCCCTCTTAGCCTTTCCTCCTATCTCTTAATCTTCACGGCCTTTACTGGACTCGCTCCCCTAAGTCCATATCTGTCTYGTACTGAAGAGCCCAGAACTGGACCCAGCACTTCAGATATGTCTCACCAGTGTGGAGWAGAGGTGAAATATTACCTCCCTCAACCTGCTGGCAACATTATGCCTAATGCAGCCCAGGGTAGAGTTGGCCACCTTTGCTGCAAGGGCATATTGCTGCTCATGTTCACCTTACTGTCCATCAGGACAGACCCCCAGGTCCTTTTCTGCAGAGCTGTTTTCCATCGAATCAGTATGTACTGTTGCATGGGGGTTATTCCTCCCCAGGTGCAGAACTTTGTTGAGCTGCATGAGGTTCTTCTCAGCCCAGTTCTCCAACCTGCTGAGGTCCCTCTGAATGGCAGCACAACCGTCTGCTGTCTCAGTCACCACTCCCAGTTTTATATCATCTGTGAACTTGCTGAGGGTGTACTCTGTCCCATTGTCCACATCATTAATGAAGATGTTGAACAGTATTGCCCCAGTATTGACACCTGGGGAGCACTACTAGGGACTGGCCTCCAGCTCATCTTTGCGCTGCTGATCACAGACCTTTCAGCTCCACAGTTCAGCTAGTTTTCAATCCACCTCACTGTCCATTTCTCTAGTCCATACTTCATCATTTTTTGAATGTTGCACAGACTTGTGCATGTCCAGTTTGTTTAAATGCAACTTAACGTGGTCCTTTTCCACCAAGAGTAAGTTATCCTTGTGCCAGGATCCTGGATGCCACCATCTCATGGTGACTACAGCCAAGGCTGTCCCTGACCTTCACATTCCCAACCAATTCTTCCTTGTTTGCAAGTGTGAGGTCCMGCAGAGCATCTCCCCTTGTCAGCTTCTCCACCTACATTAGTAAGTTGTCCTCAATGCACTGCAGAAACCTCCTGGATTACTTGTGCCCTGCTACATTGTGTTTCCAGTGGGTATCACGGTGGTTAAAGTCCATCAGTCTCCTGCCATATTTTCCAGTTGTTAACTACACGTGATTTAGGCCTATTTTTAAGAGATAGCTGTGTGCCAATTAGTTTGTGAGCTGTTCTGGCATGTACTTAGTCATATTTATTGTCTATGGAGTGATTTCTTCTTAAGGCAAGACAGCTTTGAGAGGTTAAGTACATAGATTAAGGAATTGTTGAGTGATTGTTTTATACCATCTTGTMGTTCTTTTTGATTGCTTTGAAATCTGCATGAATATGACCCAAGAGATGGTTTGAAAATACTGTCAATACTGAAATTTAAATAGTAACAATTAATCTCTGATGCCTGTTGGATAATACAGAAAGCTAACAATATATAGATTGAATAWGTTTTCATTAGCGGAATTCAAATATCAGTCAACATTGAAGCAGCAGTGCTTAGAATTTTGAATTATACTTTTTACCAAGATACTTACCACTGCAATTCAGTCACATTAATATTTATATTACAGGAAATTATTTATTTTGTACTCTTCTTAAATCTGTCTTGCTATTAATTAAGGATGAGCAAAACAGTTACAAATATATAGTAATGACGTCATTCTCTCAGGCTTCAGGGTGTGTTCGCTGAAGAGCAAAATATCTTTATTGTGCACCACTGTTTCTTTTGGTCAGAAATGGAAAGAGGAGAGCTTTATGGAATATTTCTGGCCCACCTGGATTTCTGGCCACCATCCCAACTGGGCCTGTAAAACCTTCACTGGCCCTTAGCCTCCACCTTAAGGCAAAGCTCTGTGCTCCTGGCGATAAGCAGCCTCCTGCCCTCTGCCTGCCTCCCCTGCCCCAAGGCTTTTCAGCAGCAGGTGATGCTCGGAGATTCACTTACCTGTTTCATTTCCAAGAAGGTGCTAACTCTGGTAGTTTTATAGCACTTGGGGAACTCACTTAGGTGAGAGGGAAATTCACACGGCATATCAGTTAACAATTCTCTGGCTCCTCTGTGCCATCAAGAAAATGTAGGAGGCAGCCGAGGGATCAGTATAAGACTTCGTTTCCCGGCTCCTTGTGCACTACTGCTCCCAGTGCGTTTGCTGCTTCACTAACAGACTAGGGGCTTACAGGGGAAAAATAAGTGTAGCAGAACTGGCAACTCTCAAGGTAGAGCTCCGTTGCCAAAGGGACTGCTCTTACCATGAAAGCAGAAAGAAAKAAAACACTAAATACATTTATTCTGTTTTCCTAAATGAGGTCAGGCAGTCGTTGTCATTATACTCAGTCAAGGCATTAAAAACAAGTGAGTTAGTCTCACTGGTAACAGCCAATAATAAGAGTTATGTATAACTAAAGATAGACTTCTGAGTCTTTTATCACCTTGAAACCTTATCACCCAAGTCAGTTAAAGTAAAGAGAGACTCCTTCAGTGGCTTTCAGTCAGGCTTGTCAGTGAGACCATACTCAACACCATCCAACAGGCTTACATCAGCTTCCACTTTTATTCCCATCACAAGTTTCATATAGGAATGCTGACCCAAAATTCAAAATATAGAAAAAGTCATTCAAGAAAAAAATAATCCCATGTCCTGTTAAGCTTTCTTTTTGAACGTCATCTTCTATGTACCTATTCTAAAGTGAACTTTAAGAACTGGAATTGATTATTCCATTTAAAATCATAAAAAGTTGGTCATTGTTCCCACTTACATTTTAAAATGTTATACAAAGATCTACTAGTAGTAGACATGGTGAGTTTCCCCCTAAACAATCAGGTTTGCAATATAGCTACCAGCTGCTGGAGCAATAAGTTTTGCCTGTCAGAATGGTATTTGTTCATCTGGAATGAAAGATTATTTCCCCTCCATACGTCCTGAAGTTGGCTGATTATGGATGCACAGAAGAGAGACTCCTGTTGATGTGGGCATCAGTATTATGAGCTGCCCCTCACTGCTGTTTTATATCTCACATTTCTTATAGGTTTAAAACCAAGTCACACTTGCTTTAGGCAAATTACAGAATAGGAAACCAGTGACTGGCACTTAAGAACACAGTGGTCCCTGAATTTTTGCTCCTTTTGTATTACTGGTAGGTGCCTTTTACAATGTTTTCCTAGCTTCTAAGAGGCTCAAAAATAGGAAAAAKAAAAATGAGTACTTAAATTTGTAGCACAATTTGTCTTGTCCTTTTTAGTAGCACATTAGGACTTAAATGTCAAAAGACTGGACATTCACATATATTCTATAGAAACCATGGATCACTTCTTTTACATATTAGATTAATATATACAGCTTAGTACTTTTGACTGGCAACAGGAATGCAGTTTTTTATAGCCCTACTTCAAGATGTTCAAATGTGAAAGTCAGCAAAAATGAACTATTTTACATAGTATTTATATGCTTTGAAGTCCAACYAAACATGGAGCAAAACCACCACCTCTTGGATTTCTGAGGTAAACATCTGGTGCCATATTAGGCACGTACTAAGCATGGCATATTTTGCTTGGACTCTAGTTGCTATCCCAGGCAGATGCAGGAATCTTATAAGTCCTAGGTGTCTCTGTCTGGATGCCTGAGTGTTAGCCAAAGCTCTTGGATAATGGAGAATATCTCAAGTGACTCTAGACATTATTTTTAAACARCTCAGCCTCATCCCTTGGTTTGACCCACTACACCTGGGTCTTGTATTGTTATTATTTTTTTTTAATAACTCAGAATGATATAAAATAGAATTGCTAAAGTTTTTTGCTTCCTACATGATACTGTGCAGATATTCAAGAGAGGAAGAGTCAAAAATATCTTTTCTTGGCTGCTGTTTTCTATTCAGAGCCAAATTTCTGGGAATACAGCCAAAGTACCTTATTAGAAGACCTCTTATGCACCTCCTTCCAGATTTCTGTTGGAATTTGTCCAGATTACAACGGAGAAAGAAAGAACTGTGTGAAGGAGGACATGTGACTTTTTTCCATTAACTTCAGGTGCCAAAAGAAAGCTAACCCTAACCACCAAACCCTACASTTCTGCACAATATGGCAGGAAAATAAAAACAGGGCTTTTTCACTCTGCCCTGACAGCTATTTTATCCAGTACATTTCTYATTCTGTAACCAAGATGAATCTTCTTGTCTCTTGGGTTCATGCAGGAGTTTTATTTTCTCACAGAAAATGAAGGCAGCTGTCTCCTCGCTTGTAAGGCAAAAGGGATTAAAAACCAAAAGCAAAAAAGAAAAATCTCTCGCTTGTTACTGCACCTCAGTTTATGATCGTTTTCCTTCGAAGGACAGAGGTAAGGGAAGTGGATACCACTGGGGAAGAAGAGAAAGAGCTACAGCTCAGCAAGTAAAGCCTGCTGGTCCCCATCATCATGCCTGATGTACCACATTTCATAAGGTGTACTCTCAGACCTCCATTTTCAAACGCACTTCAATAAGCTCATAGCTCAGGACTAGAGCAGAAGGACTAGAAGGGAGGTAGACTAGTTCAAACCTCATACTTAAAATAAAAATAAACACTTGTCCTCATTCCTGTTCATTGCACTTCTTCACTACAAACACCRATTTTAAACCTTCGTGGCTGCATTGAATTCAGGGAAGTAGAGCAGAGTCAGGATAAAGAGCTACCAAAATATATGTAGGTAATTTTAAGGTGTTTATTTCATTCTTAAGAGTTTGTAATTGATTTGGAATTTGGGTTCTCTATTTTATCTTGAGATAACAGGAACAACTGTGAGTCTACCTCCCTACACACAGGTCACACGCACACAGGCAACACATGCAACCCAGGGCTCAGTGCTGAAAAGGGCAGACCATTTTCTGCCAGGCTCTAAAGCCTTCCACTTGCATTGACTGCAAGGGTTGACAACTGTTAGCATGTCAAAGAACTAGCCCCAACTCATCACACTTTTTTTACATTAAAACTGTGATACTTCCACACAGTTATATCAGAAGGAATATTTAAACTTTACTCCTCAATGATAATCTTATTCTTATTTACAGGCAAGAAGGGTGAAAAGTTATTAGAATACAACACTTTGACATTCTGTTTGAAAATAATTGTTATTCATAGGCTTTAATTTAAAAGAAGCTTGAGCAAAATCAGAATAAGAGCTATCTAAGTCCAATAAACTGCCATGTCGTATATATTTGCAGGACCATACATTCTACTATAATTGCAAATTATTGCAAACATGTCTTCAGGTTACAGAAAGGTATTTCCGTAGGAGGATAAACTGAATTTAAGCTAGATGCAGACAGAAAGCTAGAACAGTCCTTATTTTGTTGTGKTTTTTTTTTTTTTAATAAGTAAAATGCATCCTTCTTTATCAGCAATAATAATAATAATAGTTCAGATAGTGAGAGCATAATTCAATTCCTAAAGCATAAGATCCATTTGGAAATAACTGGAACCATTTGACTTCAGTACAGGCCTGACAGAGGATTTGGGAGAGGCACATGGCCTGCCAGAGTGGAGGCTGGAGGACAAGCAGGATGCCTTAAAGCCATTACAATGGCATCAAACACTGTGTTAAAACAACTGAATCCCACCATGCTGCTTAGTGCATCCACTTCAGTGGGAAGAGGCGTTTAAAATATATCATCTTCTCTGTGGTTTGCAATAAATAATAAAGGATAATAAAAGCCCATTACAAATGAATCAATGACTTTCTACTGACCTGCAGAGGCACTGAGTCAGTCTCATAAAAGTCAGTGCTGGGCCATATTTGCTGTATTCTGATGTTGCTTCTTAGATTTGTTGACAGAATATAGCCATTTGTCTATGTTGCAAGGAGCCATTTTTTCAGCTGAGTAACAACTGAACAGCTTTTTGGACAAGAGGTTTGCAGACATGAGAATAGAGGGTTAAAAAAAACTTGGCTACCAGATTAGATGAACAATTTTCAGTTACTTGGATTAATGAACAAAAAAAATTGGCCAAATTTGGGTAAGTATTTTCATCCCTCTCTCTGTGTAAGAATCTCTGTTTGAATCAAGGAAAGAGCAACTCATTCACCTTATCAACTTTTAGCATTCACATGTATAATATGAAAAGTAAAAAGCCAAGTTGATTTGACAGAGGCCTTTCTCTAACTGTCTGACTTTATCTCCTTATATTACCTTGCATTTGTTATACAAGAAAAATCATTAAAAATTCCCTGTATAAACTAATATAAACTGTAATCTATAAATGACCTGAAGCACTGAAAACCATTTTTTCACCAAAAAAAAAAATATCTCATAAAAGCCAGGCTGTGGAAAATACATGCTACAATCTTTCACAAGTTTTACGCTGGTGCAATTATCTGCAAATATTATTTATTTTTAAAAGTTGAAAACATATACATTAAGCAAGGAACCTCATAATTCATCTCACATTTTATCAGGAATAAATTACTTCAAACCATTTCTTGATCTAATTTTGAAGTCATTGATTTGACAAATGAGTTTCATTTTGTGATGTTTCATAATCTCAGCTCAGAATCCTAGAAGAATTGCAAACCACTTGATGCACATGCCTGAAAATAGCTTAAGTACAATGCCTTTAAGAGAGAATAGTGAAAAGAAAACATCACTTGGGTGGTTTAATGTTAATGAAAACAAATCACAAAGCCGCCAGGAAAACCATAACACCTTACTCACTGTTAGTCTTCTGTGTCTTTAGGACTGTGGGAATATTGTATTGGCTGAGAGTAAGTATTCACAGTGGTCCACTTGTCAGAGGCAATAGCAGATGCTTGAGGAGAAAATAAGGGAGATGCTATCCTGAAGAAATATGGAGTAATTTCTCTGTAAGAAAAATTTAATTTTAATCTTCTTTCATTCTAATCCAATAAAAAAATTTGGAATTCTTTATGTTGTGATGACTGAGGACTATCTCTTCTAAAGAAGTAAACTTACTTTATCCTGATGTTTAAAGCTATGACATGAAATTATGGCCATTCTATGAATGCTCATTTCATATTTTATCTTTTTGAAACTTATTAGGTGTGTGTGCTAAATGATATTTGTAGGGAAAAGCAATTAAGCAGGCTAGTTACTTCCACTGTAACCCACAGCATTCTCCTAGAGAAGCTGGTAGCTCATGGCTTGGACGGGTGTACTCTTAGCTGGGTAAAAAAATGGGTGGACGGCCGAGCCCAG